>NW_021026683.1:136601-186031 GCF_004153795.1 Camellia sinensis | reverse complement strand
ATTTTGTACTTGCGTAGAATGCCGAATGTCAAAGGGTGAATGGCATTTCCCCGGTGGACCGCTTTGGTGTAGTGTGATGAGCCCACAACAAACTGGGGAGCTCTTCAACCCACTTTCCTTTAGCTTTCTCTAACCGTTTCTTGATGTCATCCAAAATGGCTTTGTTGGAGGCTTCAGCTTAACTATTGCTCTGTGGATAAACAGAGGTGGAGAAATAGGGCCGTATACCATACTTGCTGCACAATTATCGGTAGACGCTGCAATCAAATTGGGTGCTGTTGTCTGAAATAAGTGCTCTTGGAATGTTGAATCGTGTTATGATATTTCTCCATACAAAACGCTTCACATCAGTATCTCGAATGTGTGTTAGTGCCTTCGCTTCGACCCATTTTGTGAAGTAATCTGTCGCGACAATCAAGAATCGCTTGTTCCTTGGGGCCTGTGGCAATGGCCAGATGATATCAAGCCCCCCTTGAGCAAACGGCCAAGGACTGGTGATTGAGCTCAACTCCTCAGCAGGCAAATGGGTTAAAGAGGAAAACCTCTTACACTGTTCACATTTCTTGACATAACACTCGGCATCAGCTCTCATGGTCGGCCAGTAGTACCCCTGTGTTACAGCTCGATGAGCCAAAGAACTCCTACCAGAATGGGCACCGCAACTACCTTCGTGTATTTCAGTCAAGAGTTCTTCGTCTTTATCTGGATGAACACATTCTAGGTATAGACCAGAAAGGGATTTTTTGTAGAGCTTTCCCTGCGAATCTAAATAATATCGCAGGGCTTTGTTTCGCAATTTGTGTGCTTCTTTCTTGTCCGTCAGGAGCTGTTCGGAAGATACAAATGCAGTGATGGGATCCATCCAACTTGGACTTGATTCTACGATATTTATTTGAATTGACTCTGAAGGGGCAATGCTCGGCTCAGGGATGAATCCTACTTCAATTGTGCACTTAATTTCTGAGTTGATGGTGGAGGCTAGGCAGGCCAGGGCGTCTGCATATGTGTTCTGATTCCAGGTTATTTGATTTAATTCATGATGGTCAAATTTTGCCAACAAAGAATTCGTCGTTTTCATGTAAGCTGCCATACAGTCATTTTTGGATGCATATTCCCCCTTTAATTTGTTGATAACTAGCTTTGAGTCGCAGAAGACAAACAGACGCCGTGCACCAAGGAGATGTGTGTTTCGTAAGCTGGTTAACAATGCTTCGTATTCAGCCTCATTGTTCGATACTTCGAAGTCCAGTTTGACAGCCTGCTCGATTATTGCCCCGTCGGGAGCCATGATCACTACGCCCGCCAGACTGCCATGTTGGTTGGATGAGCCGTCACAATACAACTGCCAAATGTCCCTAACGTAAATTCTCCAGCTCAGCTTAGGTTGAATTTGATCAGACTTAAAGTCGGCGAGACATCCGGTGAATTTGGCCACAAAGTTAGCGAGCACTTGCCCCTTGATTAAGGTTTTGGGCAGAAATTGAATATCATACTAGCCGAGTTCGAGAGCCCACTTTGAAATGCGCCCTGAAGCTTTTGGACTACAGAGTACTGAGTGGAGGGGGTAGTCCGTTAGTACCCCAAGGTATGCCCCTGAAAGTAATGCATCAGTTGTCCCACTGCCATGACGAGAGCAAGGACAAGTTTTTCCAATGGAAGGTAGTGTGTTTCGGCATCAACCATTGATTTGCTCGCATAACAAACTGGTCGTTGCTCCCCTAGTTCTTCATTTAACAATACGGCGCTAACGACCCGATCAGAAACTGCCAGATATAAAATGAGCGGATCACCTGCCGAAGGTGTTGTCAAGAGTGGGGCTGATCAGAGGTAAGTCTTCAAACCGTCCAAAGTAGCTTCACACTCGGTGGTCCATTCAAAAGCTTTACCCTGCCGAAAAGTATGAAAGAATTGTCAGCAGTGATCCGTAGAACGGCTAATGAATCTGTTGAGTGTGGCTGCCATTCCCATTAGCTTCTGAACCTCTTTGACCGACCGAGGAAAACTGAGTTCTAGAATTGTTGTGATTTGCCTCGGGTTGGCTTCGATTCCGCGGTGGTTAACAATGTAGCCAAGGAATTTGCCGGATCCAATGCCGTAGGCACATTTGGAAACGTTCAGCTTCATTTTGTATTTGCAAAGAATGCCGAATGTTTCTTCCAGATCGGCTAGATGGGTTTGCTCTTCTCTGGACTTGACCACCATGTCATCGATGTACACTTCCACAGTGCGGCCAAGTTGCTCCTTGAACATAGCCGTGACCAGTCTTTGGTAAGTTGCCCTTGCATTCTTCAGCCCAAAAGCCATAACCTTATAGCAGTAGGTTCCTCTTGGGGTGAGAAATGCAGTTTTTTCTTGATCCTCAGGATGCATGGCGATCTGATGGTAGCCTCTGTAAGCATCGAGAAAGCTTATGCGGTGATGGCATGCCGTTGCATCGACAAGTTAGTCAATTCTGGGTAGGGGAAAGCAATCTTTGGGACAAGCTTTGTTTAGGTCCGTGAAATCGACGCAAGCTCGCCAAGTCCCATTTTTCTTCTTCACAACCATTGTGTTAGAGAGCCACATAGGGTATGTCACTTCCCTAATTGCCCCGGCCTCAAGCAGCCTGTCAACTTCCTCAACAACGGCAGAAGTGTGCTCTGCGGTTGACCGCCGACTTTTCTGAATAATTGGCTTGCACTTAGGATCAACATTCAAACGGTGCTGTGAAACGGACAGGTCTATACCCGGCATCTCGTATGGAGTCCATGCAAAGACGTCAAGGTTGCTGAGCAGGAAAGAGATCAACTGCTGCCTGTCAGCTTGACTCAGGAAGGCGCCGACCATGAAGAACTTCTCTGGGTTTCCGTCAATTTCAACTAGGTCTAGGCCTTCCATGGCCTTTCCACTTGGAAGCCGCCCAACATCGTCGAGGCTCTCCTGATCCAGCACCTCAATCGAATTTACTTGTAACTCCTTTGCCGTCTTTCCGGCGAGGAGATAACATGCCTGTGCTGATTTCTGGGAGTCGTGGATTTGCTCAATGCCACGTTCCGTCAGGAAGCGTATCAGCTGATGATAAGTACTCGGCATGGCCTGCATAGTGTGCAACCAAGTTCGCCCCATAATTAGATTGTACGGCAATGGCAGCTTGACAACCAAGAATTCTACATCCACTGTTCGGGAGCCCGCTCGAACTGGTAGTGCGATTTTCCCCAATGGGTACTCTTGGTTGGTGTTGAAGCCGAATAGTGGGTAAGGAGTCGGAGAGAGATCCGATTCGGAGAAGCCGAATTTTGTGAATGTCTTGTAGTACATGACCTCTGATGTGCTCCATGGATCAGTTTACGCGCAACTCAATTACCAACTGTGAATTGGTTTGCTCGCAACTCAATTACCAAGGGGTTAATGTGGGGCAGTGTCACTCCGGCCAAATCTGAATCATCAAAAGTAGTGCTTGTAGCTTCATGGGGCCGTTTAGCCGGAGTGAGCTGATTCTGAGGGTCAGGATTCGACTGAATCGTATGCACTGCAGATGACATTGCCAGGCTGTATATCATATGGATCACGCCGAGTGGAGGTGAATCCTGTCTCAAGGCTATTGCTTTGGTTTGGTTGCCTTTTCAGACGTACTGTTGTAGACGACCATCCTATACCAATTCCTCCAGGTGATCCTTCAATGCATAACAACTCTTAGTATCATGGCCGTGATCCTTGTGATACTCGCACCGTCTATCCCGTCTTTGCGTGTCAGAAGGTCCCACCATTTTTGACAACCATTTGAAGACGGAAGGTGTTGGACTTTGGACATTACCACACTGATCGGCTCTGTCAACTCTGTATATTTCTTGTCGGCAAGCCTCGCGCGCCTGCTGACAACTTGCAATTGTTCATTTGCTCAGCTGGAGCATTGGTCGGCGAGAATCCCGTCTCTTGTCTCGTTTGGCCCGATGCCGTGGTTCAGGGCTCTGAAGTGGTACAGAATTTATTGGCTGAGCAATTTCAGGAGGAGCCGTCTTGTTGGTCGTGTTTCCGGCTTTAACCCGCAAGGCGTCATCTTCCACTTTGCAGTATTCTTCAACTTTCTTCATCAACGACCAGACTGTTTTGGGGGGTCTTCTAGTCAAAGAACTGGGGAGAGCACTGTCAGGATGTAAACCCATTTTGAAGGCGGTGATGGCCATGGAGTCGTTGCAAGCGTCATCAACAAGATTAAACCACTCCTAATAGCGCGCCAAATACACTATTAGTGTTTCTCCTGGTTGGATCTGCATTGCCTAGAGAGAGTCGGCTTGTTTTGACTGGACCTCGTTGGTGATGAATCTAGGCCTGAAGGATTTCTGTAATTGGTGGAGGCTTTTGATCGAAGCCGGCTCCAGTTTATAATACCACCTGACAGCTAATGGTGCCAAACTGCTAGGAAATATTCGGCACATGAGGACCTCGCCGTCTACATACAATGTTATGGCTTGCTTGTAGTGACGGATGTGATCGGTGGGGTCTGATTTTCCATCATAGAGAGTGAACGACGGAGCTTTGAACTTTTTGGGCAGAACTGCCCTGGCGATCCATCGCACAAACGGATCATGCCGGTCTTCTTCATCTGAACTGTTTCTTCTGTGCTTATGCCTTATGCGTGGACCCTCTTCAGAGGAACTGGAAGTTTCGGGTCGTCCCTTCTTCTTGGGCACCAGGGATAACGAGTCAGAGTCGCTATCAGTGTCTTGCTGTCGGGCTCAAGGTCGTTGACCACCTGCCCTCAGAGGTCATTCTGGACCTTGGCGCACGGCTTGTTTGGACTTCGCCACTTCTAAGGCCAAATCCTAGCGGAGACGTTCGTTCTCATCGATGATGTTCTCCAACCTCTGTTCGTTTTGCTTTGCCTGTTCCATGATCGCTTGCATTGCCTCATGCCCTAGAGTCGAGGGTGAGGCAAAGTTCAAAGCACGTCTTGCGGGGATAATCTTCGGTCCATGCATGTTTGTTGGAGTGAGGTCATCTCTCTGCGTGGTTTCATCAGTGACTATCGGAGGGTCCTCCGTTACGCCCACCATGGATGTATTTGAGTATTCCCACAGACGGTGCCAATTTTGGAGAAGTGGTTTGGAAATACTCTTCTGATCCTGGGGGACGCTCGTGATCCTCTCCTAGTCACCTGAAAAAGAATAAACACTTCGGTCGGGGGTGTCAGAATTAGCACTCCGACGGACAAGTCAATTTCTTTACTCAGAATTACTTGTATTTTAAGTTAAGCGCAATGGTTCTCACATACCTTTCTTCGACTGTTGTTCCTTTATTCATACTCGTTTTTAGGGCCTCGAGGCCTGGTCCCCTTTTCGCTCATTATCAGCTTATTTAATTCGGCTCCATAGTTCAATAGTTACTCGGCCAACTTATTCTATTCGGCCTCCTGATCGTGCAGGTTAGAGCCGAGTAATGTCTATCTTCTAGAGCGTACGCTTCTGATTCTGCTAATTATTCGACTCCCACACATTCTTACGTAGGCTATGCAATCCCTCATTACGTATATAGAACGTGCATTTTACATATGTTGTTGCATAGAATACATATTTCCATCGCACATAGAACATGCATTATGTTATTTAGCATGAAACATGCTGTTAATGGCACATGGGGCATGCATTTTGTACTTAGCATGGAACATGCATTCAATACTTTGCATAGAACATGCCTTACCATTATTGTAATTGTGCATCGAACATGCACCCTTAATATGTTGTACTTGTTGACTTTTTCTTACGCAGGAACGATATTGTATGCACGGTTCGCTCAGAGGGGTTGCGAGTGAAGTTATTCGTGTCCTTCGAATCACTTCATTTTTCTCATTCTCCTTGTGTATGAGCCGCGTTAGGATTACTCCTTTTGGTTAAAACCATTCGGGTGCATCTCGGTGTTTACACCACTCCTTTTGGTTAAAAACATTTGGGTGCTTCATGGTGTTTACACCACTCCTTTTGGTTAAAAACATTCGGGTGCGTCCCGGAGTTTACACCCCTCCTTTTGGTTAAAAACATTTGGGTGCGTCCCGGTGTTTATACCACTCCTTTTGGTTAAACACATTCGGGTGCGTCCCGGTGTTTACCCCACTCCTTTTGGTTAAAAACATTCGGTTGCGTCTCGGTGTTTACACCACTCCTTTTGGTTAAAAACATTCGGGTGCATCCTAGTGTTTACACCACTCCTTTTTGTTAAACACATTCGGGTGCGTCTCGGTGTTTACACCACTCCTTTTGGTTAAAAAACATCTGGGTGCGTCCCGGTGTTTACACTCCTTTTGGTTAAACACATTCGGGTGCGTCCCAGTGTTCACACCACTCTTTTCCTTCTGTGTGTAACACATTAGGATCTTGGTTGAGACCTGGGTGCGCCCGACGGTCGCTTCTCGCCTTTCTTGCACGTTGCATGTTTGAGTTTGCATAATTTTCTTGCATTCTTTCTGTATGAAATGTGGTTCGGTTCGTAATTCCCACATGTGGCGTGTTTACTTACTTTTGTGTTTAAGGTTGCTATACCTTGTTTCGATTTGTTTGAATGTGGCATTTTCATTGCATAGCGTTTACCTTTAAATGTTTCATTACAACCTCATTGCATGATCAAAATTTATGTTCCTGCATCATGCATGTCACTTGCATCTTGCCTTAGAACTATGCCGGTTTGATTCCTTGAAAAGGCATACGTAGGCAACCTGCAGGCGCAACCGTTTTTACCTTGCTTGTTTGTTTGTCCAAGTCTTCGGCCTTGTAAAAATGGGTCATCTCTGGGCTTTGACATTCACTCCCATCATTTTATGACTTCTGAGTTCTGTCAAAGAGGGGCAACTGTAGAAACCCCATTTTTGACCGTCCTCAAGACTGATGAACACGTATTCAAAGGGGTATTGAAATTGCAATGCAGTTTGAATGATGTGTCAAGCCTCGGTGCATGCAATACGAAAGAATGATGCAAACATGCAAGCATAAGGTATGCTAATCAAAACATGTCCCTAATCTAACCATCAAAAGCGATTAAATAAAAGGGAGAAAGACGCGGGGTTGGAAGACATGCACACACGCACGCACACTCATTATAACATTATGCCCTCACGAAGGAAGATCCGAATGAATAAGAGCTAAGCTAATCTAAGCTAAGCTAGGCTGACTAATCTAATTAAACTAATTAGACTAATTATTACAAATCAAATGAATAACTAGCTAAGCTAATTACATTATTACAACATTTAACTAATTAGCAACTACTTAATTAAATTACAACACAAATGTACACTAATTAAGCATGCGAGATATTAAACTATGCTGCCACTGCTCTGTCTCGGGAAGTGGAATATGCATATGCTCAGTTTTCACCCCGAAAATTCCTCTATTTTGCTCTTGAGAGGCTCTGTTTGCAGGGTTAACCATACTCCAGAATTTTTCTGCTCCACCTTACCAAAAACTTGCTGAGGGTTGCACCAGTGGCCTGCCGGCCATAGGAGGCTACTGCCAGCCATTTGCCGGCCAAAAGTGTGCCTTGCCGGCCAAGAATGAGGCACTGCCGGCCACTAGTGCTCTGAGTCACCACACTGCAACAAAGCACAAACAGAGGAAAATGAAGGTTTTTCTAGGGGTTTGTTTGTACTGTGCCTTTCCTTATCATCTCAAATCCTCAAATGAGGGGCACACTTCAATCTAAAACCACCAACCAAGCACCTTCGATGCACGATGGTCAAAGAACCAAGGAGTACAATTTCATTGTATGCAAAAACAAGACTCAAGAACATCACCTTATCATGTGTGATCAAAGGCAATGGAGACCAAGGAGATTGGCTCATTTCATCACTTTGAGTATGAAATGCTCCAATCTTCCTTGTGTTCAATATAACGTCCTATTGAACACATGCAATGCAACACAACATGCTTATCTTGCTCAAGTTTTACTTGCCACTTTTTTTAATTATTTTAAGTTACCAACGCATTCTTTAATAGATTTAGTCCATTGGTGGGAGTCCTCTAATGGAAAGAGGGCTTAGACCACAAGTACCTTGAGCATCAAAGAGGCCTCATGCTGTTGGTAATGAACTCCCGAAGGAATTAAACCATTAGGCATAAGGGACTCAATTCTACACTCAAGCTAACAAGGGGTTCAATGTCACTTTCAAAACAAATGAAAGAGTAAATAATAGAGGGACATTGCAGAGATTTCAGTGCTGAAATGGAGTGCAAAACGACAGTAAAATATGCCAAGCAACTCATGCAATTCATGTTTAAAAGTCTAAAATATTAAGCTAGTGAAGGAGATTGCACCACAACCACACAATACAAGCCTCAAAGAACCAAACCAGCTCAAAACAGAGCTAAAATTAGTCAAAATAGTAGCAAAAACTTGCTGAGATTAAGGTAAAAAATGCAAGAAAATCATGTTCACTTGTTAAGCTATCTGGGCTTGCAAACAAGACACAAAGAGGGGAGGCTAACCCCTCCTATTTTGGACTTCAAAACATGGTTTTTTCCACTGAAAATCCTCTGAAATTCAGTGGTTAAAAGGGCCAAAAAAATTGAGTTGAAAGTGTTGGAAGATAGCACAAAAGCTTTAACAAACCAAGGAACAAAATGATGAACCACCCCTAACTCAAAAGGAACCTCAAACCACCATTTTTAAACCATAAAAACAAATATTTTAAGAGGTCAAAACCAGCCTTAAAACAGTATGTAAAGATGGCAAAACAAGTATTTAAATAAAGCTCAAAATACAAGTGTTCTACCTCTTAAAGATAGGATGCAATTAAGGCACCAAAACCAAGCTAAACCAAGCCAAAGTCCTTTTCTAAACCTATGGCGCTCTGTCACAGACTTCAAGTGCTCGACGAGCAATCAAACTCATCATCGGATGTACCTTCAAGAACATCCAAGTCTTGAGGACGGTCAAAAATGGGGTGTCTACAGTTGCTCCTCTTTGACAGAACTCGGAGTCGCAAAATGACGTGAGTGAGTGTCAAAGCCCAGAGACGACCCATTTTGACAAGGCCGTAAGACTTAGACAAACATTCAAGATAACAATATATAGTTGCGCCCGCAGGCTGGGGCAAAATGCAAATGGTATGCACAATGCAAGAACATAACTTATAATCATGCAATGAGGCTGTAATGAAGCATTTAAATGCAAATGTCTTGCAAGGAAAATGCCACATTTTAAACAAACCAACGAGGTACAATAATCTAATACATGAAAAGAAGTAGGTAAATAAAAATGCCACACGTGAGAATCACAAGCCGAACCGCATTTCATGCAGAAAGGATATAAGAAAATTATACAAACTTAACTACGCAACGTGCAGGAAAGGCTAAGAGCAACTGTCAGGCGCACCCGAGGTCTCAAACAAGATTTCGACGCGCTGCATGCGTAGGGAAAAAAGGGATGATGTGAACACTGGGACTCGCCCAAATGTTTCTAAAGTGTAACGTCCTAACACGTCTCACACGAGAGAAGAAAAAGCAACGAGAACACCGGGACACGCCCACGTGTCTCTAACCGAAAACGTCCTTATGCGTCGCAAGCGAGAGGAGAAGAAGATGGTGTAAACATCGGGCGTACCTGAATGTTTATAACCGAAAACATCCTAACGCGCCACCCACGAGAGGAGAAAGGGAGTGGTGTAAACACCGGAGGGTGGTATAAGCATCGGAACACGTCCCAATGTTTCTAACCAAAACAGGGTGGTATAAGCATTGGAACACTTTCCAAATGCTTCTAACCAGAGGGGTGGTATAAACATCGGAAACACGTTCCAATGTTTCTAACCAAAGCAAGGGAGTGGTGTAAACACCAAGCGTACCTGAATGTTTCTAATCAAAACAAGGAGTGGTGTAAACACTGGGTGTACCCGAATGTTTCTAACCAAAACAGAGAGCGATGTAAACACCGGGCATACCCGAATGTTTCTAACCAAAACAAGGAGTGGTGTAAACACTGGGTGTACCCGAATGTTTCTAACCAAAACAGAGAGCGATGTAAACACCGGGCATACCCGAATGTTTCTAACCAAAACAAGGAGTGGTGTAAACACTGGGTGTACCCGAATGTTTCTAACCAAAACAGAGAGCGATGTAAACACCGGGCATACCCGAATGTTTCTAACCAAAACAAGGAGTGGTGTAAACTTTTTGTGAAAACTTGCGCATTTTGTGAAATCAGTTACGAAAATTGTGAAAACATAATCATTTTTTTGTTGTTCTCAACTTTTGCGGTAAAAACATACGCATTTTGTTAAAACTTTCGTATTTTGTGAAAATCACTAACGAAATTTGTGAAAACGTACTCATTTGTGTATTGTTCTAAATTAATTGAAACAAACTTACATGTTTTTTGTGAAAACTTGCGCATTTTGTGAAATCAGTTACCAAATTTGTTAAAACTAACTCATTTTTGTGTTGTTTTAAACTTTTGATTTCAGAAGTTACACATTTTTGTAAAAACAAAAGCATTTTGTGAAATTACTTACGAAGTTTGTGAAAACTTACTCATTTTTGTGTTGTTATAAACTTTTTATAAAAACTTACGCATTTTGAGAAATCACTTACGGATTTTGTGAAACTTACTTATTTTTGTGTTGTTCTAAATTATTTGAATAAAACTTACTCAAATTTATGAAAACTTACATATTTTGTAAAATCACTTATATGATTTATGAAAACATACTCATTTATTGGAATCCAAGGACACATAACCGAGCCAAATGGACAGAGGGAACTTATGGAAACATGCCGGCCATGAGGAAAGGCTGCTGGCCCCCTGCCGGCCAACAATTACACACTGCTGGCCATCGATGGCAGATTTGGGCAAAATGGACATTTCACTCTTGGGACTTTAAGCACACAACTCCAAACTTTATTTCCCCACAAACCCTTGCTCGAAAATCACTTCCCTCTCTCTCTAGGTGCTCATTCTCTCTAGATCCACGCTTTCTATGCATTTTCCAACACGCTTTACAAACTTTATTCGGTAAACCCTCCTAGTTCTCTTCACTTTGAACCGATTGGAATTTGATTTTGACACTTCTTTCCTCATTTCCACCATTCTAGGCTCATTCCCCTCGAGTTTTCTTGAGTTCTATACATTTTTCCCGGCTTTGACTTTCTTTGACTTTTCTCTCTCCTAGGGTTGACCTTTTCAAAGTTTTTCCCTTTTTCTTCACTCTTCCTCATTTTTTACTCATCTTGTACCTATTTCAGATGGCGGACGATGTTCCTCATGACAGGGCTCTGTAGACACCCCATTTTTGACCGTCCTCAAGACTTGGACGTCACCATTTGAACACTCGGTGATCATCCATGTTTATGTTCGTCTTGAGTTCTCGGAGGTTTCGGTCGCGCGCCTCGCCTCAAGACCTCTCAACTTGTTTGTTTTGTGCTTGGTTGTGCACCAAACACTTGTGTTTTTGCTTCTGAGGGGCAGGGAATGGCTTGTTGGCCATCCCCACACCTCACCGGCCTTGTCTTGAGGCCACCGGCCCTGTTTTCTTGCTACCGGCCAAAGCTTTTGGTCGGTCAGCAATATTTTTGGTCGGCCGGCCATTTTTGTTGGTCAATCGGCTATATTTTCCAGCCGACCCCTTTCCATCTGCTTTTGACAGATATTTTATGCCAGCTATCACAGCTGGCATCCACATTACACCCCCACCATACACGTGTATACAGGGATTTGCCTCTTGCTTAGCTTGCCTAGGAAGCTGCATTTGAACCTCTATAAAGAGGGAGCTCCTCCTCCCTCCTCGAAGGTTCAGAAAAAATTAGGGTTAGAGAGTGAGATATAGTTTTGTATCTATACTCCCTTGTTTGATCCTATTTTGTGCCTTAAAGTGAGTTTTTGTCTTACGTTTGCACTAGAACACCTAGCATTACACCATCCTTGGGTTGTTGAGGCCTTAGAAGATTGTTGTTAGGGTTCTTGGACTGGTTTTGACCAAAGAAAGGTGCTGGAGCTTTGTTCCTAAAGAAGGTCTACAAGGGTGAGCATTCTTACTTTAGTTACCCCTTTTTTGCACAAGCTTTTAACCTATCTTGCTTATTATTTTGAGCTTTGACTATAACTGATAAAAGTTCCGATTTTGTGTGTTTTAGAACTTTCTTTAAGGTCACTTTGAGGTTTGGGGTTGTCTCCCCCCTCCAAGGCCTTGTTTTAGGCCATACCTTTTGGCCATTGTTTTGGTCTTTGCATGACCTCTCTACCACTGAAATCCAAAGGATTTTCAGTGGTGGAGAGGTGGTTTTGAGGTCCTAAAAGGAGAGGGTCATCCCCTCTCCTTGTTGTCTTTAATGCTTGCATAAATGGCTTATGTGGTAGCATGTGTGTTTAGTTTGTTTTAGCTCCATTTCAGCATGTATTAGGCTTTGTTTTGCCATGATACACCTCTGTTTTGAGTTGGTTTAGACATGCCATGTATGTTTCATACACTTGTCTTGTAATCCCATGATTTGGCCTTAACATGCATCATGTTGTAACATGTGTTTTTAGCATGATTTTGGCTCAACTCCATGAAGCTTTTAGCCTTGTTGTAGCATGCTTAAGCTCTATTTTTCATTGTTTTGGTCATGCTTGCATTGTTTTGTGTAGCTACCATGTAATCTAGCTTGTTAGCTTTGAGTGTCCAAGTTGCTAGCATGCTCTATGTGGATCATTTCAGTGGTTTGGCATCACTTAGAATGTTATTTTAGTCCATGTTCCATGCTTGTATGCTTGCATTTACCATCCCTTCAATGCTTTGAAGAGTTGTTGTTTTGTGCTCCATGTTTGGACCATTGTGTATGTCTCCATGATTAGGTCATTGGGATGCCATCTAAGTGGGTTTTTGGGCTCATTTTGACGTGTTATACCTCTGATTTTGGTTTCCTAAATCATGCCATGTTTGGTTGCCTTAGGTGTAGTGTAAACATCTCTTTGATGGCCTTGCATGCCTCATAATTTTGCCCCTCTGTTTTAGCTTGTTTTGGCTTTCATCATTGCATGTTTTAGGCTCACTTTAGCGTGATTTAGGACAGTTTTGGGTCATACTTGCCATATGCTCTTTTTTTTGTGTAGTTTTGGTTCAAGTCCCTCGACTAGTCTTAGGCTTCAGTCTTGAGAATGCCATGCTTGACTTGTTTATGTGATTTGGCATCACTCCTAGCTTCATTTCAGAGCATGTAATATTGTCACATTTGCATGCTTTTCATTCCTTTTAAGTGTGCTTAAAGGTTGCCCTTTTGTGCTTAAAGTGATTGGGCCATTAGCATGCATGTTGGTATGTGGTTTTGTCCCTTATCCCTTAGCATTTTAGCTACTGTTTTGGACCTATTAGAGAACTGTCCATCTTGGTGTAAGACCGTACCCACATGTTGTTGCATGCTTGCCTTGTATGTTGTCACATACTTGTTGCATATTTGGTGAATTGCATGTTGTAGCATGCTAGTTTAATTGTGCCTCGTTGTGTACTTAATCCATGACATGTTGTTGCATACTTGGCCTATTAACATGTTGTTACATGTTTAAGTGGTATTGCATTTGGTATGCATCTCTCGTTAATTTTCCTAACATGTTGTTGTATGCTTGCCCATCCTCACATGTTGTCACATGTTCGCCTTGCATGCTTGAACGTCCATGTTGCATCTTGCATGCTTGTCTAGGTTATATATTGCATTTGGCATGCTTGTTACCTTAACATGATCATGTTGCATTAGTTTTGCTTGCATATTTGCATCCCTTGCCTCTTGATCAACCATGATGGAGGTTAGGGCCCCCTTTTGTGTTTGTGTGCATTTCATTTGATATCAAATTGCACACTCGACACCTTTGGCCATCATGCATTGAAATGCGTGATTGATGGCCTGAGGGTCGAGAACCATACTCCTTTGAGCCTCAAACATGATAAGGAGGGTGGTGGTGCAAACATTGCTTTGAAAATGCATCGCCATGTTCTGTCTGTCCTCTGCTGCAGCAAAACAGGATTCTGCAGGAAGAGATGGCCGGTCGACCATCTTCAGTGCCGGCCAGCCATTAATTTTTAGCCGATATTGCCACAAATGGTCGATGACCAGTTCCCCATGGCCGGTGGCCTCACCTCTTGGTCGGTGACATCCCACAGAGCTCAGGGAGTAATTTTGAAGCTTCCTTGGGACTTGTGAAGTTTTCAGAAGTACATATCAGTGTAAACAGAGGCAGCATGAGTATGGCAATTGATTTCCAAGTGAAGCCGTACAAGCATGCATGCATCCCTCGCCTCGAGGCCATTTCAGCGTTTTAATAACTTAGACTGGTTATTTATTTCGATTTGGTTGTGTAATTAATTAATTAGCTTGTTAGTTGATTAGTTAGTTGATTTGTATTATTTATTCAGTCCCTCCCTCAAGAGGGCGCAATTGTGTAATAAGCGTGCGTGTGTGTGATGCATGTCTTCCAACCCCCACTTCTTTCTCCCTTTTACTTAACCGCTTACGATGGTTAGTTTTAGGGCATATTTGATTTAGCATACCTTATGCTATGCATGTTTGCATTCATTTGTATTGCATGCACCGGGCTCGGTGCATCATACTAACTACATAGTATTTCAATTCCAACTTGAATACGTGTATCAAATTGCCGCATGTCATATGCCATCTTAGATTAGCTGAGGCTATTCTAATTGCATTTTGTATGTGTTGCATTAGCCATCTTAACATGGACTTGGATCATACATTTGATTACTAACATGTTCTTGTTTTGGCTCGGAGTACAGTGTGAGTGTTTATGCTTTAGCATCTTGCATGTATGTGAGTGTTAACATGAAAGCATGCTTACCATGAGGCTAATTGCTTATGTGATATAACTGACTGAATGCCTATGGGTGAAGGTTGGATTGCTTGAATTTGAATAATTCATTAAAATCTGTGATTTAGCCTACTTACGAGTAGCAAACTTCAAACCGTTTTTCAAACAACAAATATGTGATGTTTTGTTCCAAATTAGGCGACCTAGTCTATACTTGTGTGTTGTGTGCATCACATAGTAAGATTAACTAATTAACCAGAATAAGAACACATATGTTTTCAAAACTCGATATCATGCTTAGTACAGGCCGATCTTCGGATCGGGCGAGCGGGGGTGCTCATAGCTGACCTTCCCCAATCGTACCCAAGTTCTCGAGCCGAGGCAACTTTGGTGATGATAGACACGTGGCCTTAGGCAACGAGTCAGGGTTTCGTAAATTCCCCCAAAATAAATATTTAGGTGGCGACTCTGTATCTGGCAAAGCAGTCCATGTTTGGCACTTCTTTTTTAAAAATCTGTTTTCCAAAACGATTCGCCGGATTTGGACTCTTTGGTGATTTATCAGTCTTGCATTGCATATTGCGAGATCAGATTAAGAACCATGACATAATGAGTCTGAACTGTGGTAGCATAAAGCCTGAGGGTGTGTCCACAGGCTCTCCCCGAGCTTCCTCTAGTAGATTTCGAGGCGTACTTCGAGGCCGAGCCAGAGGTCGAGCCAGAGCCATTACCGTTGAGCATATGCCCTTTCGATCCAGCGAGGTACCATCCTTAGACACAAATAGTACCCACTACAAGAGGCATCAAACCCTTTACTGACTTTGATGAGGACGCGCCAGAGGACCTCCTATTGAGAGAGCCAATGTCTCATTTGTCGGCCATCGCCGTAGAGGTACGAAAACTATTTTTCTGCAGTACTACCCTTAACTGTTTGCATTTCTCGCACTGTTTTGATCTGATCCGACACATTGCCTTGATCCAACTATATCTCATAAATTACCTTGATCTGATTGCATCTCATGCATTACCACAGGACAGGTCTCGTGCCTTCAGAGGCTATGGCACGACAACTGCTTGAGATTGTTACTGTGAGCTCCCAGCAGAAGTTCGCGACATTATTGATGACACAGGCTTCGGTATCTTCTGCTCTAGCCTGACTCGGGTTATAGCGAGTCGTCCTCTCTTAGGGGCTTTAGTGGAGAGGTGGTGGGACACTACCAACTCCTTCCATTTTTCCACCATAAGGGAAATGACGATGACTCCTTACGACTTTGCCATGATCACTGGCTTGGGCATAAGGGGGTGATCCGATCCCTTTCGACCCTGATATGAGGGAGTGGGAGGCAGTATGGGTCACGCTACTTGGGCACATCCACCGACACTCCGGGCAGGCATGGTCCGGTACAACTGGTTTGAGGAGCAATTCAGGGGGACTGAGCCCAAGACAGTCGAGGAGACAGAGCAGTATGCCAGAGGCTTCCTCATGTTCATTTTTGGTACCACCTTGTTTTCGAACAAGTGGAATACCGGGGGCCTGTATTTGCTGAGCACCTTGGTAGTGCTCTATCGAGTTCAGTTCTATGATTGGGGCGGAGCCGGCCTCACCACATTGTACGGATATATGAGGTCGACTTCCCGTAAGAGTGGGAGCTTGATTGAAGGCTACTGGTGGGCTTGGGAGGCATATAGCTTAGTCTCTCCCTTCTTCACTTTACATTTTCTGCTCGGCATTTCTTGCTTTAAACTTGTTCAACAAATGTACTTTCTGCTCTGTATGTTCTGTATCTGCTCATGCACTGTATGCTTTCTGCTTCACATTTTCTATATCTGTTCATACACTGTATGCTTTCTGCTTTGCATTTTTTTGTATCTGTTCATGCACTGTATTCTTTCTGCTTCACATTTTCTATATCTATTCATGCACTGTATTGATCGCATATCGTCGCACTTTCCCAGCAGTTATGGGTGTACATGTACTTCCCAACTCTCAGTCAGAGCCTATGGAGGAGGTTCCAGTGACAGTTCCCTTTTCTCGAGTATACGATAAAGTCATCTTACTTTGCATCCACTTTAATCCACACAATAACAACTGACAGCGACTAATACTGTATTTACTTTCTATTTTAGATCACATGGCAACCTTGGGCCATTGTACCATCAGGGCTGCGAGCCCAATATGACACAGCTCGGGTCATCACCCGCCGTCACATTCTTCTCGAGGGCTCGATTTGCCATGCCTGGTTCTTGGGCAAGCGCTTCACGTGCCAGACTTTGGGCCTGCCTGCCCTATTCATACCGATGGCACCTCCAGTGTCCAAGAGAGCGACACATAGTCTATCTGCCGACGAGGTAATCCAATTCATGGTAGGGCTGGAGGCAGAGTATTTCCGTATAGAGGGCAAGTACGCAACCTTCATACAGACACACTTGATGCCGCCTCTGACCGGTGTTCGTGGGGGCGAGGTAGTGAGAGCTCCTGCCGTGAAGGTGAGACACAGAGTGAGTCGGACAAGCACAGCCCATGGCAGAGGGACTTCCCAGGCAGGGTAGAGGGACTTCCCAGGCAGAGCAGAGGGCTAGTTGGCCGGAGCTCCTGACCAAGCTGACAGGTTGGCGGTACTCTAGAGAGGCTTATCAGATTCCGATTGAGCCTCCGTTGGCTGGTCATAGATACGTCAGGGCGCCTGATGCACCTTCGGTATGCACTTCAGTTTTCATTTTATTTTTCATTCTTGCTTAAATACTCAAACATTTATTCATTCTAGACACTAATCATTCCAAATTGCATTTGCAGGCCTCTATAGAGTACATTGAGGGGTTACTCGAGATGCTGGCCTCATTCAAGGGCATGATCTTGAGGAGGAAGGCGATACTCAGCTTCCACGACATTGAGGTAAAATTTTTCAATTTTCTTGCATTTCGGTCATCAAATCTATACTGATATACTAAAACTGGCATTTCAACTAAACGCTTCTTCACCCTGCACTGTTCTACACACAACACTCGTATTTGATACACATGCTGTGGCAGACATACACCAACTGCCTTTTCGGGTCCCACCTTTACTGACAGCAATAGCGGCAGCCGCAGTAGGACCTTCAGTACCTTCTCCAATAGCAGGGAGGAGAGGAAGACAAACTCCAGCATGTGACCGAGGTAAAGCTAGGGGCATCTGTGACAAGAGTGGCCCTTCAGAGCCCATCCTAGACGATGATGATGATGATGAAATGAGTGAGGATGAGGAGGCAACAAGTCCACAGTCACAGTCATCTGAAGACGAAGACGACGACGCTGGCTCAAATTCTGCTAGTGGTGAGGCTGCGAAGGCTGAGGAGGGCTCCGATTCAGACTCTGATTCAGATTCGGATAGTGCGCCAATGGAGACAGTGCTACAGAGTCCGCTCTGCCAAGGAAGAGAAGGAAGAGGGCCTCTCAAGCCTGAGATAGCTGGCGCTGATCTATGTATATTTTGACTTAGTTTCTTTTTTGCTAGTAGTGTTGGCACTTTGTACAGTTTAGACGAGTTTTATTTCTTTAAAAACTTGTACTCTTTTGCAAAAAGTGACCATGATCAAAATGAGAATAGCTTTTGATGAAAAAGTGTTATATTTTGCATTCTGTGCATCGCATAACATCACACAGTGTTAAAAATGAAATTGATCTTGATTGAAAATTGTACATTGTATTGGCATCGTCTTAATCAGGTAATGAACCGACCAACAATTAAAATGACAAACAGAGTAAAACAACACAACAACTCGATGAGCTAATTAACGTAAATACAACTCGATAAGCAAAACAGAACTTGATAACCAACACAAGTACAACTCAATAAGCAAAACAAGACAAATACAACTCAAATAAACATGCTTAAGCCCAAAGGGACTGAAAACAAGACCTCAAAAGACACGAATAATAGAATACAACTATTGTATGCAACTGAATCTTGACAAAGGAGAACAACGAGCATAAAAGGGGGGCTGCCGGCCATCTATGTACAGAACCTCCAAAATGTTGACACCTGTTCTCTACCCACTGCCTTATCTTCTACAAAAGCTCCAGCTTCGTGGTTTCTTCATTCCACCTCTGTTTTTGCCACAAATGGAGCCATTCTTTGCTGAAAAACTCTGAAATTGGATTGCAACATTAGATGGCTCGGAAAAGCTAAATTTTTGAGGTTTCAGGATAAATGCACTATTCCCGCTGAGTCGTACACTGCTGTGTTTTCTGTCCTCCACGTTGCAGATAGATGTTAGAATCCGATTACGCATGTTTCCAGCTTTGGGGGACAAGAGATATGTCCGACAATTGAAGAGTTCCAAGTTTTGATAGAATCCAGGCATGACGTGGAAATCTTGCCCCAATCCCGTTTTAGTCACATCTAGGCTTTAGGAAGGATGTGTGGGCTCACTTTACGCGATGCCCGATCTTTAGTTCACAATGGAGAGCTAGATATTCCCAGTTTGATTCATTGTTTTTCTGAGGCCGACGACCGCAACGACCATCTTTGGTAAAGTTTTCGCTAGCATGCCCTCTATTTGTGTATGTTGGCTCATTTTCTGCTTGCCCCAGTTTCGGAGGGTCTAGCATTCGCTTGATCGAAATAGCCCAAGGCTTGAAAGAGGGCAAGAGATGCATTGGCTTAGCATTGGCCGAGACTTTGATAGGCTTAGTGTAGACACCCCATTTTTGACCGACCTTAAGACTCAGACGTCATCGATTGAGCGCTTGGTGATTATACATGTTTGAGCTCGTTTCGAGTTTCCAGAGTTTTTGGCTGAGAGCCTTGCCTCCGGGCCCCTGAACTCTTTGTACTTTAGCTCGGTTTGTGGACCGAATCTTGTTTTCTCTTCCCTGGAGGGAGGGAGAGGTCTTGTAGACCATCATTTTGTGGTCGTAGACCACTTTTCCCGTTTGGAGACTAGTTTTCGATTTTCAAAGCCTTCGGTCGCGCGCCTTGTCTCGGGACCGCTTAATGTTCTCTGTTTGCCTTGGTTTTCGAACCATGCCTTATTGCTTTGGCCTAGAGGGCCACTGTGGTCTAGGAGACCACTTTTGATGCCCGTATACCAATTTTCGAGGCTCCCAGCTGTGTGCCTTGCCTCTCGGACTTTCATCTTGCAACCGTTTTGGTTTGTTTTTGGTACAAACCTGGTTTTCCTTGTTTGGAAGGTGGTACAAGGGTGGGAGACCAGTTCTTCCCCTTGGAGAACACTTTTCCTCCTGCCAGCCAGTTTTGTAGTTAGGAAACTGGTTTTCTTGGTCTTTGGGCCACCGTTTCTAGTCGGCTACCACACCATTGCCTTGCTTTCATGCTGCAGATCACCTCTCCCCTGTGGCTGACCACTTTTTGCCCTGGCCGACCACTTCCACTAGTCGATCGACCAGTGTAAGTAGCTGGCCGGCCACTTCAAGTGGTCGGCAACTTTCCAGCTCATTCCTGGAGATATTTTCTTTACAGTTGTAACAACTGGAGGGCACAGAAACCATCCTCCATACACGTGTATGGAGGGATGGCTTTAGGCCCTTATCTTCCTCAACAAGCTTGAGGCTTGTTTCTCTATAAGAGGGAAGCTCCCCCTCCCTCCTCCAGGTTCAGAAAGTTGGCCTTGAGCTATTGATACACACTTGTCTCTATATTTCCTTGTTTGTTCTTGTTTTGTGCCTCAAAGGGTCATTTTATCACACTTTTGTACACAAACACACACTTAAACACAATCCTTTTGTTGTTGAGGCTCTTAGAAGCTGGTTTTGGTGTTTTTAGTTTGGTTTGAGCTCAAAGAAGTTGCTGGAGTTGCAGCTTTGAAGGTGTTCTTCAAGGGTGAGCCTTTAACCCTTAAAACCCTTGTTTTGGTTTAAGCTTTTGGACCTATTTTCATGTTGATTTAAGCTTAACTTTCCACTGGAAAAAGTTCTAATTTTTAGTCCTTAGCATGTTTATTTAAGGTCACTTTTGTGTTGGCCTTGTTCTTGTGCCTTCTTTTTAAGCTATTGGGACCACCTTGTTTTGGCCTTCTCACCACTGAAACGCAGAGGAATTTTAGTGGTGGAAATAGTGTTTTAGGGTCCCAAATAGGAGAGGTTATCCCCACTCCTTGTGTTTTGAATGCTTGCTTTGAATGCCTCATATGTGAGCATGTTTGTTAAGCTTGTGTTGGCCACATCTCAGCCTATTTTAGGCCTTATTTCAGCATGACATACCACTATTTTTACTTGGTTTTGTCATCTCTTGCATGCCTTATACACTTGTAGTGTATTTCTCACAAACTAGTCTTGTGTGCTTCATGAAGTAGCATGTCATTCTAGCTTGTTTTGAGTCCATCTCAGCATGTTCTTAGTGTTGTTTTACCATGATATACCTCTGTTAAGGTTTGGTTTGATAGCCCCATGCATGCTCTATGCACTTGTAGTGCAATTCCATGAACTACCCTAATGTGTATCATGCTTTAACATGTCATTCTAACATGCTTTTGGCTTAACTCTAAGAAGCTTTTGTCCATGTTTTAGCATGCTCTAGCTCTGATTTGTGTTGTTTTGGTCATGCATGCCATGCTTTGTATAGCTATAGTGCATTTTAGCTTGTTAGCTTTGTGTATCAAGTCCACTAGCATGCATTGCTTGGCCTACTTGAATGATTTGGCATCATTTGTTATGAGATTTCAGTGCATGTTTCATGGTCATGCATTCACATCTTTCACTTATTCAATGCGTTGGAGGGTTGGTCATTTATGCCTTAACATGAACCATTGCGTATGCCTTCATGCCTAAGCTTGCGAGCTATCATTTCAGTGTGTTTTGGGGGTTATTTTGCCATGATATAACTTTGATTTTTGTTGGCAAAGCCATCCCATGCTTGGTCTTGGTAGGTGTAGTGTAATCCACCTTATTTGTCTTGCATTCATCATGCTTTATGCCCTTTATGCTAGCTTGTTTTAGCTTCCTTCCATGCATGTTTTACACTCATTTTGGCATGTTCTAGGACTATTTTGGGTTGCCTTGGCCATATGCTTCATGTTTTGCATAGTTATAGTACAAGTGCCTATGCTTGCTTCAAGCTTTGGGCACCATAGCATGCTTCATTTGCATCATGTACATGATTTGGCATCATTTAACATGACATTTCAGAGCATGTAGCATTGCCATATTCTCACTTCATTCATTCTTTAAGTACCTTTGAGTGTTGTGCATTGTTGTCTAGTTTATGGCTTAGCAAATGGAATAGAACCCATTATTCAACTACTCATGGAGCCTATTTCAGCGGCCTTAAAGAAGCCAATAGGCTTCTTCAAAATTATCATTGTAACGGGGTATGAGAGTTCTTGATACACTACTAAGCTAGAACAGTAAGCACTTTTTCTCGTTTTTTTTTTTGTTTGTTTTTTTGTTTTTGGGAAACACTTATCTCCCTCTTAATCACTTTCTGATTGATATTCATCTGGAAAATCTTTTATTTCTCTCTTTGTAATATGGTTGGAATGAGATGAGATAGTGGAAATTAAAGAGAGGGAATGAAAGGGAGATGGATACAATTTTTAGATGTACGTATGAATGAGTTAAAGAAGCTTCTTTTCAAATGTTCTATATATATGAGTTTTGGGGCTGCTTTACTGTTTGATGATGTTCTTGATCTTCAAAGCAAACTAGTTAAAGATTATGTTTGGCATTGAATATAGTTGTTGTATATTTTTAACAAACATGGATCTGGCATTATTGAAGTCTATTATGTTCACATATTAATGTAGCTTCTTACATATGTGGTCTATATGATGTTCGGACATAATGAGCAGGTTCACACATTCAAGAAAGCATGTGTAGTTGCTTGTCCAAGAACAGAGACTCAAAATGGCATCACCCTCTTTTGGCGTAACTCTAATCCTCAATACAAAGATATCCTTTGATCGACAAACCCCCATATATCCCAAAACTGGATGACCTAATGTTATACTAAGTTGATGGGAAGGTTGATGGTTAAGTGAGGTGATTGGCGCGAATTTTGGTCTGATCGAATTCAACATTTTTGCCAAAAGAGGCGGGGATTTGGTTTTATGCAAGTGTTTGAATTAGGAGTGGAATCCCCGACAAACATGTTGGTCGGCAAATGACTGATTGGGAATTTCCATAGAAAAACGACGTCGTTTTGGTTTCTACGACAAACTCATATTAGTCGGTAAAAGATCGCACCTACTGCAACCCAATTTTCATTTTTGACCTATATTTTTGCCGACAAAAAATAGAATTTGGTCACAAAAAGATACTTATTTGCAACAACATATTTTTAGTCGGTGATAGTTTGAAATTTTAGCAACCAAATTTTATTTTGGTCGCCAAATTTCATTTTTTTGCGACGAAAATATTTTTGGTCGGCAAAAGTGGTCGGCAAATGTGCTTATTCTTATAGTGAAGGGTTATTATTGTGTATAGAGAGAGATTTTGTAAATGGTGGATGTAAATAAAGGTGTATGATAATTTTATTTTGGTATTAGGGATATTTGAATAATTTTTTTTATGTTACGTCAGTTGAAGAAGAAATTTCGATAAAAAAGTACTTGTAATTTTCAAAATGTAAAGAAGAATTTGTATTTTTAATAAATTTTAAAGAGTGTATTTATAATTTAGTCAAAATAATAACAATTGCAGGGACTTTTATACCTTGTCGCACAAGTAATTGATAGGACTTGGTTATAATTAATTTGAAGAGAAAAAATGATAATATTTGACTTGACCTGAGGGAGTTGCAATGGTTCCCAACAATCCACGTAATTTCAGAGTAAAATGCTGTAATTGAAGAAAATGAAACAAACTCTAATGCGATATACCGTTGAAATTGAGATTCTCCTCATTATATGATTATAAAATAAAATTTAAAAAAAAAAATGCCCACATCAGAGCTCTCACATGAATTAAAAAAAGTCATACTACGCAAATTAACAAATTTTATGAATTTTTTACTCATTTATATAACATTTATTATAATTTTAAATTGAGTAATGTTTTGAAATTGAGGCTGTGTAATGGAGTTTCAGCTGATGCTACTACGGTGGCAGGAGTCTTCAAGAACACCTGGCTTTTTTTCCAAGTAGATTAAGGCTTGTTTGGTTTGATTTTTAGATTCAGAAAATTTTTCTAAAAATTTTAAATATAATTTGGTGAAAAAAATGAAAAATATATAGTTTTATCTTTTTTTTTTCTTAGTGTATATTTTTATCAAATTAGTTTCTATTTTTTGAAAAAAAAATTAGAAAATTGTTTCTTGATCTAGTGTGACAGTTGCCTCAAATAGCAGACTCAACGCATTAGGAAAAATATCGAAGTGCAGTTTTACTCTACAATGTATTACATTTTGCAACCCAGCAGTGGTGGCATTGTGGTTAAGGCTTGGGGTTTAAGCCCCAAGGTCACAGGTTCAATTCCCTCCCCCTGAGCCAATCTTCTGGGCGAAGCACAGTTGGTTAGGAGATTGGATCTCAAGTTGTCTAATCAGCACTTGGTGTGGGTTCAATGCTCCTCCGCTGTGCGAGTCCTGACTTAAGTGGAGCTTGTCTTGGGAGGTCGATGCAAGTTCCCAGGTTATAGTCTCCTCGCTTGGAACGGCTAACAGGACACTCTGGTGATCTCTGCAAGAGGCGCTGCCTTGGACTTGCAGAGACAAGTTCAGGTTATAGTCTCCTCACTCAGTATGGCTAACAGTTCCCAGGTTGTCTAATCAGCACTTGGTGTGGGTTCAATGCTCCTCCGCTGTGCGAGTCCTGACTTAAGTGGAGCTTGTCTTGGGAGGTCGGTGCAAGTTCCCAGGTTATAGTCTCCTCGCTTGGAACGGCTAACAGGACACCCTGGTGATCTCTGCAAGAGGCGCTGCCTTGGACTTGCAGAGACAAGTTCAGGTTATAGTCTCCTCACTCAGAACGGCTAACAGTTCCCAGGTTATAGTCTCCTCGCTCGGAACGGCTAACAGGACACCATGGTGATCTCTGCAAGAGGTGCTGCCTTAGACCTACGGGAGGGTAGGGAGGATTTTCCTATAATAATAAAAAATAAAATAAAAAGTATTACATTTTGCAGAAAATCCTCCTCCTTTTTTTTCTTAATGAAAAAGTATCTCAATTCTTGATTTAAGGAGGGTATAATAAAATGATTACAAAGAGTTAGTCATCACTACTGTTGAGGGTATAAATAGTTTAAATTTTTAGAGGAATTACTGGTCAATAATTTAGTATGATATTAAAATAAATATCAGATTCTACTGTTTACAAAATACGCAGCACATCGAAAAGAAAATGGAGAGAGAGCACGGAGCTCGGGGAGGCTGGATACCGGTGGTCAAACAAAGAGCTAGGCAGTTGCGCTCCAACTCACGGTTTACCGACCACAGAACCTCTCTGTATACACTATTTGTGGATAACTTGCCTGAATCAATGGTGCCTAGGAAACTTCATGATCTGTTCAATAAGTTTGGAGTGGTGAAGGACGTTTACATTCCACAAAAGAGAAGAAAAGCAACTAACACTAGATTTGGGTTCGTGCGCTACGATTGTTCCATCGCAGCTGATGTAGCTGAGCAGAAGGCCAATGGTTTGTGGGTTGATGACAAATCTTTATTAGTGAAAGTTGCGGAATATAATAAAGGCAGAGTGCCTAGTCTTCGAAAGAATATCCAACCACCAGGATCTTGTGAACCTTTGAAGGGCAGTTTGGTAGCACCAAATCAGATCTGGAAACAACACATTGATGGCAGATCATTTGCTGAGGTCACTAAGGGAGTTGAACCCAGCAACCACTCAGTGACAACCATTAAAGTCGAGGAAACCGGGAATGGATGGCTCTATGAAAGCATGATTATGAGGCTCAAAACACCCTACTCTGCTATGCAGGTAAGGAAGGAACTCAAGCACAAAGAGGCGAAGGATATTTTAGTTCGGGACGGAGGAGGGCGTGATGTTATCATCTCCTTCAACTCCAAGGAAGAACTGGCGAGTAAAAGTATGTTGCTTAAAGCTTGGTTCTCTGAATGGTGTGAATATATCACAGAGTGGCGAACCGGAATGTACATACAACAGGAAAGGTGTGTTTGGATCACTTGTTATGGGGTGCCCCTAAACCTGTGGAACTCAAATACTTTTCGTAAGATTGGGCAACTTTGGGGAGAGGTAGTTCTTCTCAATGGGGATGTTTGCACCCCCAAATCCTTCTGTTGCGGCCGGGTTAAGATAGTTACAAATGTCATGAACCCCATCAATACCAGTCTAAATTTGGAGTGTAAAGGTAGAATCTATCATATCCGAGTCTTGGAGGAGCCGATTTCAGTAGAGGATGGTAGTAGTTCAGCGGCTTTGCACTCTAATGGCACAACCAAAGAAGCTTGCTCTATCATCAATGGGGGACTCCCCCTCCCTACAGCACCTCGGGACGACGCTGACAAGGCCGTCGCTGTGGAGGGCAGTCTAAGCCGTGTGTCAGCAGTGGAGGAGACTAGGGATGGAGCGGATGAGGTGGACTCATTATTACCTACGGCAAGTCAGCATCTGGGGCAGTGTAACACGCAACAGGGGCAGTGTAATCATACCATTCAGAACGGCGTTGAAGCTACACATGTGTGCAACACGCAACAGCCCGTAGGGGGGACTGTGCATGGGCCCATCGTTCCTCAAGGCTTTCTGAAAAGCCTTAGCCAACCTCTCACTGATGGGCCGGGCATCAAGCTGGAGATTGCATTGGGCCACAATGCTTTTGGACCACAGCCTATTAGGCCCTCTAACTCTGGTGTTAAGACCCCATTAATTGGGCCTATTTGTGCAACATCTTGGGACGTCTCACAGTCAAAGAATCGTGCTAACTCC
This sequence comes from Camellia sinensis, assembly GCF_004153795.1. NCBI lineage: Eukaryota > Viridiplantae > Streptophyta > Magnoliopsida > Ericales > Theaceae > Camellia > Camellia sinensis. Next base: position 159,443 of record NW_021026683.1, on the reverse strand, counting down.
AGCCCAAATATTTCTAGCTCTAACACCCAACGTTTGAAGAAAGGTAAGAGGAAATGGAGTAAAAGAGAAGGGCTCAAGCACTGTTTGCTAGCTGGGAAATTCTCTGGCTTTGCTAGAAGACTAGTGCAATCGGGTGCAAACTCAAATAAGGGACTTGTCAATAGCTTCAAATCTGGATCCACAATCGCAGCTTTACCTGATTCAACTCTTAGCCCGAATTTACTACAGTCTCCTAACCGTGGTCTCCTTCAAGAGGCTCAATCCACTTTGCAAATGGGGCAAAGATTGGGTTTAGAACTCCAGGGCCAAGAATCCGAGGTGATTAGAGAACTAATACAAATGGAGGAAAGGGACAAGGAGCGACTGGAAAGAGGGAAGGGCAAAGTGGAATAATCCACAATCACTGGGTGTTATCAGAGTCAATTTATTTCTCATATGAAGACATTAAGTTGGAACATCAGAGGGCTCGGAAGGCATGACAAGAGGAGCAAAATCAAAAAGCTTCTATTTGAAAAAAAGATTGACATGGCTTTGATCCAAGAAACAAAAAAACCAAGTCTGACCAATCAGATGGTGAAAAGTGTTTGGCCAAGAGACAGGCTTGAGTTTATGCATGTGGATGCTGAAGGCTTTGCTGGTGGACTGCTTTGCATGTGGGACCCGGACATATTTCAACTTTCGGACTGCTGTTGCAACAGGAACTTCATTCTCCTATCTGGTAAGCTTCTCAACTCCTTTAATTGTGCTATTGTCAATATCCATGCCCCTACTGACATCATAAGGAGAAGGAAATTTTGGGAATCTCTGCTATGGTTGAAAGCTCATTTCCCTATGCCATGGTGTATCGGTGGTGACTTTAATGAGATCACAAATTTAGGGGAAAGGGTAGGCGTCTCACTCAGGGATAGAGGTATGAGGGACTTCAACAATTTTATTGATAAATGTGAGGTAGTTGATCTTCCTCTGCTAGGCAGAAAGTACACCTGGTGTAATGCAACTGATGGCCACAAATGGAGCCGAATTGATAGGTTTCTGCTTAGCCCTGAATGGTTAGAAAAGTTTAAATTCAGTCAGTGGGGTCTTGCTAGGGTCTCCTCTGATCACTGTCCTATTGTACTTATGGAGGATACTAGAGATTGGGGGCCCAAACCATTTAGGTTCTTAAATGCGTGGATGTTGCATTTGAACTTCGCATCCTTTGTGGAACATACTTGGAGTCACTCACAGTTCTCAGGTCCTGCTGGCTTCATTCTCCAGCGTAAGTTGTATGCCCTCAAGTTGGCTCTAAAAATATGGAGTAAAGATGTGTATGGTGATGTCTCATCTAAGTTGCATCTTCTTGAAAATGAACTTCATCAATTGGACTTGAAAGCCGAGATTATGCCTTTGGTTGAGGATGACTTGAAGCAGCAAAGAGAGAAAAAGAATGAGATATTGAAATTAAGCAAGAAGCTAGAATGGGAATGGCTACAAAAATCTAGGCAGGACTGGAATATGAAAGGCGATAAAAATACAAGATTTTTCCATGTTATGGCTACTTGTAGGCAAAATCGAAATTCTCTCAATTCCATTACAGTGGGTGAAGTAGTCATAGAGGCACCAGACCTTGTTAAAATTGAAGTGTGCTCCTATTTCTCTAATCATTACTCTGAGGCGTGGAAGCAAAGGCCAGTTCTTGTTGGAGATTTTAAGAGTGTACGGCTCAGTGATCACTTCCCTTTGCTTGAGGTAGAGTTCTCGGAAGAAGAAGTTTGGGCAGCTGTAGTTGATTGTAATGGAAACAAAGCTCCTGGGCCGGATGGCTTTAACCTACTGTTTTTTCAAAAGTTTTGGAAGATGCTTAAGGGGGAGGTCACTGTAAAAGACTTTGACAAATCAACAAAACATCATTGGCCATTCATAAGAAAAATTGATGAAATCCAATCGTTTAGCTCAAAATTCATCGAGATGGAGCCAATCAAAATAAATATTATATTTAAATATTTTATATTTTAATTCTTTAAGCGTAGAAGATGATCATAGAAGATAAATGATCAATACAATAAAATAGAAAAATTATATAAAAAAAAAAATCTAAAATTTGACTCTTATAATAAAATAAATCATGAATTTCTAATTTTATCAATTTAAATCCTAAAATTTTGATATTTGTCTATTTTTGTTAAGCAAACCGAAAAAAAATAAAAGTAAAAAAAATTAGTCATTAAATTCAATGCAGATGTACATAAAATGTTTAAAATATCTTTTTATTAAGTTTAGTGATCAAAATATCATTTTTTCTGTTAGTTTTACTTAACAAAACTAGTCAAATAATTTAATTAAAAATAAATCAAAAATTTAAGATTTCAATTGACGAAATTAAAAACTTAAATTTTATTTTATTATAAGGGATAATACCTGATTTTCTGTTGTAATTTCCCTTATATTTTTTGTGATAAAAACTAGGGATGGAAATTTTATATAACAACTTTCAAACTTTTTCTTGCATTAAATGCTTTAAAATATCGTGTAAATTCCCCCTTTCTACCAATTTGAAAAAATCGATAAAACTAAATTGTTTCTTACCCTTTGTGCCAATTCTTTAACCATCAAATCTAAAAAGTCAGATTTGGCGCTAACTTTCTCTCAATACTAATTGAATCAAACCGTTTAAACCTGTATACTCCATGATTTAAAGGATTTCAGATCATGACTTTTCAAGTAAGAAAAATCTACCAACCAAATAAATTTATAGAAATTAAAAGATGAAATGGAAAGGACCGATGGTACTACTAGAGGTCGTTATTTATTTGCTTTTACTATTTTATTTATATTTTATGGTTGAAATGAAGAACTAACAACAATTATAGGACTAGGGCTACTAGACAAGTCGAATAATAAATTATTTAAATTTAATAAATTTTAAATTCAAATCAAAGATATGTCTCACTTATTTTATTTATTTATTTTTATTGGTATATCTCAGAATCCAACCTTTTGGACTGGAGATCTTCAATTTCATGTCCAGTACAGGAAAAATGAAGGGTTTGATGGGTTGATATGAGTATCGATATTTTATTTATTTATTTATTATTTATTATTTATTGTATATATATCATATATCAAAAGTGTAAGCACACAGTGTATGTAAAATTTAAATTAATTATGGCAAATATTTAAAGCAGTTAAGATTGAGAAAGATGACAGTTATGTATAGGATTATTTTAAATGTACAAAAATCAGGACAAAACTTCTTTTCAATTGTGTTTTTATGTAGAAGTATATATGTGGCATATTAAATAAACAAATAATTGCACACTAGAAGACTGAAATGGTAATTTCAGAAGTTGGCATTAAGAGGGATGGGTGACTTGACATGTGTGTGCAGCTTGTTGGGGGCCATCAGTGAGAACAGCTTCATATAATGCACTTTTCAAGGGTTGTCTGTTTCAAGTAATATTTCCACAATATAGGGCAATGACAAAAGTAGGGGTGGACAAGTATTCATTAGATTCTTCAAAATTGATTGGCTCAAATCAATTTGTCACAAAATACATGAATAATAATTCAACTAGATAGATACGATTGTATTTTTTTCAACCTATCTAAGTAGGGACGGAATCAGGATTTTATCATCAGAGGTGCTAAAAGACGCATAAAATTGTTTCATCACATATACAAACATATATTATATATACATAGAAAAAAATTAAACACCATAGCAGCAATCTCTAGTAGGAAGAAGAAGTTTTTTTTAGTACAAAATAGAAAGAGAACACAAAATGAGATAAAAATGATATATATATATATATGTATCTTTGGGAAAATTAGTGAAATATCATTCTCCAACTTTGTGTAGTAGGAGAGGTCAAAGATATATTTTTTTTATTAGATAAGGTCTCTCAACATTTTCACAGAGAAAATTTGACTTAGAGAAATTTTTCTCGACTCAAAGAAATTTCACCAAACTCAGAGAAATTTTGGTCCTAACTCAGAGAAATTTCGAAATTTCTCTGGTATGATCACAGAGAAAGAAATTTCACCCAACTTAGAGAAATTTTATTTCTCTAAGTATAATCACAGAGAAATTTTGAATTTTTCTCTGTGAAATCAAAGAAATTTCTTCGTGAAAATTGAAATTTTTCTGAGTCAGGCAAAATTTCTCTAAGTCTATCTCTGTAGAAATGTTGAGGGACTTTAACAAATGTGAAAATATTATGTCATTTATCTTATAAAATCTTAATATCAGGGACTTGAAAAAAATTTCCCCTATATCTTTTATGCTTGCGACATGTTATATATAAAATGATATATACATATATATATTTTAAATGTTATGAAAAATAGTATTTTTCACAAAAATAAGAGGGGCCATGACACCCTATAGTGTTCTCCTAGTTCCATCGCCACGTATAATTTTGGACGGATAGCGGATGAGAGGCCACTGAACCCAACCTAACCTGCTGATACTCTTAAGAAAATGAAGGTATGTTTTGTGTGTTAAAAAAAGACCTTTTATTTACTATTTATGAAATATAAAAGTTAAGTCTTTATTTTTATTATAAAAAATGGACAATAAAAAATTTTGGACATAAAATAGTAAAAAATTACTGAAAAATAGTTTAAAAAAAGCCCAAGACAGTAAAATTCAAACCGCCAAATCAATCCGTATTCACCTGTATGGTTCGCTTAATTTGCATCCGCTAATTTGCATCCGTATTCACCTGGGTAGTTCTGAATTGCAGCTGTGTATTTGCTATCTGTTTGGTTCTCCATCTTGCTGTCTGCTGTCTGCATAAACCTGCTACCTAGTTTGTGTAATCTGTATACCAGCACCACCAGGTGTAATTGGCCATGTGTTTTTGGTTCTCCTTCTTTTCTCTGTTTCTTGTTGGCTCCTTGCCAACTGGAGCTCCTAGCTTGTGTTAGCTTCGAGCTCCTCTTTATTGATGTATCCTTGTCTTTGTTGGTTTCATCAATAAAGATCTTCTATTTCGCCGTTCAAAAAAAAAAGATTCTACTGTTTACAAAACTTCACCGTTAACTTAATAATTATAATATTTTCCCGTGTCACGCATGCTTATAAAGAAGAGACTGACCACACATTTGTTATCATTATTTTCAAATGACATTGCAAATAGATATTCATATTAGCACGCTATGAAACTTTCCATGATTCACCTCATTAATTAACAATTATTGACTTCATGAACAGCATAACATTCATGTTTGTCAATCACTGAAATTGCTATGAAGGTTCGAAGTTGGTAGAATATTGTACAGTCAACCCTAGAAGTTAAATGGGTACTATGAATATACAAGTCTTGATCATGGTTGAATGGAATAGCTTTTGCGTGATGATAGTTTTATTTTTATTAGTAAATAAGATTTTTATTAACTTGAATACATTACAAGCAATTAAATTTTAATTAAAAACAAAAATTGCATAACGAAATCACTTTTTTAAAATGAAATATTTTAGCTGTTAAAAGTGTCATCGTTGTTTTTTTTTTTTAAGCAACAAAATTAAACATTTAATGAAGAATTATTATAATTTTTGAAACAAAATTTTTGAATAAATCTTTTCAATACGAAATTTTTTTGTTCTTAAAAGTGAATTTATTAGTGACACTTTTAAAAATTGTCAATAAAGTTTTTTTTTTTACTTTTCAAAACTGCCTTTCAGTGATGACTCTTGATATAACAGGAATTGGCCTGATAATGACTTTTGCAATAGAATTTTCATTTTTAGAAATGAAATTTTTTAATTCCTGAAATCTTTATATGTTGTAGTGACAAAAATTACATTAACTAAAGGTTTTCCTAAAGAAAAAATGCTAACAAGATTTTTAGTTGAATCAAACCTTTTCCTACGTGCACTATAACATATAAGAGTTTTAGAAACTAAATGTTTTGATCTCTAAAAATGAAAATTTTGTTGCAACAGATGTTTAGGGACCAATTTTTATCGTCATATAGTCGCTAAAAGATCGTCCCCAAAAAGTCAAAAATAAGGCGCTTAGCCTCAAAATTTTGAAAATGACACTAATAAATTTAAGGACAAAATAATTTGGTCCAAAATTTGTTTATTTTTGGGAAAAAAATTTGATCCTAAAAGGATAATAATTCATCACTAATGTCTAATTTTTATTCCCAAAAATATAATAGCGACACTTTTCGTAACAAAAATATTTGGTCCCTAAAAAATAATTTTGTCCCCAAATTTTGATTTTTAAAATCTTAAATTTTTGTAGTGATTACTTGGAGAATATGTATATCAAATTCATTTTAAATATGCCTACAAATATAGTTTAAAAAAGGGCATGACTTCTGTCCAGTCCTTAATCGGACTGAAACGTGCTGTTGGGCCCGTGGGGCCCATCACGAGTCCCGTTTTGATAATCTGAACCGTTCAATTAGTAGAACTCATCGAGTACTATATGCCTGTAAAAAATCACATTAATCGGATATCGATAGCTATGTGATCAAATCAGTTTTGTATAAAAAAATGGACGATGAATAAATTAACGGTTGACAAAAATCTGGTTTGATCACATAGCTATCGATATCCGATCAACGTGATTTTTTATAAGCATATAGTACTCGACGAGTTCTACACATTGATCGGTTCAGATTATCAAAATGGGACCCTTGGTGGGCCTCCACGGGCCCAACAGTACGGTCCAATCTGATTAAGGACTGGACAAAAGCCATTCCCTTTAAAAAATGTATATCAGATTCAATGTAAGAATTTGGATTGCTTCCCCTGCTTTTGCTAGAATCCTTGTGTTATTTTTCTTATCTTAATTCAAATTTTCTTTTTTGATAAAAAAAAAAACAAAAATGATTTTTCCCCCAAAATTTCCCCCTTCCCGAACAGCTCGAAAAACAGATAGAAGAGAAAAACAGAGAGAAAGAGAAGAGAGGGAGAGAAGAGAGGGAGAAGAGAGGAGAAAAGAACGAGGAGGGGAAGAGGGAATGGAGAGAGAGAGGGCCCCTTTGCTTCCGCCGATCGATTGCAGCTCGTCGCAGCCTCGCCTCTGCCCCGTTTCTGCCTCTTTCTTCTTCTTCTCTTCTTCTCTTCTTCTTTCTTCTTCTTTCTTTCTGCTTCTTTCTTCTTCTTCTGATTTTCTGATTGAAAAAAAAAAAATCAAAACGACGAAACGACGCCGTTTTGATTTCAGAGGGGAATCGGGGGCTTCGATTTCGAGCTACGTAGTACGGTTGAAAAAATAATAATAATAACAATGACATGGAGGTTGAAGAAAATCTCACTCACAGTTGGTTTGTAGGGATACTTAGGTAAGCAAGAATTTTGAATTAATTGTTGACCAAAAATAAGTAATCTAAAATAACTTAGGCATAAAAATGTATCAATAATGTTATGTAAAATAACTTAGGCATAAAAATGTATCAATAATGTTATGTAAAATAACTTAGTCTTACTACTTATAAATGCACTAGTGTATGCTCATACCTGAAGGTACGGTATAAATAATATTAGGATTAGAATATAATTGTAATCCTAATACTATTTAAATTTATTTTTTAATTTGATAAATTCACAAATTTATAATAAACTTTTGCAGTTCTCATAGAACTCCTCACAAAACTCGTTTTTGCTTATATAATATATAACTAGATATTTAGATGTGTCTGGCGTATATACAATTTCCACAGGCATACATACAATATTACTTTTGCTTATATAATTATATGGAAATTGTATGTATGCCCATAATGTCATAGTGTAGGGCATACATACATTGTATAGAAATATGTATAAAATATATTAAACAAAAAGGAAAAAATAAAAAAATAAACAAATACAGAGAAAAATAAAAACAGGAGAAAATAAAAAAAAAATAAAAAGAAAAGAAAGAGGAAGTAACGCCCCAAAAATTGGGCAGGGTATATCTATTTATGCAACAAAACCCACCTGATAAACAAACACATATATATAGCTAACTATTTCATACATCCATCTCCATTAAATCCCAAATGCCAAATACATGTTGTTCACATCTCAATGCCCCAGTTTCAATCCCAAGCATGCATTTTACAACAAGTATGAAATGGAAGTCAAACAGATAATAAGTACCCTACAGGCTTACATATTTATCCAAGAACATTCTTGGTTGCACAAAATGGAGTTTCAACTCAATGCAAATACAGCCATGGGCTTACATTCAACAAATAACAATAAAACAAAAATGAAGCCTCAGTTCCGAGTCCGCCAAAGTCAATGCCTTGGCGGAGGCATAGCATATGTACTTGAAATGGTTTCTCTTATATGGTGAGCCATTGCCCAGTACAGATATACTATGCAACATATGGACCATGACAAGACTAAAGAGGAGTATACTCATGCCATGCTCATGATAAAACAGTTTATCTCTCTTTTTATAAGCATGCAATGCTAAGATGCAGCAACAGATATAAAAACCATTTCTATTTTAAACCATATCTGCTACATGAATACAAGCTTTGTGAATCTCTAGGTGTGTGTCTGCAAATAGGCCTTAATGCACTACTATTGTCATTTTTACCAGTAAACTGGAAGGCTCGACACCTAACCGCGCAGTTCCACACCCCCTACCTAGATTCACAAAGTATTTATCTTTTCGCAAATAGATACATTTCCAAACATTTCTAAAAAACAGATACATTTCCAATGAAATGAATGTAATGCAATGTTCAATGCAACAAATGAGGAATGTGATTCAATTTAGCTAAGTCTCATGTATTTCTACAACTATCTTGGCTATCCTCCACCGATAGGCCAAAACAGATATTTCTAAACAGATATTTAAACAATTAAATCCCAAAAATTCTGATAAATACAATCTATTCCACATCTCATCAAATATGAACAACTACACTACTTTTCATATCACAATCACGTCCGGTAACCTCTCAAGGTCCATTTCTAACAGTGTCGATTTTATTTCAACAGATACATTAAGCAAAATAATACCGTTAATGCCCAAGAAAACATCATTTTCTTTCCAAACTCATTTTCGAAGCATTATTCAAGTATAACATCCTATTTTGATCAAAAGCCCTAAAAGTTAAGCGTAATTCCTTTGTTTTCTTTAAAAATGCTATTTTGGTCACAAAACGGTAAAAATTTCAAAACCGATCGAATCGAAATATGTTTTTGTTCAAATTTAAAACATAGATCTTTTATAACCTTAAAAACATATTCCAAGTTTACACTTTCACAATTTGGGCATCAATTCTTTATTTTTCTCAAAATTTCCCTTTTAAGCAAACAAATCACAAATTTTTCAAAAATTCTAATTAAATTATATACAACTCTAAGCTCCAGATAATCAAGAAAAAGTACATAAAGAAGTGTAGGAAAAATCCCTACCTCAAGCCAAGAAGCTTTCAAATTTTTCGGCAACATAAATTAAATTTTTTTAGAGCCAAACGACACCTTTTCCGCCTTCTACGTTTTGATCCAAAGCACTAGGGGTCAAAAATGACTTACACTAGATCAAACCCAAAAAAAACAACTTGGAATCCCTTTTCTCTTCTTTCCCATGGCAAGAGCTCCAAGAGCTCGCAAAAATTTGACAAAAATCTATTTGGTCACTTTTTATAGATATTTTCTAAACAAATATCTAACTAAACAAATATCTAACAATATATATATATATATATATATATCAATTTAAAAATACATTTCAACATCTTTAATGACAAAAGTAAATATAATATTTTCTCACCACAAAATATATTTCGTTTAATGATACACACCATAAATATTCACAACTCTTTTATGATAATCAAATAATAATAATAAAACAACAACAATATTACATGGTTACTAACGGATCACAATTCAATCAATTGGGTCCAAATGAATGGAGTTAAATAATTTAAAATAAATCCCCAACTGAGACTAAAGTATAAATTCAATTTTATTCAACTCGTTACAACCTTCCCCCCTTATGGAATTTCGTCCCCAAAATTTAAACTAGATAACCTCGCTGAATCAAAATCAATTACAACCGTAGGAACGCAATCATGGCATGATAACACAACCTCCCCATTAAACATAAGAAATTCACCCTATTTCATAACGTATACAATGTACATCCTAATATCAAAATAACATTTCTATTACAACTCTCAAACATCGATAAAAAAAGGTTCGAATACTTCTCGCGAACTTCAGCCTCACGTTCCCAAGTCGCCTCTTCAACTCCGTGGTGTCTCCACAACATTTTCACCAAGGGACAAATACGAACAAAAGATACACAAATACGTACATATACATAGACACATACGAACAAATACGGAGAAAATACACAGATACGTACATATACACAAACACATTTAGGGAATATGCCGTTACTGACAAGGAATATTTTGTCTATGGACGTCAGCGAGCATATGCCGTTACTACGACGGAATATTCCGTTAGCTGACGTCATCGCGCGTAAGCAAAACATGCAAAAAGGAAAGAAAACACGAATGCAGGGATACGGGGTTTCGAACCCCTGATCTCAAGCTTAGGCCCCAGCCCAAACCACTGAGCCAAACTACTCTTGTGACAAAAATAGTTGAATAAATGTATATAATAAATAAATATGCACTATATATACATATATGTATATAACTTTCCTGCTTCTCTCTCTTCCTTCGAAAACTGTGTCTCACACGCGGCCTTGCTTTTGCATCAGCTGGTTGACAAAAGCAGACCTCCTCGATTTGTAAGCTCGCCTCGGCTCTCTCTCCTTCTTTGTCTTCTTCTCTTCTGTCTTCTTTTTCGTCGGCTGGCCAACAAAAGCTACCCTCCTCAATTCTCTTCCATTTCCTTTTTTTTGTTTTTTTTTTTGCCACGACTCTCTCTCCCTCTTTGTCTTCTTCTCTTCCGTCTTCTTCTTCTTCTTCATCACTTTCTTTTTTCTACTTAATCACTCCCTTCTCCTTCTTCTTCCTCTTTCCCCTTGAGAGAAACAGAACATCGAGACTGAACGGAGGAGAAAAGCTAAAGCTGCCCCAAAACTCAGTCTGTTCTCTGTTATTTCTCTAACTCTCATTTCTTTCTTTTCACACCTCTCACCATACATGGCCTCATCTCGTCCCCTCACTCTCTTTTCGGACCTCAATGATCCAAGCTCTCTTGGACCGAGTGCCCCTGTTTCTACTCTCCTTAACCTTCCTAAACAGAGTGCCCCTGCTCATACTCTTCTTAACTTTCCCATGATGTCAGTTGAGCAAATCATGGTCGCTCAATCTAACATTGAAGCCAACCACTTCACACTGAGATCCTGCATGGAGACAGTGACTGTGGTTACCAAATTGTCTCACCGGCCGCAGAATAGAACCAGTGAGGTACATCAGTTAAATGCCAACTTTCTCTACTCCAGCGCATTTACAAAGATGCGCGAGCAGAGATTTGCGCACTGAAGGCGGAGAATAAAGAGCTGAAACAGAAGACCACCGTCATGGCCCGATTTGGAGCACCTTCATACTTCGCCTTTGACAGCCAGCAGGGAGTCAACTCTCTCGGCCGTCCTGTACGCACTGAGGCAGGGCCTTCAAGGGTCATCCAAGAATACAAAAAAAGGAAGAGCTCAGCGGGAGAGTTGAGTAAGTGAAGTCAGCGTGTGGCCGTTATCAAAAACAAGATCCCTCTTCTTCTTTTTTTCATGTTGTCTCTACAATCGGGGACGTCATCCCCTGATTTCAATAAAATCAGTTTCGTTTTTTTTTTTTTTTTTTTTTCAATCAATGGCATAACTGGCATAACACTTTGAGCTTGAAAACAATTTTGTTTGACTAAATTTGAGAATGATTGAATTTTGAACTCTCAACTTGACATTGATTCCATACTGACCTGAATCAAAATCATGGCTTAACGAAAGAAAAATAAAGCAAAACAATCCAAACACACTTATATACACTGACTGGTATTAACGAAAGAAAACCGTGTCAATCAATACATGGCAATAGAATTACAGAACACGAAGGTACCTCTCACAACCGAAGATGCTGGCATTAACTCTGGCGTGGTAACAACATACGCACGCCCAGTAGGTCTCTAATCCACCTGCTCCCCTCTCGGAGCATAAGCAGGATGTACAAACTGAGCTGAAGAGGCTCCCGAAGTGGCCCTTGAAGCCTATGTCGACTGTGTTGGCTGGTGACTCTAAGTCTGCCTCGATCCAGATTCACCAGATGTGCCACCCAACTATGGACAGTACCTCTTCATGTGTCCTGCCTGTCCATACTGAAAGCAAGTCAAAGACTGCCTCCTCCCCTGACTCTGGCTCAGTAGACGGATTGAAAATGGAGCAGCCCGCTATCCTCCCCCCTTCTGTGGGCAAGAAAAGGACTTGTGACCCAACTGGCCACACTTAAAACAAGAAAATCCTCCCTGGCCACCTCCCCCTACCCCTGAACTTGGCACTGGAAAAGTAGACCTAGACTGTGCCCCATGAGACTGCTATGGTGTAAACCCTTTCTGCCTCTTGCTGTCTCGGGCCTCACCCTGCATCTCCTAGCCTCTCTGCCTGAAACCCCTCATCTCCTTCTCTCCAGCTCCTAACCGGGTTTCCATATGTGCCGTTGCCTCGACAAGGCAGCTGTACTCCCTCATCATAGACCCGCCCACACAGTAGGCAAGCTCATCTCTCGGTTGAGTCTCAAACTCGATACAACGTGCTCCTCTGTCGCCATAAGCTCAGGAGCAAATATGGCCAAACTAGCAAAAGTGGCCTCGAACTCCGCCACCGGTGTGCCAAGCTGTTGTTTGAGGTTTTTGAACTGTTCCCTCAACCTCTCTCTGATAGTAGTAGGCAGATACTTCTCCTGAAAGGCGTTGACAAAGGCCTTCCAGGTCACCCCAACACGTGCTCGCGCGTATTTCCACCACTAACCCGCTTCTCCCTTCAGCTGAAAGGATGTCAAGGTCACTCTCAGAGCGCCGTCCTCAATGTCTAGCATCTTGAACATCTTAACCGTCTGCTCTAGCCACTCATCAGCATTTAGCGGCTTCTTAGGATCTCCCACAAAAATATCCGGATTGGTTTGGAAGAACTCTCTTTTTAGCAAGAGTGGTCCTGTCTCTGCAACTGGGGCAGCTGGGGCTTGTGCTAGGTTCTCAGCCCTCAGTATGTTTAGTACCCCTGCTATCTCTCGTGCCAAAACACCCATGGCTTGTTGCCCAGCTGGCTCAGCCACATATGTCTGCCATGTCCGCTCCTCTTGCGTTGGAATCTCATCCGGTATTGGCATCTCGTGCCTCCTAGGCCTACCATGCCTACCACTACACCTTCTACGTCCTGACATCCTAATAAAGGTAACATTCGAGATTGGCACAGTCACAATTGTGCCGAAGCTAACTCACTCACGTCCTAAGGCAATGGACAATAGTTAATTCATTCCACATAAGCACATAGTCACATAAGCACATAAGCACATACAGATTTTCTTTCTAGATAATGATTGTCCCATGACGTTGCTAGAGTTCCAATAAAAAATAGCAGTGATCAAGTGCTCTTCTGACTAGACTTCCAGGAACTCACAGACCCAATCAATATCTCAGAAATCAAACCCCATACCCATATAATCACATAAGCATGTTATCACTTAGCACCTCATCATACAAATATCTCTATCAAGCGAGATAAACCCACTATGGTACTAACCACTCCCCACGTACCCAAAGTATTCAAACCCGGTACGCTCTGATACCAAGTTGTAACACTCCAAAAACTGGGCAGGATATATTTATTTATGCAACAAAACCCACCTGATAGACAAACACATATATAGCTAACTATTCCATACATCTATTTCAATTAAATCCCAAATGCCAAATACATGTTGTTCATATCTCAATGCCCCAGTTCCAATCCCAGGCATGCACTTTACAACAAGTATGAAATGGAAGCCAAACAGATAATAAGTGCCCTACAGGCTTACATATTTATCCAAGAACATTCTTGGTTACACAAAATGAAGTTTCAACTCAATACAAATACAACCCTGGGCTTACATTCAACAAATAACAATAAAATAAAAATGAAGCCTCAGCTCCGAGTCCTCCCAAGTCAATGCCTTGGCGAAGGCATAGCACTTGTACCTGAAATGGTTTCCCTTATAGGGTGAGCCAAAACCTAGTAGAAATATACTACACAACATATAGACCATGACAAGACTAAAAAAGAGTATGCTCATGATAAAATAATTTATCTCTCTTTTTATAAAGCATGCAATGTTAAGATGCAACAACAAATATAAAAACTATTTCAATTTTAAACCATATATGTTACATGAATACAGGCACTGTGAATCTCTAGGTGAGTGTCTGCAAGTAGGCCCTAATGCACTACCATTGTCATTTTTACCAGTAAACTGGAAGGCTCGACACCTAACCGCGCAGTTCCATACCTCTTACCCAGATTCACCAAGTATTCATCTTTTCGCAAACAGATACATTTCTAATGAAATGAATGTAATGCAATGTCCAATGCAACAAATGAAGAATGTGGTTCAATTTACCTAAGTCTCATGCATTTCTACAACCATCATGGCTGTCCTCCACCGATAGCCCAAAATAGATATTTCTAAACAGATATTTAAACAATTAAATCTCAAAAATTCTGATAAACACAATCTATTCCACATCTCATCAAATATGAACAATTACACTAGTTTTCATATCACAATCACGTTCGGTAACCTCTCAAGGTCCATTTCTAATAGTGTTGGTTTTATATTGTAACGCCCCGAATTTCTAGCCCAAATGATAATACAACAATAATGGCTCTTTTAAGGAAAACCGAATATAAATCTCCAAACTTACATTACATGATATAATAGTTCTTCATGCAACAATACATTAATCCAACAACAAGTAAATAAACAAATAAATACCCTCAAGGGTTTACAAGTTTCCAAGGCTTGAGCCTGGTTACACAAAATGGTTATTCAAACCCACACTCATACAACCCTTGGCTTACACACAGAATCACAGCAAAATGAGAGTCTCGTACTCTCAACACACATTTCCTCGCCTTTAGTTAGGCGACATCACCACATCTTTTCCTGCACAAAAATCCCGTAGGGTGAGCATAAAGCCAAGTAGGAAATCCTTAATAAAGTTTATACATTTTATACAAGTCTCAAGAGATGAAATGCACATGCCATGCTATGTCCCTTCTTGAAGATAAATCACATTTCATCTTTTGAAAACCATCATGCTCAATGATGTCATGCAATTTCAATTGTTCAAAACTTAACAATTTATTTCAAGGGCGGTAAATACGACTCTAGTAATCCCTAGGTCGGTGTCTGCAAATAAATTATACAAGTACTACCAATTTGTCATTTTTATCGGTATTAACCGGAAGACCCGACACCCATCCGCGCGGGTTTTCGGTCTTTCACCCCGGACTCTCAGACCAACTTATTCAATATCATCTACACCACCTATCAAGACTTACCAACGTATTCACCCCAAAACCATTTCATGAAAACTTGTTTCTCAACATTCTTTTCTCAATGCAAGTTTTCAAATTAACTTTCAAAGTTTAATGTAATCAAATGAATTGTTTTGCCAATAACACAAGATGAATATAAATACTTTTATTCTAATTCATCATCCAAGGAATAACACAATTCCCTCTTCTCAAGTATCCTCAACAATTAGTCATTTCAAGACTATTTCAAGTTTTGAACAATAATTTCCAAAATGAACAACAATTCTCGTATTCCCTGAAATTCATCATTTATATAAATATAAATAAGAAAATTTTCCAAACATCCATTTATTTTGACACAAAATAAATACAACAATAATATTCATGGATTTTCAGTCTCTTTTACAAAAATTCCGAAATTCTAGGTTTTCTCACCAAAACTATACAACTCAAATCCTTTAAAAGAAAACTTTCCAAAATCATCTTTTCTTCAATCAACGAAGATCAAAACCCATAAGATAATTTTAAAAGAATAAGAGACAAACCTACTTTCAAAATCACTCAACTTCTTGAATCAACAATCAATTTTCAAAGCTATCGAAAGATGATTTTGAAAATCATATAGATCTTGCAAAAATATATATATATAACTCTAAGAAAATCCCTAACACAAGTTTTGAAGAAAAAATTGAGATGGAACGCCAAAATTTACTATGTCGAAACTCGATCTCCACAGCACCCAACGAAGCCCTCGAGGTGATGACCAACTTTGGTAAAGAACTTAGGCCTAAATCCCAATGGATTTGGAGAAATCAAAGAGAGAATGTGACTTCTAGAGAGAGAACATAAAGATCTCAAAATCTGGACAGTTTTAGAGAGAGAGAGAGTGCTGCAAAAATGATTCAAAATATCTGATCTACGAACTGATATAAATAGGCTCGCTCGACCGAAGGAGTTGTCGCTCGAGCGACCAGATACAACAAATCTCCTCGCTCGAGCGCAAGAAGCCTCGCTCGAGCGTAAAATACTAAGCTTCAGAAGTTTTTCAGACGCACTCTTCGCTCGAGCGCAAGAAGCCTCGCTCGAGCGAGCGACTCTTTTCTGCAAAAGTACTGGTGCTCACAAAGCTCGCTCGAGCGCAAAAAACCTCGCTCGAGAGAAGAGCCAAAATTTCAAGACAACAAAAGTTTGAACAACTTGCAACTAACCAGTTCCAAACACTCCCAAGACATCCCAAAACTCGAATTCAAAGAGTGAAAGGAAGAAAAGACGTAGATAATATTATCTAACCATGAAACCCGAGTCCAGAACACCATGAAAGACGGATCAAAAACTGGAATCGCTATAATCTTCCCCCCTTAAAGAATTTCGTCCTCGAAATTACAAATTAAGTCCAAAATCATAATTACACTAGCCACAACAAGGTTATTCTTACAATTACATCACCATGACCCATTCTCCGGCCATCCATTCCCATCGACTCGACTCACAAGTCCCAATCAAAAATGAAATTTACAATTTCCCAAAACATTTGCCATGTTAAATCAAAGTCAGAATTTTCAAAAGTTTTTACACTGCATACATAATGCTTCCAAAAGTGATACCACACACACAACATTCCATATTCTCAAAACATATGTCATGTTTATATTGAATCCATGTTTTTCGAAAACAAGAATAACTCATGAAATGTTCTCATAAGTTAAAACATATACAATGCCCATACTATTCACTAACATAACCAAATCCCATTACATGTTCATGCATCAAAAAACAAGTCCGGATATTTCTCTCAGACTCCCAACTCACGCTCCCAAGTCACTTCCTCAACCCCGTGATGTTTC
The DNA here is from genome assembly GCF_004153795.1 of Camellia sinensis. Lineage (NCBI taxonomy): Eukaryota > Viridiplantae > Streptophyta > Magnoliopsida > Ericales > Theaceae > Camellia > Camellia sinensis. The sequence goes on along the minus strand of NW_021026683.1, from coordinate 142,177 downwards.
CATAATACTTTTACCAAGGGAATTGTCTTGCCTCGTAAGACTTGGTCCCATCTATCCAAGACTCTCATCGATCTCTCCTCATACGAGGCATCCTCATCTACCTCTAAGTCGGTCCAATCCAACACGTGTAATGGATCCAGCTTATATTTCTGAAGCATACTAATATGAAACACGTCATGAACCCCAGAAAGCTGTGGCGGTAATGCCAAACGATAAGCAACCTCTCCAATCCGCTCAAGGATTTCAAAAGGGCCAATAAACCGAGGGGACAACTTTCCACTCTTCCCAAACCTCATCAAGCCCCGTCTAGGTGATATCTTCAAGAAGACATAATCTCCTACCTCAAAAGACAAGGATCTCCTCCTATGGTCGGCATAGCTTTTCTGGCGACTCTGAGCCGTAGCTAGCCTTTTACGGATAAGTACTACTTTCTCTGTTATTTCCCGAACCAACTCTGGACCTAACAAAGGTGCATCTCCCTCCTCGGCCCAACAAACAGGAGATCTGCACGGTCGACCATACAAGGCCTCAAACGGTGCCATGCCAATACTCGATTGGAAACTATTGTTATAGGCAAACTCCACTAAGGGCAAGTGCCTCTCCCATGAACCCGAAAAGTCAAGAACACAGCCTTGAAGCATATCCTCAAGGATCTAAATAGTACGCTCGGACTATCCGTCAACCTGAGGATGATACGCAATACTAAAGGTCAATCTGGTGCCCAAGGCACTCTGCAAACTCTGTCATAATCGAGCAGTGAAATGCGGATCTCTATCCGAAACAATCGTTACAGGGACCCCGTGTAACCTCACTATGTCCCTAATGTACAGGTCGGCAAGATAATCTACTAAGTCACTTACGCGCATAGGAATAACATGCGCCGACTTAGCCAGCCAATCTACTACCACCCAAATGGCATCACTATCCTGTTGAGTCCTCGGAACGCCCACAATGAAGTCCATCGTAATATGTTCCCACTTTCACTCCGCTATAGGCAAGGGTTGCAATAAACCAGCTGGCCTCTGATGTTCGACCTTCACTTGTTGACAAGTAAGGCACTTTGACACAAACACAGCTACATCCCTTTTCATGCCTCTCCACCAAAACTGGCAACTAAGATCCTGATACATCTTCATGCCTCCCGGATGTACCGCAAGGCGTGAGTGATGAAACTCTCGAAGTACTTCCTCTCTACAAGATTATGGTACAAGCAGACGGTCTAGGTAACGTACACTCTAATCCAAGTGGATATTCAAACCTTTCTCTACCTTCCCATTGGAAATTTTAACCCAAATCGACTCCACCTCATGGTCCTTCTATTATGCCTCTATGACCTTACAAATCAAGGTAGGTTGAGTATTCAAAGTAAACAGGGTAGCACTCTCTCCGGACTCACCCAAGTGCAAATCAAATTTTCCAATAACATCTAGCATATCCCATTCCCGAATGGCCACACTTTCCAAACTACTCACAGGTTTTTGACTCAAAGCATCGGCCACCACATTGGCTTTCCCCGGATGATAGTGTAACTCAAAGTCATAATCCTACATAAATTCCATCCACCTCCGTTGTCATAAATTCAAGTCTTTTTGAGAAAACAAATACTTTAGACTCTTATGATCGAAGAAAACCTCAAACTTCTCACCATACAAGTAATGCCTCCAAATTTTCAAGGCAAAAATCACTGCCGCTAATTCTAAATCATGAGTGGGGTAATTCTTCTCGTGAGTTTTCAATTGTTGTGATCCGTAGGCCACAACTTTTCCCTCTTGCATCAAGACACAACCAAGTCCATCCCCGAACGCATCACAATAGACAGTGTAATTCAAATCCCTTTTCGGAATTATCAAAACCGATGCGGTAGTCAATCTAGTCTTAAGTTCTTGGAATGACTTTTCACAAGTCTCACTCCATATAAATTTGATACCCTTTCTAGTCAACCTAGGCAAAGGTGCAACTAGTCTAGAGAAGTAACTTACAAAACGTCGATAATACCTCGCTAATCCCAAGAAACTCCGAATTTCAAAAACATTCTTGAGTTGTTCCCAATCTTGTACGGCATCTATCTTTGAGGAGTCCACAGTTACTCCCTCTCTAAACACTATATGCCCCAAAAACTTCACCTCAGTTAACCAAAACTCACATTTCTCAAATTTGGCATACAATTGGTGCTCACTAAGTAAACCCAGCACTACCCACAAGTGAGTCTCGAGTACCTCCTCGGAGGTTGAATAAATCAATATGTCATCCACAAAAACGACTACAAAATGCTCCAAGTATTCCTTCAAAATTCTGTTCATCAAATCCATAAAGGAAGCAGGCGCATTGGTTAACCCAAAAGGCATTACAAGGAATTCATAGTGGCCATAACGCGTACAAAAGGCCATTTTCTGAATGTCCTCCTCCCGGACTCTCAACTAATTGTACCCCGACCTCAAATCTATTTTTGAGAAGCAACGAGACCCTCTAAGTTGGTCAAACAAATCATCTATTCTGGGTAGAGGATACTTGTTCTTAACTGTAATTTTAGTCAACTTGGGGTAATCAATACACAACCGCAACGATCCACCCTACTTCTTCGCAAAGAGAGCCGGTGCTCCCCAAAGTGATGTACTAGGACGAATGAAGCTCTTATTTAAAAGCTCTTGGAGTTGAATCTTCAACTCATGTAATTCGGCGGGTACAAATCTATACGGTGACATGGAAATCGGTGTCGTGCCAGGCACTAATTGAATGGAGAACTCAATCTCCTGGTGAAGTGGTAAACTAGTAAGATCTTCTAGAAAGACATCCAGGTATTCAAAAACTATCCTTGGTAACTCAACATGAGCCCCGTCACTCTCATTATCCAAGAGAGTTGCAAGAAGGCCACTAAGTTTGCTCATACTACGAGGGTCAACAACTGGCAACAAGGCTCTATCAACTGGGTTCCCCAGAAAATAGAAACAATCCCTACCTGAGGTACATACACTAACTCTCTGATGGTAACAATCAATCACAGCTCGATACGAACATAACCAGTCCAAGATGACATCAAAACTCGACATGCCTAGTAACACAAAAGCAAACGGAAGTCGACGCCCGACGACTTCTATCTCACAATCTCGACACCCCTAGTCTAACTCAATCATACCCCCAACAGGTGACTCTACTCTGAGCAGAGATGCCAACTATGCCACCTCTAGCCCCAAAGCAGACACAAATGCAGCAAATATAAATGAATGAGAAACACCTGTATCTATTAACACGCTAGCCAAAGTATTACACACAACAAAAATACCTCTCACAACTGAGCATCCCAGTGACTGCTCTGGCGCGGTGATAGCATACACACGCCCTTGTGACCCTTGATAAACTTGCTCTTCCCTCGGAGCATAAGCCTGGTGCACCGACTGAGCCGAAGCGGCTCGCTGGTTAGCTCGCGAGGTCTGTGCAGAATGAGCCTACTGGTGGCTTTGAGTCTGCCTTGACCCTGATGTGCCAGATGTGCCTCCCAACTGTGGGCAAGTCCTCTTTATGTGCCCTGGTTAACCACATTGAAAACAATTAAACCCTTGACCTTTATTCTGAGACTGAAACTGACTTTGAGATTGGTTAGGTGGTGGTGGTGGTAACATCAACTGCCCTCCTCCTTTCTGTGGACATGCAAAGGCTTTGTGACCCTGTTGGCCACACTTGAAGCAAAAAAAAGCCACTCTGAGCACTCTTTTCCTAGCTTGAACTAGGCAAAGGAAAGGTGGATCTAGACTGCTGGGGCTGGGATGAGAAATTGCCCCTGCTCCTCTTATTCTGCCTATAGTCCCCCTGGGATTCCTGGCCCCTAGACCTCGAACCCCGATGTCTCTCCTCCTCAACCTGCACAGTAACCTCTACATGTGTCGCCGCCTCCACGAGACGAGCATAGTTTCGAACCATATTTCTGGAAACTTTGTACAAGATCTTGGTTCTTAACTTCTTCTCAAACTCAATACAACGGTGCTCTTCCGTTGCCACCAACTCCGGTGCAAACCGGGACAAACTAGAAAAGGTCGCCTCAAACTCGGCCACAAACATGTTATTTTGTTTGAGGTCCAAAAACTCCTGCCTCAATCTCTCCCTAGCAGTGGGAGGTAAGTACTTATCTTGGAAAGCAATCACAAAGGCTTCTCATGTTGGCTCCACTGAACCCTTGGCGTACTTCCACCATTGACCTGTATCTCCTTTAAGATAGTAACTCACGAGATTCACCCTTAGTTCACTATCCTCAATGTGAAACATCTCAAATGTCTTCACTGTTTGTTCGAGCCACTCATCTGCTTTCTTGGGCTCGTGGCCACCAAGGAACTCATCCGGTTTGGCCCGCAAAAACTCTCGAGTAAGGAAACCCGCAGCGTTCTCTTGGGCTTGGTTCTCAGCCCTCAACAAATTCATAGCCCCTGCTATCTCTCGAGCTAGGGTCCCTATTACGATGTGACCCACTGGTTCGGCCACACTAGCTTGGTCTGTCCCTTCCTCTTATACCGGAACCCCATGGACCGGTATTTCATGCACACCCTGGCGGGCTCTTCCACGCCTCCCACCTCTACCACCACGGGTTTGACCTCTTCCTGACATCCTATAAAGGACAATAGAAAAATTTAGCACACTAACCCATATGTGCCCGCAATTTACCTTGCATGTCTAATCACCGCAATTCTATATATTTCACTACTATATAGACATTTCAATTTCATTTTACATAAGCACTTAGTCATGTAAACACATACGGATTATTCTTTCATGATGAAATTCGTCCCACGAAAAACCAAGAATTCCTAGTAGAACGAGTATTGATCAAGTACCCTTCTAAGAAGACCTCAAGGAATTTAACAGGTGCAAACAACATCCCAAAAGTCCAACCATATACCCACATAGCCACATAAGCATGTTATCACATAGTCACAAAATGTATAACATCTTCCTATCATGCAACCTATCATGCAGCATGAACCCATTGTGGTAAAACGACCACTTCCCACGACCTCCAAGTATTCGAACCCCATAGTTCTGATACCAAGTTGTAACGTCCCAAATTTCTAGCCGAAATAATAATATAACAATCATGGCTCTTTCAAGGAAAATCGAATATAAATCTCCAAACTTACATTACATGATACAATAGTTCTTCATGTAACAACACATTAATCCAACAACAAGTAAATAAACAAATAAATACCCTCAAGGGTTTACAAGTTTCCAAGGCTTGAGCCTGGTTACACAAAACGGTTATTCAAACCCACACACATACAGGCCTTAGCTTACACACAGAGTCACAGCAAAATGAGAGTCTCGTACTCTCAACACACATTTTCTCGCCTTTAGTTAGGCAGCATCACCACATCTTTTCCTGCACAAAAATCTCGTAGGGTGAGCATAAAGCCCAATAGGAAATCCTTAACAAAGTATATACATTTTATACAAGTCTCAAGAGATGAAATGCACATGCCATGCTATGCCCTTTTTGAAGATAAATCACATTTTTATCTTTTGAAAATCATCATGCTCAATGATGTCATGCAATTTCAATTGTTCAAAACTTAACAATTTATTTCAAGGCC
>NW_021026683.1:76537-134803 GCF_004153795.1 Camellia sinensis | reverse complement strand
CGTAGGAAATCTCATGATTACTGGCCGGTTATGATCCTAACCCATAAGGGTGGGTTTGGGTCATGCCACATTCATAAATCTTAGATTCAGAATCAATAGCATATGGCATGGATACATGAATTAAAATAAAGCAAAACCAAATAATTATATGCCCTAATGGCTACATCTTTCACGTCTGTACTTGGGTACAGTTGCCACAACACCACTCATTACAACTATAGCCCAAGACTTATACAAACAAAATTACATCAAAATAACAAAAGGAAGCCCTCGGCTCCAAGTCCTCCCAAGCTATGTCCTTGGTAGAGACATATCATCAACACCTGAAAATTGTTTTCCACATAAGATGAGCCAAAGCTCAGTAGAGATACTTTAATACAATATATAAATCTTAATGGAGTCATAAGGTGAATGCACATGCATGCCATTTGTCAAATGTTTCACATTCTCTATCTCAAAACTATGCAATGCCAGATTATAAATCAATTGATGAAAATAATCTTTTTATATAGAAAACAAAGCAGTGGATACAAAACATTAGGAATCTCTAGGTATGTGTCTACCAGTAGGCTATAAAAACACTATCAAAGCCATTTTACATGTACTAAGTGGAAGGATCGACACCTAATTGCGTGGGTTTTTGGACTTTTACCAAGTACACACAAACCAACATGATAACCACAATCATACTCCCTAACTAAATTCACCAAGGTATTCACTCATTTTTCTTCAAAAATTTCCCACCAAAATTGGTGACAATATTATTTCCTCACTAAAAGATATCAAAAATATTAAAACGTTTTGGTGACGAAAATATATTCCTCACAAATAATTTTATAATTAGTGACAAATTTTTTTCTTACCAAAAGTCCCAAAATTTTGGCGCCACCAAAAAAAAAAAGCGGGAAATTTTTTGTTGACGAAACTTAATTTTTCCTCACGTAAAATGAAGTATTTATTGACGAAAATAAATTTTGTCACCTACCATTTTCATTTTTTTATTATATGTGACAAAATTTATAAATTCCTCACGAATTATTTTTATTTAGTGACGAATTTTATTTTCTTCACTAGTTTTCGTCACCGTAGGTTACTTTTGTTGTAGTGTAGTGAGAAAAATAAAAAGAAAAGATGAGGGAATGTGGGATCATGAGATCATAGAAGGATGCGTGAGAAAAAGAAAAAGTAAGAGAGAGAGGCGGAAAAATAGAAAATGTACATGTAGGATATTTTTTCAAAAATATAGCTCAGCTGTTTTAAAATTTGAATAGATCTCGATCGTCAAAATGTCCTAGTAGGATAAATGTGTATAGGACAAATTCAAAAACCATCATGTTTTATTATATAGATGTTCATAAATGAGATAATAGACAATATGATAGCAAATCACGGTAAATAATACTTTATTTTGATTTTTTTTTCAATTTGACCCTTTATTTTAAAATTTTTTCTAAATTTACTTCAAAAACTAACTTATATCCAAAATTAAACAGAAAATGACACATTGGCAGTCATGTAATGTGGGGACATACTTTTAGGGTTGTCCTCATGTGGCCGAGGATGTTGGCCGAGGTGCCACATGAATGGACCATGTTACCAAGATATGATGCGATTATAATACGAGATATTCGGATAGAGGACAAAAGTCCTAAATGATGTTAAACTACTTATTTGGGTAAGGTTGGACTCTTAAGAGAATTGATCTAAATCTAAATAAGTGGAGTCTTAGGTAAGTAATAACTTTATAAAGGATAGAGTCCTATGAAGTGATATCCTTCGAGAGGACGAGGGCATTACTGACTATAAAAGTAAGGCACCCCCGTGGTTCTAAGTTACGCTTTAATTGAAAGTTGTTCAACTTATGCCGATATCTTTGTGAGATAAATTGACTGACTTGATTGTCGGAGTATCCTAGGGTGGATGAACCACCGCGATATTTTTTGTCTTCTTGTGTGCAGGTGTTTGGCTTAATCTGTTCTTCCATGTGTTCTCCAACTGAGTTCTCTAGATCTCGGCAGTGAAATCTATTTGGTTGTGAGTTCAAAAATCGACACCCACAATTCGGTGTCATCTGTGAGAACTTAGTAAGGAGATCAAATTGAAGATGATATAACCAATGAGAAGGTGACACGTCATAATGTTGGTATGACGGTTGAGTTTGTTTTGCGATAATAGATTTCGAATCTTGATGTTTTTGAACTAGCGAGTCACGATCTCGATTGAGATGTTGATCTTGGATGAGAAAGAATATTTTAGTTCTTGGTTTTTGCCGAGTGGGACACATGCAAGTCCTTGTTTCTTAACGCCGACAAGTAATGATCTTGATCGAAGAGCATCTTCCAGCATATTTAGTCGACATGTTGGGAGGTCAGACGACATAGGTTCCATTGTCTCAGGTTACTGACATAATAGAACTTAGGGGCAATTGTAGGGATATATCCTTAGGGTTGTCTGCGTGGCTGAAGTTGTTGGCCGAGATGCTACGTGGATAGACCATGTTACTGTAATATGATGTGATTATATCAAAATCTGAGATATTCGGATAGAGGACAGGAGTCTTAGGTGATGTTAGACTACTTATTGGGGTAAGGTTGGACTCTTAAGAGAGTTGATCCAAATCTAAATAAGTAGAACCTTGGATAAGTGATATCCTGGTAAAAGATAGAGTCATATGAAGTGATATCCTTCTAGAGAATGAAGGCACTGCTGACTATAAAAGTAAGGCACCTTCGTAGGTCTAAGGTATGCTTTAATTGAGAGTTGTTCTACTTGTGTCGATATCTTTGTGAGATAAGTTGACTGACTTCATCATAAGGGTGTCTCCGAGTGGACGAGCCACCATAGTATTTCTTGTCTTCTTGTATGCAGATGCTCTCCAGCTAAGTTCTCTAAATCTCAGCAATGAGATCTATTTGATTGTGAGGTCGAAAGTTAACACCCACATGTGGCATACAAATATTTTATATATATAACTCACACTTCTAACACAAACTCAAAATTTAATATAATAATATATTTTTTATGTCAAATAACAGTTAAACGTGATATTTTTTGTTTAATTTTAAATATAAATTAACTTTACGAGTAAATTTAAAAATAAAAAAATAATTTAAAAAAAAAACTCGCAACGAAAGATTAAAGTTAAAACAAAAAATTCTTCACTAACTAAAGTGAAAAAATAAACACATAAAAGAGGAGAAGTGTAACTTACACTAGCAAATAATTTTGACATTATCAAATTCGAAGGATTATGTGTCAGCAATGAGTCGCGAAGTGCACGCTTATTGACGAGTTCCAATCTTCAAGGAAAAAAATAATAATAATAATTTATTGACGAGCAATAGAAGTAAACTTCTCTCGTTCTAAAAAAAAAATGCAGAAGTAAACTTTTCAGACTTTTGGAAACTTCATCGACTTTGTAATTTTTTTTTTCATTTATTTAAAACATTTATCTGTATGTGAACAAAACAGCCTTATCTCTTTAGTTTTAATTATAATTTTGAACAAAAAAAAAATTATGTGACAATTTATTAGGTTTTTATTCTTGGCAATCCCGTTTGACAAAACTCCTTTAAGTTGTATTTGTTTTCATACTTTTTATTACAGTGAGGCGATGAGTGTTTAGATGTGAATCCAACCCAAATTGTGCCTTGCAGAGAAGTTTGTGATGTTAATACTTTCAAGATTACCACTTCGCTGATTATGACGGGGGTCGAGCTACCCGATCAGCTCACAGTCGAAGCAAAATGCAAAAATGCATTCAAAATTGCATATCCGCTCAAGCGTCCGTTTCCCCGCTCGAGCGGAGAATGCTAAGTTCCAGAAGTTTGGTGAGCCTGCAAAAATACTGTGATCCGTGTTTTCACGCTCGAGCGTTGAAATCCCCGCTCGAGCGTACATCCTGGTTTGGAACACGTCATATAGTGTCTCCGCTTGGGCGTCTATTTCCCTGCTCGAGCGTACACCCTAGTGCGGAACACTTCATATAGTGTCCCCGCTCGAGTGTCAATTCTCACGCTCGAGCGGACCTCGCGATTTCAGATTTTATAAATTCGCAACGTGCTCCAAATCTATGATAACTTCTCCAAATCTTCTTCTTGGATTCTAGGGTTTATATCTGGGGATATTTTACTAGTTTTCTTTGATGCTTTGATTGAGTATTAAACTCATGGTTTAAAGAGTATACATCAAAGGATTATTTGTTTGTTCTACACAAAAGAGAGAGTTGTTCTTCGGTGGATTCTAAAGAATTCGAGCCTGAAGCTTTGGTGGATTCCGGAGTGGCTCATCGTCAAGACAATTCCGAGGTGAAGACGGGGTTGGAAGAGGCACATAGAGGTTGGTTTAATTCGGGCGTGGATTCGCTAGGTAATTGAGAGTATACCTGTGTAATTCCTTTATATCTTCTTTGTGGAATGTTTTGTGGCTGTTGCCCGTGATTTTTTTTATCACAATTGGAGGTGTCCAATTGTGGTTTTTCCACGTAAAATCGTTATGTCGATTTGTCTTGATTGTTTGATTGGGATTGTTATATACTGCTTAAAATTGATACATAATCACAAATCAACACCTAGGAGATTTCTAAATTTTTCACAATTTATTTAACCAAACAAGTATAACTTTTTTCATGTATCTTATGAAAAGTTATACCAAATAGATTTACAACTTATTGTAATTCTTTTAAACTAATCATCTAAAAGGTCATAATCATTAAAAATAATTTATAAATGAAAAAATGATACCAAATAGCCAATATTTTTCATATTTGTTATTCCAATATACAAAAATGATATACTATCCTTGAAATTGAGAATAGCTAGGGGAGTCTGGATTGTTTGGAACTAGCCTCTCAACTCTTTGGACAAATTACATTCGTAGTTTATAGTTTATTCAATTGTATCAATTTTATTCTTAAGTTTTTTAAATTATATTAATATACTTTAAAAATTGAATTGAACTCAATGACCAAAATAAATCAATTCACTCTCTTAAAAATGATTTACGGTTTGATGTCTAATTTAAATGATTTGTTCTCTTTTGAATGGATCATTTTGCCTTTTATTTATGTCTTATTTCTTAATTAATATTATCAATTAGATTACATTGACACAATGTAAAAAATTAAAGAGCAAAATTAATACAATTGAAATTGTAACAACCAAATTGACAAAAGAAATAAAATAAGATGACTTGTATAATTTGCCTTACTTGTAAAGGGTGTATACCTTTGCATTTTATGCTAAATCTTACTCAGCTCTCTCATTTTCAATTGTAACCTTACACTTTTAATTAAGTGGCAAGGTGATCTTTTCATTAATTTATAATTGAATTGGCTAACAGACGTTATCATATCGTGTGCCTATCACATGAGCATTTTTTTAAGGCAAAAATGTAAAAAAAAAAATTCTTTTTTTTTTTTCTTATTATCTATTTCTTCGCTATATTTCTCTTTGTACAATATTTTCTAGAATAATACTATAGACCACTAATTTGCCATCACCTATTTCTTCACTATATTTCTCTTTGTACAATATTTTCTAGAGCAATGCTATAGACCATTAATTTGTCATCACTAATCCCACCACTAGTGAGGTGGCAATTGAAAAAAAAAAAAAAAAACAAGGCACAAACACGCTGTAGCAGTGGGTGAGACCCACTGCCTCATCATTAGAGCCACCACTAATTAGTATTCTAAAACATACTTTAGACCACTAATTTGCCATCACTAATTCCATCACTAGTGAGACGGCAATTGAAAAATAAAAAAAAAACAAAGGCACAAACACACTATAGCAGTGGGTCTCACCCACTGTCACATCATTAGAGCCACCACTAATTAGTGGTCTAAAGTATTTCTCTATTTTCTAAACCCACAATCAACAACCACCACTTTCCTGCCCTTGGCCCACCACCCAAGGCCACCACACGACATTTTCTAATCACCCTACCTTAAATTCTCTCTCACATTCTCTTGTATGTGCCCCCGCTGTCTTCGTCCTACCTCTTTCTCCAAAGAGATGGGAAGAAGAAAAGCAAATGGAGTGGGTTTGCAGTGGAATGGACATAGCAATAATGGTAGGCAGATAGGAATGAGAGAGAGGGTTGCGGTGAAGGAGGTGGTAATGTTTGTGGCCCATAGCATTGTGGAGTAAATGGTTTTTATGCGGTGATGTTTTACCGAAACCAATTGAGGGGTGCGGTTGGCCATGGGTGGTGGAAAGGGTCAGGTTGTGAATGGTGGGAAGCGGTGTGGGTGGTGTTAAAATGTAAGGAGTTGGTGGCAAAAGGATAGGGTGGTGAGACATGGGTGAACAGTGGTCATGGATGGTGGGAAGAGGTGGGTAGTGATGGCGGGTATAGAAAATATATTAGAGAGAAAACAGAGAGAGAAAATAGGGTGAAGAAATAGAGAAGAAGAAGAAGAAAGTTGTATTTTTGTCCCAAAAAATATCTAATGTGGGGTTAAATGGCAATTTTTGTTAATAAATTTAACACCAGACTAACAAAATAACCACATTGTAATTTGACCCAAAAGTTAAGAAGTTGATTGTTATAATTGAGAGACGAGGGACTAAAATGAAATTTGGTGTAAACTGTTAGAGTGCAAAGTGTAATTTATCCTTAATAAAAACAATGGAGGTGTAAGAAATAAAGCTATTATTTTAGTCTAAATTTTATTTTGATGGGAAAATTTTTTTAAAAAAAAGGGGGGGGGGGTTGAACCTTAAAAAGGGGGGAGGGGGGGGTGTTGAACCTTATAACAAAATAAATAATGAATTTTTGATTTTATAAATTTAAACTCTAATTTTTTTATTTGTTTTCAATTTAAATCATTCGTCTATTTCCATATTTCTTAATCACATAACAACTGGTCCCCTCCATAAATCGATTGTTGAGTTAAAATAACAGAACCTATGACGTAAGCAACATTTTTTTTCAAAAATACCTATATTAACCTTTCCGAATTTAGCACACTTTAGTTTTTTCACATTAATTCCTTACTTCCAATTTTCTTTCAACTAATACAACCACTTTGCCTAATCATCACACCACTCTCTCCCACTCTCAATCAACACCACCATCATTATTATCTATAAGCATTTGGTGTGTCATCAAGAAGGGTTGGAAAATATTATGGTGGTGCATAGAGAGGGATTTAGTGAATGGTGGATGAAAATAAGGGTGTACGATAATTTTATTTTGGTATTATGGATATTTGAATAATTTTTTTTTTTTACATTATGTCAGTTGAAGAAGAATTTTCAATAAAAAAGTATTTTTTCGCCGATCAAAAAAAAATCAAAATGTAAAGAAGAATTTTATTTTTAACAAATTTTAAAGAGTGTATTTATAATTTATCCAAAATAAAAACAATTGCAGTGACTTTCATACCTTGTCGCACAAGTAGTTGATAGGACTTGATTATAATTAATTTGGAGAGAAAAAATGATAATATTTGACTTGACCTGAGAGCGTCGCAATGGTTCCCAACAATCCACGTAATTTCAGAGTAAAATACTGTAATTGAAGAAAATGAAACAAACTCTAATGTGATATACCCGTTGAAATTGAGATTCTCCTCATTATATGATTATAAAATAAAATTTAAAAAAAAATGCCCACATCATAGCTCTCACATGAATAAAAAAAGTCATACTGTGCAAATTAACAAATTTTATGAATTTTTTACTCATTTATATAACATTTAATCGAGTTATGTTTTGAAATTGAGGCTGTGTAATGGAGTTTCAGCTGATGCTACTGCGGTGGCAGAGTCTTCAAGAACACCTGGGTATTTTTCCAAGTAGATTAAGGCCTGTTTGGTTTGATTTTTAGATTCAGAAAATTTTTCTAAAAATTTATAATATAATTTGGTGAAAAAAATGAAATATATATAGTTTTATCTTTTTTGGAGGCAAAAGTAAATTTTAAAAATTATTTTCTTAGTGTATATTTTTATCAAATTAGTTTCTATTTTTTTTTTAAAAAAAAATAGAAAATTGTTTCTTGATCTAGTGTGACAGTTGCCTCAAATAACAGACTCAACGCATTAGGAAAAATATCCAAGTGCAGTTTTACTCTAGAATGTATTACATTTTGCAGAAAATCCTTCTTCTTATTTATGAAATATAAAAGTTAAGTCTTTATTTTTATTATAAAAAATGGACAATAAAAAATTTTGGACATAAAATAGTAAAAAATTACTGAAAAATAGTTTAAAAAAAGCCCAAGACAGTAAAATTCAAACCGCCAAATCAATCCGTATTCACCTGTATGGTTCGCTTAATTTGCATCCGCTAATTTGCATCCGTATTCACCTGGGTAGTTCTGAATTGCAGCTGTGTATTTGCTATCTGTTTGGTTCTCCATCTTGCTGTCTGCTGTCTGCATAAACCTGCTACCTAGTTTGTGTAATCTGTATACCAGCACCACCAGGTGTAATTGGCCATGTGTTTTTGGTTCTCCTTCTTTTCTCTGTTTCTTGTTGGCTCCTTGCCAACTGGAGCTCCTAGCTTGTGTTAGCTTCGAGCTCCTCTTTATTGATGTATCCTTGTCTTTGTTGGTTTCATCAATAAAGATCTTCTATTTCGCCGTTCAAAAAAAAAAGATTCTACTGTTTACAAAACTTCACCGTTAACTTAATAATTATAATATTTTCCCGTGTCACGCATGCTTATAAAGAAGAGACTGACCACACATTTGTTATCATTATTTTCAAATGGCATTGCAAATAGATATTCATATTAGCACGCTATGAAACGTTCCATGATTCACCTCATTAATTAACAATTATTGACTTCATGAACAGCATAACATTCATGTTTGTCAATCACTGAAATTGCTATGAAGGTTCGAAGTTGGTAGAATATTGTACAGTCAACCCTAGAAGTTAAATGGGTACTATGAATATACAAGTCTTGATCATGGTTGAATGGAATAGCTTTTGCGTGATGATAGTTTTATTTTTATTAGTAAATAAGATTTTTATAATGAATACATTACAACAAATTAAATTTAATTAAAAACAAAAATTTCATAACGAAATGGCTTTTTTTAAATGAAATATTTTAACTGTTAAAAGTGTCGCCGTCGTTTTTTTGTTTTAAGCGACAAAATTAAACATTTAACGAAGAATTATTATATTTTTTGAAACAAAATTTTTGAATAAATCTTTTCAATATGTGATACTTTTAAAAATTGTCAATAAAGTTTTTTTTGAACTTTTCAGAACTGTCTTTTAGTAATGACTCGCAATACAGCTGGAATTGGCTTGATAATGACTTTTGCAATAGAGTTTTCATTTTTAGAAACAAAAATTTTTAATTCCAAAAATCTTTATATGTAGTGATAAAAGGAAAAATGCTAACAAGATATAGTTGAATCAAAGCTTTTCCTACATGACTTGGAGAATATGTAGATCAAATTCATTTTAAATATACCTAAAAATATAGTTTAAAAAATGTATATCAGATTCATTGTAAGAATTTGGATTGCTTCCCCTACTTTTGCTAGAATCCTTGAATTATTGTTCTTATCTTAATTCAAATTTTCTTTTTTGATTAAAAAAAAATGACATGGAGGTTGAAGAACATCTCACTCACAGTTGGTTCGTAGGGGTACTCAGGTAAGCAAGAATTTTGAATTAGTTGTTGACCAAAAATAAGTAATGTAAAATAACTTAGGCATAAAAATGTATCAATAATGTTATG
The DNA here is from genome assembly GCF_004153795.1 of Camellia sinensis. NCBI lineage: Eukaryota > Viridiplantae > Streptophyta > Magnoliopsida > Ericales > Theaceae > Camellia > Camellia sinensis. The sequence continues at coordinate 125,093 of NW_021026683.1, read as the reverse complement.
TAAAATAACTTAGTCTCACTACTTACAAATGCATGTTGATAAATGACATAACAGACAATATGATAGCAAATCAGGGTAAATTACACTTTATTTTGATTTTTTTTGTCAATTTGACCCTTTATTTTTAAAATTTTTCTAAATTTACTTCAAAAACTAACTTATATCCAAAATTAAATAGCAAATAACACATTGACAGTCATGTAGTGTGGGGACATATTTTTAAGGTTGTCCACGTGGCCGAGGTTGTTGGCCGATGTGTCACACGTGGATGGACCATGTTACCGAGATATTATGCGATTATAATCCGAGATATTCAAATAGAAGACAAGAGTCCTAGATGATTTTAGACTACTTATTTGGGTAAGGTTGGACTCTTAAGAGAGTTGATCCAAATCTAAATAAGTAGAGTCTTTGATGAGTGATATACTTGTAAAGGATGAGAGTCCTATGAAGTGATATCCTTCTAGGAGACAGAGGCATTGCTGACTATAAAAGTAAGGCATCCCCGTAGGTCTAAGGTACGCTTTAATTGAAAGTTGTTCTACTTTTGCTGATATCTTTGTAAGATAAGTTGACTGACTTGATCATCAGAGTGCCCTTGGGTGGACGAGTCACCGTGGTATTTCTTGTTTTCTTGTGTGCAAGTGTTTGGCTAAATCTATTCTTTCGTGTGCTCTTCAACTAAGTTCCTTAGATCTCGGCAATGAGATCTATTTGGTCGTGAGATCAAAAATCAACACTCACAATTTGATACCGTCTGTGGAAACTTAGGAAAAATAAATGGCCAATATCGAATAAGGAGATCAAGTCGGAGATAATATAACCAATGAGGAGGTGACATGTCATGATGTTGATATGATTGTTTGGTTTGTTTTGAGGTAACAGATTTTGAATCTTGATGTTCTTGAACTAGCGAGTCACGATCTCGACTAGTAGTGCGAGCTCGGTTGAGATGTTGATCTTGGATGAGAAAGAACATTTTATTTCTTGGTTTTTGACGAGTGGACACATACAAGTCCTTGCTTCTTGACGCAGACGAGTCATGATCTCGATTGAAGAGCATCTTCCAGCATATTTAGTAGATATGTTGGGAGGTCAGACGATATAAGTTTCATCACCTCAGGTTGCTAAAGTAATAGATCCTAGGGGGCAGTTTGTCCACATGGTCGAGGTTGTTGGCCATGGTACTACGTGGATGAACCATGTTATGATGCGATTATATCGGAATCCAAGATATTCGGATAGAGGACAAGAGTACTAAATGATGTTAGACTACTTATTAGGGTAAGGTTGGACTCTTAAGAGAGTTGATCCAAATCTAAATAAGTGGAATCTTGGATAAGTGATATCCTTTTAGGAGACGAGGACACTGCTGACTATAAAAGTAAGACACCCTCATAGGTCTAAGGCATGCTTTAATTGAGAGTTGTTCTACTTGTGCCGATATCTTTGTAAGATAAGTTGATTGACTTCATCGTCGAAGTGTCCCCAGGTGGACGAGTCACCGTGGTATTTCTTGTCTTCTTGTATGCAGGTGTTTGGCTTGATCGATTCTTCCGTGTGCTCTCTAGCTAAATTCCCAAGATCTCGATAGTGAGATTTGTTTGGTTATAAGGTCAAAAATCAACACCCACATGTGACATACAAATATTTCATATATATAACTCACAATTCTAACACAAACTCAAAATTTAGTATAATAATATATTTTTTAAGCCAAATAACAGTTAAACATGGTATTTTCTGTTTAATTTTGAATACAAATTAATTTTATGAGTAAATTAAATAAATAAACTTGCACACAAAGATTAAAGTTAAAATAAAAAATCCTTCACTAACTAAAGTGAAAAAATAAACACATATAAAAAAGGTGTAATTTACACTAGCAGATAATTTTAACATTATCAAATTTAAAGGATTATATATCAGCAATGACTCGTGAAGTGCACACTTATTGATGAGTTCCAATCTTCGAGGAAATAATTGCATATAGCATTGTTCAATAATAATTTATTAACGAGTAATAGAGTTAAACTTTTCTCGTTCTAAAAAAAATGGAAGTAAACTTTTCGAACTTTTGGAAACTTTTTTTTTGATCAGCAAAAGAAAAAATTTATTGATGAAAGAAGCAAATTACAAGCAAAGATACATCAATAAATCAGGGAAGTGCACAAGCATCATAGCTAACCTTCACAATCCCAACTAAGTTGGCACCATAAAGGAAGCACAATCATATGCAAGCACTTAACCCAAGATTGGCGAGAAGCCAATTGAAAACGAACATAAAAATAGGAGGTTGGAGACCAAAGTTTCTGCCGTAATCAACTCACATACCAACGCAGACCTTCAAGCAGCCTTTATATGTGAACAAAATAGTCTTACCTCTTTAGTTTTAATTATAATTTTGAACAAAAAAAAAAAGTTTATGTGACAATTTATTTAACTAAATAAGTTTAACTTTCTTCATGTATTATGAAAAGCTATACCAAATAGACTTACAACTTATTTTAATTCTTTTAAACTAATAATCTAAAAGGTCATAATCATTAAAAATAATTTATAAATGAAAAAATGATACCAAATAGCCAATAATTTTCATATTTGTTATTCCAATATACAAAAATGATGTACTTTCCTTGAAATTGAGAAGTCTAGATTGTTTGGAACTGCCTCTCTACTCTTTGGACAAATTACATTCCTATGTATTAATGTGGTTATTATAGTTCTAATTGCATCAATTTTATTCTTAAATTTTTTAAATTGTATCAATTCATTTTAAAAATTGAATTGAACTCAATAACCAAAATAATCAATTCACTCACTTAAAAATGATTTACGGTTTGATGTTTAATTTAAATGATTTCTTTTCTTTTGAATGGATCATTTTGCATTTTATTTATGTCTTATTTCTTAAGCAATATTATCAATTAGACTACATTGATACAACATGAAAAATTAAAGAGCAAAATTAATGCAATTGAAATTATAACAACCAAATTGACAAAAGAAATAAAATAAGATGACTTGTATAATTTGCCTTACTAAAGGGTAAATTAAATTTTTTACCCTTGCATTTTATATTGAATCTTACTCTACTCTCTCATTTTTAATTGTAACCCTTGCTTTTTTAATTAAGTTGCAATGTGATATTTTCATTAATTTACAATTGAATTGGCTAATAGAGTGGGTTTGCAGTGAAAGGGAGGTGGTAATGTTCGTGGCCCATAGCATTGTGGAGTAAATGGTTTTTATGCCGTGATGTTTTACCGAAACCAATTCTCCCTATTTTGGGTTTAAATATGGACATTGAACAAGTTGTATGGTCCAACCTCTTTATTTTGTTTTCTAATTTCCGTTAGTATAGTATATTTATAACTGTTTTGTTTTAGTTGGTTTTTTCTGTATAACTTTGGTAGGGCGTGGGGTATACCCCTCAGAATCTCATAAATTTTCTTATTTTATCTTATGACTTATTCATCCAAAAAAAAAAAAAAAAAACCCAATTGAGGGGTGCGGTTGGCCATGGGTGGTGGAAAGGGTCAGGTTGTGAATGGTGGGAAGCGGTGTGGGTGGTGTTAAAATGTAAGGAGTTGGTGGGAAAAGGATAAAGTGGTGAGACATGGGTGAATAGTGGCCATGGATGGTGGGAAGGGGTAAGGGTAAAAAGAAAACGATGGGGTGGCTGGAAGAGGTGGGTAGTATGGTGGGTATAGAAAATATATTAGAGAGAAAACAGAGAAAGAAAATAGGGTGAAGAAATAGAGAAGAAGAAAATTGTATTTTTGTCCAAAAAATATCTAGTTTGTGGTTAAATGGCAATTTTTGTTAATAAATTTAACACCAAACTAACAGAAGAACCACATTGTAATTTGATCCAAAAGTTAAGAAGTTGACTGTTATAATTGAGAAATGAGGGACTAAAATGAAATTTGGTATAAACTGTTAGAGTACAAAGTGTAATTTACCCTTAATAAAACCAATGAAGGTGTAAGAAATAAAGCTACTATTTTAGTCTAAATTTTATTTTGATGGGAAAATTTTTTTTTTAAAAAAAAAAAAAGGAAGGGGGGGGGGGGTTGAACCTTATAACAAAATAAATAATGAATTTTTGATTTTGTAAATTTAAACTCTAATTTTTTTATTTATTTTCAATTTAAATCATTTGTCTATTTTCATAAATAAAACTAATGGAAAAAATGTTTCACCTTTATTTAACAAAATTATGTTGGATTAGATTAAAAATAAATTAAAAATTTAGAATTTAAATTCATAAAATTCAAAATTTATTTTGTTACGAAACTTTGAATTTATTTTTGTAATTTTTCCTAATCTTATTGACTAAGTTTTGCTCATTAATTGGGTGAATGTTTAGTGTCGAAATATTAAACCTTCGTATCAAATAAAAGCTTTTAAGAGATGTCTTCAAATCTTGGTTTGTTTGACTGGTTTGCTTATTTGGAGAAGAAGCAACGCAGAGCCAACTCGATCTTCTAATCCAGTTTTAAATATAAACAAAAACACATAAAGAAAGTGGCAAAAGTCTACATATATCCAAATCCCAGAGCGGTGGAAAACTAAATAAATAAATAAATAAGAAGGAAACTGCAGCAATGGAATCTGGTCCAACAAACAATGTGAAAATATATATATAAAATAACACAAAATGACATGATTAGTTGATTTTATTATTTAAAGAAAACAAAAGGCCTTATATAACTTTGAAATTACCACATTATTCATATCCTATAAATAAATTCTCTAAAAAAAAGTTTGTAGGAATAGACTTTTCCTGCCAAGCATATTTAATAACTCAAAAAACAAACATTTAACTCTCTTAAACTTAGAAGTTCAATTGAAAGGCTTTGAAGAAGAAGGCAAACGAAGAATTCTACTACATGGCAGCAGCAGCAGCTGAAGACGGTCACAATTAGAGAGAGAGAGAGAGAGAGAGATGCATCCCTCAAGAAGAAGAGGTTTGGTCCCATTCATCATCTTCCTCAAGGTAGTTTCAGACCCAACCTGAGTATCAAGCAACGCAAGCAATCAAAGTTTCAATTTAATTAGCAGATGAGTTTTCCTGAGGAATATGTAACACTTTATCTGAGGTTGTTGAGGGCTGCTGAAAAAGATGACACCAGGGAACTATATATATTACATGAACAAAACTCACTCTTGTTGCACGGTCCATCGTTATGGGGAGAGAATGAAAACCCTCTACACGTCTCCTGTAAGCATGGCAGCGTTCGATTTGTGATAGAGGTTCTGAATTTAAATCCAGGGTTAGCTAGAAGAAGAAGAAACAGTGATGGTTTTAGTCCTATGCATGTGGCTTCGGCTAATGGGCACGTTGAGATAGTTCAAGTGTTGGTGGATTTCGATTCTAAACTCTGCCTTGTGGAGGACATTGAAGATCGGGTTCCTCTCCATGTGGCAGCAATGAAGGGGAAAGGGGATGCTGTTAGGGCATTAGTCCATGCATGTCCGGAGTCTCTTCGAAAGCTGACCTGCCGCGGAGAGACTGCTCTTCACCTTGCCCTCAAGAATCACCAAACTGGTGCTTTCATAGTCCTTTTGGAAGAGATTCAAAAATGGAAGCAAGAGGAGCTCCTTAACTGGAAGGACATTGAAGGCAACACTGTTCTGCATATTGTCACCTCCCGTAAACTGATCCAGGCATGCTCTCTTCTCTCTTCTCTCTCTCTCTCTCTCTTTCTCTCTCTCTCTGTGTTTGTGCATAGAGATGGACATGTCATGTGGGTAAGAGTTCAATATTATAAGATTGTGTGGCTTTATAGAACACCTTTGGGCATAGAGTTGAATTTCGCAGAGAAAGAGAGTCAATTAATCATGGGTTAAGATTCTTAATTACTCTAATTAAATTTTTTCCTTTTTGTTTTTGTTATGATGATCATGCTAAAATTCTTTACAATTAGAGAAATCATATACATAATTTTATTTCTTACCTTATTTTCTCATTTTTAAACACATCGCATCAATAAATACACAAAAGTTATATATAAAATTTAAAGTTATGGTTTTAACTCTTATGAATCTTTTATCAAAAGTTGTCAAATACAGCCAAGCTAATAAGGACACTGCCTTAAGCCTCATCATTGGCTTGTAAAAAAAATATATTAAAATTAGGCTACAAACGGGTTTGGAATCCATTTTCACATACAGGTCCAGCCCGGCCTAATAATGAGGCTTAGGCTGCCTCATCAAAAGGCAAAATTATGCAATAGGGTAATGACGAATATGCTGGTTATACATTGTAATGTTTATTATGAGTAATAAAATGTTACTATTACTTTGCTAAGTTATAAAAATAATAATAATTTATAGTTTGAGATGCCAATCAATCCACATTCCTGGCTGAAAACTATTAAGCCAAGTTCATTACCCCCTCAGTTGATCAACACAATTGCAAAAGATGTTCCTGTGAAATATCTATATATGAGCAATTGATTTCATGTAAACAAATACATGACAAATTAGACCTTTGATTTTCGTAATTTGTTTATTGAATTAATTTGATTCTTATAGTTCTAGTTGTTTAATTTTATCATTTAATTGTTCAAATTTTGTTTAATTAACATCAATTAAGAAATTAGAGAAAAAATTCAATTGGAATAAAACATTTCAAATTAGGGGTTTACCCATTTCTTCTTAGTTCACATCATATAAAAATAAAAATCTAATTACAATTATGTTCATCAGGCAAATTCCTATTAAAAACAACAGGTATAAACCCTTCCTCCCAGCCGCACCACCCGTCAGTTATTGCCCCCGTTGCTACAAAACCCTAGCCACCGCCACCGCCCCTCTAAAACCCTTCATATCGCAAATCCCCAGCTCTCCACCACCGCGACTTGCCTCCCTAACCCCCACTGAAGAGCAGGAAAGGAGGAGGAGGTGGGGAAAAGAGCATGGAGAGGGACAAAAGAGGATAATGGAGCTACTGCTCATAACTCTTACAGCTAATTTCTTCTATCTTTCTCTATAATTATGCCTTCAAAATATTTTTTGACAGCAGTTATAAGTTCTCTGTGTCACAGATTCTGGAGCTATTGCTCTCACTCAACCTCAACTCTACAAATGGGACAGTAATGTTGGATGTAAACTCCATTAATGGCAGAGGACACACACCCTTAGATCTCCACTACGAAACCACCGCCAATGACATGCTTGCACGAGAGATCCGCATAGTCCTTCAGGATGCTGGTGCTGTCGAGGGACGTTACTTGAACCACCTCACAGCGGCAGCACAACCACCACCTCCACAACCATCACCACCATCTACTGCTGAATCACAACCGCCCCAAAAACTATTGCCAGTTAAGATCAGAAACTCCTTATTAACTGTTCTCATCATGGCTGCCACTTTTGCCTTCGCTTCTTCCAACCCACCCAATTATTTCAATCTACAAGCTGTCACGGATGTCAAACATCCTCCTCCTCGCCTCACCTTATCCTCGTTGGTATTGGGTTCTAAATCTAACAACCAATACAGGGGCATATTCTACTACATGATGTTCAACATTGCTGGGTTTCTTGCAAGCATGTGTGCTATTCTGGTTCTGGTAAGGCCACTTCCTCACAGCTCAGTTGTGAGCTTTGTCATGGTTACAATGTTCATTGCTTATCTTCTTGTGGTGGATAAGATCATGCCAAGTTTCTCAGTCATATTATTGGGTTCCTCGGAAATTTCAAGCACTCCTCTTGTTTGGTTATCAGCTCTGGCATTCATATTTTGTGGATTTGTGATTTCGCTTCTTGTGAAACTATTTCATGGAGTCTACAACCGATGGAAATCGTCAAGAGGCCATGCATGATATGCTGTTTGGAGTGACCTTTTGGTTTGATGAAGGCATTTCTCTTCGATAAATGGAGATTGTGTGTATAAATAAATAAACACTAAGAAGAGAAGGACCATGGTGCATGGATGGCCTCTCTTTTTCTTATATGTTTATGAATAAGTAAGGGAAATGCTAGGTAATGGATATGCTTGGCATGTGTGTAAAAAAATCTGTATTGAAATATGTATAATATATATATAAATATGTGTGAAATTTATATTGGAGTATTAATTTTATGTCCTTATTTACATCTTCCCCAGTATGTAGCGAGTCATAATAAATGATGACAATTTCGAATTAAATTCCACACTTAATCTTAACGCATCAACCACTTATCTTGTATTTAAAATCATGATTTTATGAATGATTCGTGAAAAAAAAAGAGGGGGGGGGGAGGAAATAGAATTTTTTATTTTTTTTTGTTGATATCATACGTGCAATGGTTCGATTATAAATTTAAATTGCAAAATACTTATTTGTTAAATAAGTCATAAAAATATTTTTGAGAAAATTATAAAAATAAAATAAAAATAAAAAAACAAGATTTTGACCCATATAATAAAATAAATCCTAAATTTTTAATTTAATAGTAATGATAGAGACCCTCACAAAACACAACCCCCAAAATGATCTAAAACATTCATGTCATTGTCAGACACAACTCTCAAAAAAAATTCAAACACATCTCAATACATTAGTGGGGGTCATGGGGGTCCTCTTTTCTAAGGGTCCCAAACATTTTCCTTAATTTAAACCTTAAACTTTTTATTTATTTTTTTTTTCAATCTAAATCATTTACCTAATTTTGTTAAGTAAAATTGATACAAAAAATGATATTTTAATTATTAAACTTAATGAAAATAGGAATTTTAGACATTTCGTTTAGTTTAATACCTAAATTTATTTTTATTTTTATTTTTTTGTCTGGTTTAGTTAATGAAAATAGGTAAATGGTATAAATTGAAAACAAATCAAAACATTAGGGTTTAAATTAATAAAATTGAAAATTCAAGATTTATTTTGTTACAAGGGTCAAACCATAAGATTTTTTTTTTTTTAATTGTCCCAATAATTTTTTTGTTGTGTAATTATTCTTTTCTACCTTATCATCTTCGGGAGTGTAAATAAAATGAGGAGATGAACTATTTATATAGAGATATGATGTTATATTTAATGAACATTGGAAGTCCCTATATTTTACTTCTTGTATCATTTTAATTCCTATAATTTTTATTAGCTCAATTTTGACCTATAATTTTTATTAACTCAATTTTGACCTTTAATTTTATATTTTGTGTCAATTTAATCAAATTGATAATGCCGATTAGGATTTTTGAATGAAATTGGTCATTGAGTTGGTTAAGATTAACTCATTGAGTTGAACAAATTTATAATTTTGCCTACAAAAGCATAATACATATGTTTATATGCACATTTTCATCAAAAATACTAACAATTGTAATCAATTAGAATAAATTGAGACAAAATCATAAAAAATTGTGTCAATTAAAATTACAAAACTCAAAATGAAGGGCAAAAATATAGAAACTATCAGTGTAATTTATCCAAATAACTTAATTGGCCTCAAATAATGTGGAAAAAAAACTTGGAACAATTTTATAATAACAACATTTTAGATAAGGGAAAACAAAAATATTAAGGCCACGTTTGTTTGGTTCCATAAGATTAAATGGATTAATAGTACAATGGGATTATTTGAGAAGATTACTGGTGTGTTGGTATTAGGTAGGAGATGTAGGATAAATAATATTTATTTGTACACTACCGAATTAGTAATACTATAGATAGTATTAATATATAAAATTAATATTTTTTATTTCTAGTATTTTTTAATATTATTAAAAAAAAAGAAAAATTTACCCATAAGTCCTAGTTTCTGAAAAGTTGAACCATTTAGTCCTAAAAGTTTTCTTATGCTCCATTTAGTCCCATTTGCACATCAATCTAATGTTTGAAACATTAATCTAATGTTCGAAATCTAACGTTCGAAACATTAATCTGATGTTTGAAACATTGTAATGGGACCTTTCAGTCTATAAGAAAACTTTTAGGACTAAACAGTATATAAGTTATTAATTTGGGATTTATTGGTGCATCCCCCAAAAAAAAATTGGTTCTAAAAAATATAAATTTTGCTTAAAAATCATTTAAAAATTCATTAAACCTCTCACTCCATTTCTAATCTCAATCCCTCCATGGGATTGGTAGTCTTACTAATGGCTCATATCTCTAACCAAATACTCTTTAAGTGAATTCCACGAACTATTAATCCAATCATCCTCCCACAGAGTCAAAAAAGCATGGCCTAAACATGTTTATATTTGACCTTAGTTTTAATGATAAAAGCTAAAGTTGAAAAAAACTAGGCCTTGTTTGTTAGGTAGATTAGGTTGAACGGGATTATGAGTACAGTAAGATTAAATGAGGAGATTATTAATGTGGTAGTATTAATTTAAGGCGTGTTTGTTTGTGTACTCGTGTGGTGATATTAATTTATTAGGATTAAATCTATAAAATTGCATAAACACTCTCATTGTATAATTATTAGCTTTGTTGTTTTTGTAATATAAGGACAAAATTGTCTTTTCACACCTAATCCCATGAGATTGGATTACCAATCCCACCCCTATTATGAGAATGCTAATCCAACCATATGAGGGTATTCATCTGTAGACGCGCTCGAACGTCCCGGAGCTCCGCGGGCGAATATGGGCGCGAAATCCCGTTTTGTTCATTGGGCTTACTATTACAGTTCAATCTCAATGTCACGGTTCTGAATCTGATCTCGCAAAGTGCAATGCAAGACCAATAAATCACCAAAGAGTCCAAATCCGGCAAATTGTTTTGGAAAACTAATTTTTGTAAAAAAAGTGCCAAACATGGGCTGCTTTGCCAGATACAGAGTCGCCACCTAAATATTTTATTGGGAAATTTAGGAAACCCTGACTCGTGCCTAAGGCCACATGTCCATCATCATCAAAGTTGTCTCGGCTCGAGAACTTGGGTACGAGAGGGGAAGGTCATGCAATGAGCACTCCCGCTCGCCCGATCAAAGATCGGCCTTTACTAACATGATATCTTGTTTTTGAAAACACATGTGTTTTTATTCCGGTTAATTAGCTAATCTTACTACGTGATGCACACAGCATACAAGTATAGACTAGATCGCCTAAGTTGGAACGAAACATTGCATATTTGTTTGTTTGAAAACGATTTGAAGTTTGCTACTCGCAAGTAGGCTAAATCGATGATTTGATGAATTGTTCTAATTCAAGCAATCCAACTTTCACCCATAGGCATTCAGGCAGTTAAACACTTAAGCACATAGCCTCATGGCAAGTATGTTATCATGGCAACAATCACACTCATACAAGATGCTAAAGCATAAACACTCACAGTGTACTTTGAGGCAAAATAATAGCTAGTTAGTAATCAATGCATGAACCTAGCTATATTAAGATGGCTAATGCAACACATGCAAAATGCAACTAGAAATAGGCTCGGCTATTCTAAAATGGCATGTGAAATGTAACAATTGATACATGTATTCAACTTGGTATTGAAATACAATGCAGTTAGTATGATGCGCCGAGCCCGGTGGATGCAATACAGATGAATGAATACGCGCATGCGAAGCATAAGGATGCTAAACAAAATATGCCCTAAAACTAACCATCGAAAGTAAATAAGTAAAAGGGAGAAAGACGTGGGGTTGGAAGACATTCACACACTCACGCACACTTATTACAAAACTCGCCCTCTCGACGGAGGGTCCGAATAAACAATACAAACCAACTAATTAACTAACTAACAAGCTAATTAACTATTACACAATCAAATTGAATAATAAGCAATCTACTTACTAATTATTACAACACTTAATTAATTAACAAATCAATTAATTAATTACAAATTCATGCTAACTAATAAGAAAAGCAATAAACTAAGCTGCTCCAGCTTAGCTCGAAGAAGTAGAAGATGCATGCTCGGTTTTCGCCCTGAAAAGCTCTCTGGTTGCTCTCAAGAGGCTCTGTCTGCCGGGTGTCCTTGAGAACTAGTTGTTGGATCTTACCAAAACAGTGTTGAGGAGTGCACCAATGGCCTGCCAGCTATGAGGAGCTAGTGCCGACCCCCCTGCCGACCAAGGATGCAATCTGCCGGCCAAGGATGAGGGTCTGCTGTAGACGTCCCCAAACGTCCCGGGAGAAATCCCGTTTTTTTCATTGGGCTCACTACAGTTCAGACTCAAATGTCACAGTTCTTAATCTGATCTCGCAAAGTGCAATGCAAGACTGATAAATCACCAAAGAGTCCAAATCCGGCAAATCGTTTTGAAAAACTGATTTTTTAGAAAGAAGTGCCAAACATGGACTGCTTTGCCAGATACAGAGTCACCACCTAAATATTTTATTTTGGAAGGAATTTAGGAAACCCTGACTCATGCCTAAGGCCACGTGTCCGTCATTACCAAAGTTGCCTCGGCTCGGGAACTTGGGTACGATTGGGAAAGGTCATGCAATGAGCACCCTCGCTCGCCCAATCAAAGATCGGCCACTACTAAACATGATATCGAGTTTTTGAAAACACATGTGCTCTTATTCTGGTTTACTAGCCTAGAATTACTATGTGATGCGCACAGCATACAAGTATAAACTGGATCGTTTGAGTTGGAACAAAACATTTCATGTTTGTTTATTTGAAAGATGGTTTGATGGTGCTACTCGCAAGTAGGCTAAGACGTAGATTTGACACCATCAAGTGGGCTTAAAACTCTCAATTGGTGAATTGTTCCAATTCAAATAACCCAACCTTCACTCACAAGCATTCAGGCAGTTATATCACATAAGCAAATAGTCTCATGGTAAGCATGCTATCATGGCAGTCACTCACACGCATGCAAGGATACAAAAGCATAAAGACTTACCGAGTACTCCAAGCCAAAGAAAGAAGCTAATTAGAAATCATGCATGAATCCTAACTATGCTGAAATGCCTAATGCAACACATGCAAAAATACAATTAAGATAGGCTCGGCTATTCTAAAATGGCATATGAAATGCAACAACTGATACACGTATTCAACTCGGAATTGAAATACAATGCAGTTAATATGATGCGCCGAGCCCGGTGCATGCAAGACAGATAAATGGATACAAATATGCGAGCATAAGTATGCTAATTGAAGCGTGCCCTAAACTAACCATCATAAGCTGGTAAATAAAAGGGAGAAAGACGTGGGGTTGGAAGACATGCATCACACATACGCACACACTTATTACAACATTGCCCTCCTCGAAGGGTCCGAATAAATAATACAAAATTGAATTAACTAATTATTACACAATACTAGCTAATTAACAAATTAACTAAACTAGCATGTAAACTAAATGAAAATGGGCTGCCTCGGCTCTGTTTTGGATGACAATGGATGCATGCATGCTCTAGTCGCCTTGCCGAGAAATCCATCGCGATTCCCCGACTCGCCTTTGTTTGCAATTGAACTCAGAAACTTGCACAAAGCTCCAGAAGGCTGAAACTCCACCCTGAGAATCTGTAGGAAGGCTGCCGACCAGCTTATGGGCATGGGAGACCACCTGCCGACCACCTTCTATGGGAGAAACCAAAAGGGGTGGTCGGTCTGCCAGAAAAGCTGGTCAGCCGACCAGTTTCTACCTCTGGTTTCTGGATTTTCTACAATAAAGGCAAGAGAGAGAGAAAGCAAGGTATTTGCAACACATGTGTGCACGACCACTCTCCCCATCATTGCGTAAGCTCTAGGAAGTGTAGTCCTCGATCCTCAGGCCACCAATCACGCATCCCGATGCATGATGGCCGAGGAATCGAATTGCACGACTCAATGGGACATGAATGCACATATAAGCAACTAAAACCAACAACTCCATCATGGATGGTCAAGAGTGTCGGCAATCGGGAATCGAGGCACGTTTTATCAATTGGAGTATGAAACGTTTCTCGTTTCCCGTGTTTGGACTAACTCCTACTCCAAACACTATGCAACAACTAGAATGGCATGGCATGCAAACACAATGCAACAACAAGCATGCAATCCTAAACGAAACACAACCAAGACATGCAAACATGCAAGGAATGACATGCAAAGGTGCAACTAGCATACGCAATGCTATTAACTACGAATGGCATACTCAATGCACATGACGCTATATGGCATACACAACGCACATATGACGATGGACATACACAAAGGCATAATCAAGGCATACACAATGCGACGATCAAGCATCCGACAATATGGACATGGCATACACAATGCAAGATGGACTTAAACTAAAATGAATGGGCCTCAGCCACACTCAAATCAGTGGCCATACATGATGAAATTAAGGCAACAACACTTATGCAAACATGCACAATGCGAGGGACCAAACCTAAGGCACAAAGTGCAACTCTACTAAGGCATGGCAAGGGATTAAATATGGCATACAATCACACATTTTTCAGTTCTGAAATGTCACACAGAGTGGCTCCAAATCATGCAAATACCTCACACAATGCATACTAGATGGCCCGGATACCGAAACTAGTTAAGTGCATTACACTAGAGGTATGCAAAGCAATGAACAAATGACCAAACCAGCCCCAAATAGTCCTTATGCAAGCCCAAAATAGTAGGAAAATGGACTAAAATGATTACTCGAAAGGCATGAAATGAAGCTCATGAAATGGCCCATGAATGAGGTATTTAAGCACGACTCTTAAACACATTTAAAGAGTGGAAAACCAAGGAATATGGCACAAGTATAGGCTCTGAAATGACATGCTCAATGACCCCGAAACATGAAAACACCACCATTCAAGCATGCAAGAAGCTTCAAAACTCAAAGCTAGACATGGGCATTACACTACAAGCATGCATAGCAAGCATCATTCGACCAAGAGGCCTAAAAATAGAGCTAAGGCAATCCAAAACATGCACAAAATTAGTTTGGAGTATGGCCAAAATATGCTAGAATCAAAGGCCAAAATAGCATGCAATGTAAGCTAGTAAAGAGGATTTACACTACAAGCATATGAGGCATTCAAGAGGTCACTAAACCAGAAAAACTCAGAGGTATGAAATGCCAAATAAAGCCTAAAAACCCACTAAAACATGATCCATGCATCCAAGAATGACATGCTCCTTTGATAAGCTATGAAGAGGGTTGTTCTACACATGCAAGAGGGACATCCAAGGTGACAAAAGCAACTCTGGATAGAGCTTATGCAGGCCCTAAAATTCATAGAAAAGGGCCTGAAACAAGCCTTGGAAGCATGCAAACATAGGCTCCTTTGTAAGGTCAAAAATGTTAGAAAACAAAACAAGGGGAGAGAGGGGTAGGGTCACCCCTCTCTCATTTTGGCACTCAAAACAGCATGCTAGCCACTGAAAATCCACTGGATTTCAGTGGCTAGAAGGCCAAACAAAGGTCAATGCAAAGGCCCTAATGCATGGCTCAAAATAAGGCAAAATGAAGCATGCAAGGGGGTAGATGACCCCCAACAGAAAAATGATCTTAAACAAACATGTTAAGGACCTCAAAATAAGACTTTTTTCAGTTTATGACAAAGCTCAAATATGCTTTCAAATAAGGCTAAGAAATGGATCAAAATAAAGCTCAAAAGAGGGAATAAGTGTGTTACCCTTGTAGCTCAGCAAGACAGAAGCTTTGAGACCAAAAATCCAGACCTTCAACCTCTAAAAATGACCTCCAAGGACCTCAAAGAAATGGTGGAGGTTTTAGGCTAGGAGGTGGTGTGCAAAGGTGCAAGAACCAAGCACTTTCTAAGCCTAAGTGTATAGATATAGAGAGGGAGATATACTTTTCCTTCAACAAATTTCTGAACCCTTGCAAAGGAAGAAGAGGCCTTCCTTTATAGACAAGAGGGACTAAAGCTTCTCCAAGAAGCTTCAAACCAAGGTGGAAGATCCTCCATACACGTGTATGGAGGATCCAGTCTGTGCCTTCCAGCTGGCACAGCTGGAATCAACTCACTGAGACAAGATAGGAGGAAAGGGGCCGACCAGTTCAGGTGGTCGGCCAGCCAGTTCAAAAGGGTCAACTCAACAAAAGTGGTCGGCAGCCCCATTTGGTGGTCTCCCAACTGAATGCAAGCTAGTGGTATGGTGGGAGACCAGCAATTGTGGCCCAAAAATGAGGGAGACCAGTTACCTGACAAGAAAATCGGCCGGCGGGGGAAAAGTGGTCTCCAAGGAGAAAAGGTGGTCTCCCACCCTTGTACCACCTTCCAAACAATGAAAACAAGGTCCATGCCAAAAATGAACCAAGACGGATGCAAAATGAGGGTTCGGGGGCCAAAACGCGCAGCTGGGTGACCCGAAAACTGACTGTTAAGCATCGAAAGTGGCGTGCGACCACGAAAGTGGTCTCCCGGGCCACAGTGTCCCTCTAGAGAGAGGAAACAAGGTGTATGCCAAAAATCAGAGCAAACGGAGAAAGTTAAGCGGTCCCAAACCGAGGCGCACGGCCGACGGCTCCGAAAATCCAAAACTGGTCTCCAAACTGGAAAAGTAGCCTACGACCACGAAAAGTAGCCCATGGCCACTGAGAGATGGTCTACAAGACCTCTCCCTCCCTTCGGGAAGAGAAAACAAGACCTGATTCGCAAACTAAGACAAAGCACAAAAGGGTCCCGAGGTCCGGGGGTAAGGCTCTCAGCTGAAACTCCAAAACCTCAGAACGAGCACAACATGCGCAATCATCGAGCGCTCAATCGATGACGTCTGAGTCTTAAGGTCGGTCAAAAATGGGGTGTCTACATCTGTCGGCCAACAAAAGGAGGCTGCCGACCACTGGTGTGCTATGACACCAAGTTGCAGCAGAGCACAAAATAGAGAAAATAGAGGGTCTCCCAAGGATATGTACGCACTATGCCACCCCATATCACCTCGAATCATCAAGGGAGAGGCATAATCGGATCCAAGACCATCAATCACGCATCTCAATGCATGATGGTCAAAGATCTAACTTGTACAAATTTCAATAAATGCATGACAAAAACACATAAATGCCTAGAACTCTATCATGCATTGTCAAGAGCGTCGGCGACCGAGAATCGAGGCATGTTTCATCACTTCAAGTATGAAACGTCCCTCATTTCTCGTGTTTGGCTTAACACCCAAGCCAAACACAATGCAATGCATGCAACATGGAGATACTATGCAATGTAACAAGCATGCCAAATGCAATGTAACAAGCATGCAAAATGCAAAGCAACCTAAACATGTAAACATGCAAAGTACCAAGCATGCAACAACATGCAAAAATCATGCAATGCGACAAACATGCGACAACATACAATGCGACAAGCATGCGACACCGACAAAATGGAACAAGCATGCAACAACATGCAAAGATGGACTTAAACCAAAATGGACAAACCTCAATCATGCCCAAATCAGTGGCCAAAACACCAAAACAAAGGCACCAAAAGACAAGGCCTGCATGCACAATGCATTGGCCAATCAACTAAGCCTAAGAGCACAACTCTCAAGAGTGCTCAAGAAGTGATAAACATGGAAGTGTGAAAACACTACATGCACTGAAATAAGGTAGGAAATGATGCCAAATCACTTAAACAATGCAAGTAAAGCATGCTAGGGTCCTTAAAGCATTAAGGCTAATAAAGAGGACTACAAATGAGGCATGCAATACATGGCAAATATGCATGGACCAACCATAAATAGAGCTCAAGTAGGTCAAAACAAGGACCTAAACATGCTGAGATGGGGGCTCAAAGACCTAGGCATGCAAGCATACAAGCTAAGCCATAAACTAGGCAACAATGCACAACACTCAAATGCTCTTAAAGAGTGAATGAAGTGGGAACATGGCAATGCTACATGCTCTAAAATGAAGTATTAAATGATGCCAAATCATCTAAGTGGCTCAAAGATAGCATGCATGAGTCATCAAAACACAAGGCTAGCAAGGCCAATAGCACTTAAGGGTGCAACTCGGGCGGGCTCAACACAAGCAACCCGAGCCCAGCCTGAGTTTTTTTAGGGCTTGGGCAACTATATCTTGTAATCTGGACAGGCTTGGGCAGATTTTTGATGCCCGAATTGCAATTCGGGCCAGGCTTGGGCAAAACCAATGGCCAACCCGAGCAACCCGAACCCGAATTGAATTTAATATATTATATAAATTATATAATATATAATATATATATATATAATTTAATAAATTATATAATATATATAAATTAAGTAAAAGAGTTAATCTTAATTTTTATTTTTTATTTTTTTTTTTGGTTAGTCTTCTATTAAGTAAAAGAGTTAGTCTTAATTTTTTTTTTTTTTTTTTTTTTTTGTTAGTCTTCTACCATTAGATTAGCATCTTTTATGTCTACCTTTAGATCTACCTACAGGTTTTTGGACTCGAGCAATTCGGGCTAACCCGAGTTCAAAATACAAAGCTTGGGCCGGGCTTGGGCAGCAATGCTCAGGTTCATGGTCGGGCTTGGGCACTACCAAATACAATTCGAGTCGGGCTTGGACAGACCCCCAACCCGACCGAACCCGCCCGAGTTGCACCCCTAATTGCACTACAACTATGTAATTCATGAAGCATATGGAAAGGGCAATCCAAAACAGTCCTAGAACATATTAAAATAAGTCTAAAACATGCAAGGACCAAAGCTAAAACAAGCTAGCATGAAGGGCATAAGGCATGATGCATACAAGGCAAATAAGGTAGATTGCACTACACCTATCAAGACCAAGCATGGGATGACTTAAGCAACAAAAATCAAAGTTATATCATGGCATAATAACCCCAAAAACACATTGAAATGATAGCTCGCAAGCTTAGGCATGAAGGCATACGCAATGGCTCATTTTAAGGCATAAAACACAAACTATCCAAAGCATGGAATAGGTGAAAGATGCAAGTGTGTGACCATGAAACATGGACTGAAATCACCTAATAAATGATGCCAAATCATTCAAATAGTCCAAGTAAAGCATGCTCGTGGACTTGGTGCACAAAGCTAACAAGCTAGATTGAACCATGGCTATACAAAACAAGTCTTGCATGGCCAAAACAACCAAAATCAGAGCTTAAACATGGTAAAACATGAACAAAATCTTCTCAAAGCTAAGCCAAAAGCATGCTAAAATGACATGTTAAAGCATGATGCATGTTAGGCTAATTTATGGAAATGCATTACAAGTGCATGGAGCATGTAAGAGGTGACCAAACCAAACCCTAACAGAGGTATGACATGGCAAAACATCACCAAAAACATGCTGAAATGGACTCAAATGAGGCTATGAGGGACACAAAGCTTAGTTTGTAAAATTTATACTACAAGTGTATAAACCATGTATGGAGCGACCAAACCAAGTAAAAACAGTGGTATGCCACAGCAAAATAATTACAAATACAAGCTAAGATATGGCCAACATAAGCTTGACAAAGATGCTCAAACATGAGGCATATGAAGCAAGTAAACAAGACGTCTATTTAGGACTCTAAAACCACCTTTCCACCACTAAAAATCCTCTGGATTTCAGTGGTAGAAAGGTCATGCAAAGGCTACAACAAGGGCCTAAAGGAATGGCTCAAAAGAATGCCTAACAAGGCCTAAGAGGGGGGAGATCACCCCAAACAAAAAAGTGACCTTAAACAAACTTCTCAAGCATGCAAAAACAGAACTTTTTCTAGTTAAGAGTTAAGCTTAAAAATGTATGCAAGAAGGGCTAAAAGCTTAAGCAAAAATGGGGGATCTAAAGGTTAAAGACTCACCCTTGAAGACCTTCTTTACTATTGCAACTCCAACAACTTCTTTGAGCTCAAACCAGCCCAAGAACACCAAAAACAACCTCAAGAAGCCTCGGCAACACAAGCAAGGCATTTGAGTGTGTTTGTATACAAAAGTGAGACAAAACTACACTTTTAAGGCACAAAAATGAAGAAATAAGGAGATATAGATACAAAGCTATCTCTATCTCTCAAAGCACCAAATTCTCAACCTCTGAAATGGAGGAGGAGCCTCTCTTTATATAGAAGAGAGGCAATGCAAAGCTTGTTCAACAAGCTTGAAAAGAGCCTCATCCCTCCATACACGTGTATAGAAGAAGGATGAGTGAAAACCAGTTGGCTCAAAAGATCTGAAGCAAAATCTGTTGAGACAAAGGGTTCTGCCGGCCATCAGTTGTGGCCAGCAGTGGCTCACTGATGGCCAGCAGGCATCATCAGTAACAGGCATGGGAAAAAGCAAGGCCGGCAGTGCCAAACAAGGGCCGGCAGTTCACTATGAGGATCATGCTGAAAGGTCCAACACATGGTCCAAAAATGAGGCAGAAAGGATACAGGGTTTGGAAAGCTCAGACTTGTGACATTCCGCCGCGAAAGTCGAGTACTCGACGAGCAATTGAACTTGTGGCTGGATGTACCTACAAGCACAACCAAGTCTTGAGGACGGTCAAAAATGGGGTGTCTACATAGTCCTATAGGGCTGCTAATCTCTTTTTCTTTTTCTTTTTTTATCAACCATGAGTTATGTTGGGTGCACAAGATTGATAGTCCAATCCCATCTATAAAGGCAAATAAATATGACGTTGATATTAGCAGTTTCCTAGCATTTCAATTGGGTTGATAGTCCAATCCCATCTATGAAGGCAAATAACTATGACGTTGATATTAGCAATTTCCTAGCATTTCAATTGGATTGATAGTCCAATCTCATCTATGAAGGCAAATAAATATGACGTTGATATTAGCAATTTCCTAGCATTTCAGTTGGATTAATGGTCCAAACCATCTATGAAGACAAATAAATATGACCTTGATATTAGCAGTTTCCTAGAATTTTAGTTGGATTGATAGTCCAATCCCATCAATGAAGGTAAATAAATATGACGTTGATATTAATAGTTTCCTAGCATTTTAGTTGGATTGTGTGGAGACATATTTTTTGAATGATAACACGTGGCCAAGGTGGCACCGAAGTGCCAGCCGAGGTGCCACGTGTCTTGGTCATGACGTCGAGATGATCTCAGCTAGGCCGAGGTTATCTGCGGAGATACCGGAATCCGAGATAAACAGATAAGTTATAAGAGTCCTAGAATGGAGGAGGACCTCAATCTGGATAAAGATAAACCTCTTAGGGAGTTTATCTCTATCTATTGGAAATTCCAGGATAAGCATTGAGCCAGAGTCCATTGAAGCTAGGCTTCCACGGGGACCAGGTCAATATTGGCTATAAAAGTAAGGCACCCTCGTGGGTCTAAGGTACGCTTTTTGTATTTTGGCTTGTGAGTTAAGCACAATTGGTTATCTTTCAGAGATATTAATTACTAACTTGATCGTCGGAGTGCCCCCGGGTGGAAGAACCATCACCAGAGTTTTTTCTTTCTGTGACAGGTAGTTCGGGCGCAATCTATTCTGTCGGTGTTCTCCGGCTAAGTATCTATTTGGCAGTGTGGTCAGAAAACAGCACACACAATTTGGCGCCTTGTAGACCGCCCGGAACTCCGCTCCGCGCGCGAGGGCACAAATTGTTATTCTAGCTACTACAGTTCGGACTCCTGTCACGATTCTGAATCTAATCTCACAAAGCGCAATGTAAGACTGATAAATCACCAAAGAGTCCAAATCCAGCAAATCATTTTGAAAAATCGATTTTTATCAAAAAGCGCCAAACATGGACTGCTTTGCCAGATTTCAGAGTCGCCACCTAAATATTTTATTTTGGGAAATTTAGGAAACCCTGACTCGTGCCTAAGGCCACGTGTTTGTTATCTCCAAAGTTGCCTCAGCTCGGGAACTTGGGTACGAGAGGGGAAGGTCATGCAATGAGCACCCCTGCTCGCCCGATCAAAGATCGGCCTCTACTAACAAGATATGTTGTTTTTGAAAACACGTGTGTTCTTATTTCAGTTTGTTAGCTAGCTTATTATGTGATGCGCATAGCATACAAGTATAGACTCAATCACGCGGATTGGAACAAAACAACTCATATTCGTTTTTGAAAATGGTTTGAAGGTGCTACTCGCAAGTATGCTAAGATGCGGATTTCCCACCCTCAAGTGGGCTTAGAAAAACATGATTTTGCTACTCCGCAAAGTGGGCTTAAAACTCACAATCATCGAGTTATTCTAATTCAGGCAATCAAGCCTCCACCCACAGGCATTCAAACAGTTATAGCAGTTAAGCACATAGCCTCATGGAAAGCATGCTAAACATGGCAACACTTACACACATGCAAGGATGCTAAAGCATAAAAGCTTACCTAGTACTCCGAGCCCAAAAAGAAGCTAGTTAGTAATCAATGCATGATCCTAGCTATGTTAACAATGCCTAATGCAACACATGCAAAATGCAACTAAGATAGGCTCGGTTATTCTAAGATGGCATATGAATGCGACAATTGATACATGTATTCAAATTGGTAAATAAAAGGGAGAAAGACGTGGGGTTGGAAGACATGCATCACACACACGCACACTTATTACAACATTCGCCCTCTCGACGGAGGATCTGAATAAATTAACTAACAAGCTATGCTAAGCTAATTATTTGCAAACCAACTAACTAATCAAATTAATTAAGTTACAAAACCAACTAAGTATGAAAAGCATCTAAATTAGGCTACCACAGCTCCGCCTTGAACAATGAAGGATGCATGCTCGGTCGCGTCCTCCCAGAAATCTACTACTGTGCCTCATGATGCCTCTGTTTGCACACTTCTGTATTTCTGAAAATTCTGACCCACCTTAGGAACATGCTAAAGGATGGTCAGCCGAGAGGGATGGCCATTGGCCAAAGTTGATGGCCATCGACCAAATTTATAGCCGATCGGCAAATTTTGGTGGCCGACCGACAGCTTTGATGGCCGATCAGCCATTGATTCCTGCAATTTCTCCTTTTGCTATAACAGAACACAAACAGAGGCATGGCAGTGTATTTACAAGGAAATGTGTATACAACCACCCTCCCTATCATTTCTTAAGCTCAAGGGAGGGCGGTACTCGGCTCTCAAGCCACCAATCACGTATCTCAATGCATGATGGCCAAAGAGGCCAAGTTGCACAATTCAATGTCAATGAATGCACACAAATAACACATAAAGGCCTCCACCTCTATCATGCTTGATCAAGAGGGTCGGCGACTGTAGATGTGCCTGAGAACTCCCGAGCTCCGCGCGCGAAGGCGCGGATTCGTTTGCTCTCTAGCTACTACAAGTTCGGACTCGATGCCACGGTTCTGAATCTAATCTCACAAAGTGCAATGTGAGACCGATAAATCACCAAAGAGTCCAAATCCGGCAAATCGTTTTGGAAAATTGATTTTTATAAAGAAGTGCCAAACATGGACTGCTTTGCCAAATACAGAGTCGCCACCTAAATATTTTATTTTGGGAGAATTTAGGAAACCCTGACTCGTGCTGAAGGCCACGTGTCCGTCATCACCAAAGTTGCCTCGACTCGGGAACTTGGGTATGAGAGGGGAAGGTCATGCAATGAGCACCCCTGCTCGCCCGATTAAAGATCAGCCTTTACTAACATGATATTTTGTTTTTGAAAACACATGTGTTCTTATTCCGGTTATTAACCTAGAATTACTATGTAATGCGCACAGCATACAAGTATAGACTAGATCGCCTAAGTTGGAACAAAACATTGCATATTTATTTGTTTGAAAACAATTTGAAGTTTGATACTCGCAAGTAGGCTAAAACAAGGATTTTGATGAATTATTCCAATTCAAGTAATCCAACCTTCACCCACAGGCATTCAGGCAGTTAATCAACTATGCAGTTAGCCTCATAGTAAGCATGTTTTCATGGCAACATTAACACACATGCAGTATGCTAAAGCGTAAACACTCACAGTGTACTCCGAGCCAAAACAGAGAACTAGTTAGAAATCATGCATGATCCTAGTTCATGTTAAAATGGCTAATGCAACACATGCAAAAATGCAACTCAAATAGGCTCGGCTATCCTAAGATGTCATGTGAAATGCAACTTGGTAACATGCATTCAAATTGGAATTGAAATACAATGCAGTTAGTATGATGCGCCGAGCCCGGTGCATGCAAGACTGATGAATGATGCACGCATGCGAAGTATAAGGTATGCTAAACAAAATATGCCCTAAAACTAACCATCGTAAATGGTTAAGTAAAAGGGAGAAAGAAATGGGGGTTGGAAGACATGCATCACACACACGCACGCTTATTACAACAATACACCCTCTCCACGGAGGGACTGAATAAGAAGCTAACTAGCTAATCTAAGCTAATTAAACTAATTATTACAAAACAAACTAATTAACTATCCCTAGTTAACTAATTATTACAAAACGAATAAGCAGCTAAATGCATTAACTACTTAAAGTACAAAACCAAAGCATAAACTTGCTAAGCAAATTAGCTAAGTAAAGCAATAAAGGAGGAGCTTCAGAGGGAGAAGAATGCATGCATGCCCGGTCACCTCGTTCGGAAATCCAACGCGATGCCCCAACTTGCCTCTGTTTTCAATTGTTTTTAGAACCTTGCACCAAGCTCCAGAAAGCTTCCAACTCACCTTGGAGACCTGTGGGAGGGCTGCCGACCAGTTGTTGGCCTTGGAGGCCACCTGCCGACAACTTTTGGTTGCTGAAAAACAGAAAAAGTGGTCGGCCAGCCAGTATTACTGGTCGGCCGACCACTTGTTGCTGCACTTCTCCAGTTTGCTGCAACAGAGAGCAAGAAAGAGCATGGCAATGTATTTGCAAGATATGTGTGCACGACCACCCTCCCTATTATGTCATAAGCTCAAGGGAGTGTAGTTCTCGACCCTCGGGCCACCAATCGCGCATCTCAATGCATGATGGCCGAGAAGCCAAATTGCACAATTCAATATGAAATGAATGCACAAATAAACACATAAGGCCTAAAACTTTATCATGTATGATCAAGAGCGTCGGCGACCGGGAATAAAGGCACGTTTCATCACTCTAAGTATGAAACGTCTCTCGTTTCCTGTGGATTAACACTTAATCCAAACAACAATGCAATAACTCAAGCATGTAATCATGCAATGCAAGGCATGCAAAACACAATGCAACTACATGGCATACACAATGCAAATGACAACATGGCATACTCAATGCAATGTGACATGATCAACTTAACAAAGCTAATGACATGCGAACAATTCTAATGCATGCATGCACAATGCAATGCTACAAGGGCAACTTAGCAATGCTAGGGACATGCATACTTAATGTTAGGCAACACAAGCATGCAAATAACACACAAATAAGCATGCTAAATGGACTTAAACTAAAAGGGGGTAGACCTCAAGCATGCCCAAATCAGTGGCCAAAATGCTAAGAAATGAAGGCACAATAGCATATACAAGCATGCACATGCATTGGCCTATCAATTAGGCATAAGTACACTACTCTCAAAAGTGCTAAAAGAGTGACAAAACAAAGAGTGTAGCCACACTATATGCACTTAAATAAGGTATGAAATGATGCCAAATCATTCAATCAACATAAGAATAGCATGCTAGGGTCCTTAAAGCATAAGGCTACCAAAGAGGACTACACAAGAGGCATGCAATACATGGCACAAATGTATGAACCAACCATAGACAGAGCTCAAATAGGTCTTAACAAAGACCAAAACATGTTGAGATGAAGGCTCAAAGACCTAGGCATGCAAGCATACACACTAAGCCATAAAAGAGGTAACATTGCACAACACTCAAAGGCACTTAAAGAGTGAATGAAGTGGGAACTAGGGGTGCAACTCGGGCAGGCTCAACCCGAGCAACCCGAGGCCAGCTCGAGTTTTTTTAGGGCTTGGGCAACTATATCTTGTAATCTGGACGGGCTTGAGCAGATTTTTTATGCCCGAATTGTAATTCGGGCCGGGCTTTGGCAGAACCAATGGCCAACCCGAGCAACCCGAACCCGAATTGAATTTAATATATTATATAAATTATATAATATATAATATATATATATAATTTAATAAATTATATAATATATATAAATTAAGTAAAATAAGTAAAAGAGTTAGTCTTAATTTTTATTTTTTATTTTTTTTTGGTTAGTTTTCTACCATTAGATTAGCATCTTTTATGTCTACCCTTAGATCTACCTACAGGTTTCTGAACTCGGGCAATTCGGGCAACCCGAGTTCAAAATACAAAGCTTGGGCCGGGCTTGGGCAACAATGTTCGGGTTCATGGTCGGGCTTGGGCGGGCTTGGGCACTGCCAAATACAATTCGGGTCGGGCTTGGGCAGACCCCCAACCCGACCGAACCCGCCCGAGTTGCACCCCTAGTGGGAATATGGCAGTCCCATATGCTCTGAAATGTCATGTTAAATGATGCCAAATCATGTACATGATGCAAATAAAGCATGCTATGGCGCCCAAAGCTTGAAGCAAGCATAAGCACTTGCACTATAGCTATACAAAACATGAAGCATATGGTTGAAGCAACCCAAAACAATCTTAGAATATGTCAAAATGAGTCTAAAACATGCATGGAAGTAAGCCAAAACAAGTTAGCATGAAGGGCATAAGGCATGATGAATGCAAGGCAAATAAGGTGGATTACACTACACCTATTAAGACCAAGCATGGGATGACTTAACCAACAAAAATCAAAGTTATATCATGGCAAGATAACCCCAAATACATACTGAAATGATAGCTCGCAAGCTTAGGCATGAAGGCATACACAATGACCCATTCTTAAGGCATAAAGGACCAACCCTCCAACGCATTGAATAAATGAAAGATGAATGCATGGCCATGAAACATGGACTGAAATATCATTACAAATGATGCCAAATCATTCAAATAGGCCAAGCAATGCATGCTAGTGGACCCGATACACAAAGCTAACAAGCTAGAATGCATTATAGCTATACAAAGCATGGTATGCATGACCAAAACAACACAAATCAGAGCTAGAGCATGCTAAAACATGGACAAAAGCTTCTTAGAGTTAAGCCAAAAGCATGCTAAAATGACATGTTAAAGCATGAGACACATTAGGCTACTTCATGGAAATGCACTACAAGTGCATAGAGCATGCATAGGGCCATTAAACCAAACCTTAACAGAGGCATATCATGGTAAAACAACACCAAGAACATGCTGAAATGGACCCAAAACAAGCTAGAAAGACATGCTACTTCATGAAGCATACAAAAACAGTGGCATGCCATCTCAAAATAACCCCAAATACATGCTAAGAACAAGCCAACACAAGCTTAATAAACATGCTCAAACATGAGGCATATATGGCAAGTATACAAGACACAAGGAGAGGGGATGACCCTCTCCTATTTAGGACCCCAAAATCACCTTCCACCACTGAAAATCCTCTGGATTTCAGTGGTAAAAAGGTCAAGCAAAGGCTAGAACAAGAGCCTAAAGGGATGGCTCAAAACAAGGCCTAACAAGGCCTAAGAGGGGGGAGACCACCCTTAACAAAAAAGTGACCTTAAACAAACATTTTAAGCATGTAAAAATAGAACTTTTTCCAGTAGAAAGTTAAGCTTAAATCAGCATGCAAATAGGGCTAAAAGCTTAAGAAAAAATGGGGGTTTAAAAGGTTAAAAACTCACCCTTGAAGACCACCTTCAAAGCTGCAACTCCAGCAGCTTTTTTGAGCTCAAACTAGTCCAAGAACTCCAAAAACAACTTCAAGGGACCTCATCTTCAAGAGTATGGTGTTTGAGTGTGTGTTTGTGTTCAAAAGTGAGACAAAATGACACTTTAAGGCACAAAACAAGAGCAAAAGAGAGATATAGATACAAGTGTGTATGTATAACTCAAACCACAAATTTCTGAACCTAGAGGAGGGAAGAGGAGGTTCTCTCTTATAGAGAACCAAAAGCTAAAGCTTCTTGAGGAAGCTAAGGTTCAAAGCCATCCCTCCATACACGTGTATGGAGGATGGTTTTGGTGCCCTCCAGCTATGCCAGCTGGATGAAAATATCTCCAAAAAGGTGATGAAAAGCAGCCGACTACTTCCTACTTAAAGTGGTCGGCCAGCTACTTTTTCTAGTTTTCTAGGACAAAAAATGGTCTCCCGAAAAGAAAAGTGATCGGCCAATGGCTGGCAAGGCCAAAAATGGTCGACCAGGTGTCCGAATTGAAGCCCCAGAAGTTAGCTTTCCAATGGCACTAGCCTTGCATCAAAATTCCAACTATGCAAAAAGTAATGCCTGTTTTGGTGAAGCTGCGCAGTTTCGATCCTACCCGGATTTATGCCGAACTTCTCCCAAACTAGTTTTCTTCTCTCCTTTCCTCTTTTCTTCAAATCCAAACCCCTAAATAAGGTGTTTTGAAAGATTTTTCAAAAATTTCATCTCTCTTCATTCATTTCCACTTTGTCCTTGCTCAGTTTACCGAAAAACGCAACATTTAACGAAATGCGAGCGTCGAAACATCGTAGGAATTTTAATTCCAGAACATTTTGAAAGAGAGGGTTTCAAGGTCTAAAATCTTTTGATCAAGATTGTTTTGGTCCAAAAGGGGTATGAAGTTGGGATTTGACTCTCTCATTGCCGAAGAAATTGAACATTTGCCCTGCACACCTTTCACCACCAAGTAAACCATCAGTAGTGCCCAATTTGACAAAATGCAACAAGAAAACAGAAACACGAACATGATTCAGACTCAAGAAGACAGAACAAGAAATTCAAGAGCATTTTAATGATAGAAGTATAGATATCCAAAGCCAAGTTCAATGGAAGAATAACGAGTATGTGTTTGGTTCAGAACCCAGAAAGCAAAATCAAGAATAGTGACAAGCTATCAAGAACATCAACATGTGTATATATGTGTGTGTATACCAGCAACAGATTGTACAAAGATATAATCATAAAACAGATGACAAATTGTGGAATTCAACACACAAATGACTATTTAAGAGCATGAATAGATTTGCAATGGGAGTATACAAGCATAGCAAAGTTTGAAGTAAAACAAGAAATTGAAACAAGGGGGAATACTAACTTACCAAAGAAATGGAGGCCGGTGTAGAGAATGTCGGGATAAGACGGTGGCAACGAGTGAAAAAGAGCAGCAAAAGCTTCGCTGGAGGAGGTAAACGAAAGTGGTTACAGAAAGCTTGAAGAAGGCAACAATAGAGGTAAGGGATCTTTAGAGAGAGAGAAAACTAAGAGTTTTTGGAGAAATCGTGTTTGCAGAAGTGAAAAGACGAAGAGAGAGAGAGAGAGAGAGAGAGAGAGAGAGAAAGAGAGAAGTAATTTTGTCAAAACACGAAAAGAAGGCAAATCGCAATTAGTATGCCTAGGACGACGTGCTTGTCAGACGGCGCACACAAGAGCAATGCGACTTAATGGCGCGTGTCAAGTACGGTCCATTGGGGAAGAGACGCGTGGCAAAAATGATTAAATTTCTGTGCGTGACAGCTCATACGCATGTAGAAACTCTTGGAGTTCTTGATTTAATGAAGCAAAGATCTCGGCTAGAGGGACGATCTCGGCTAAAGAATTTGAAAAAACTTAGTTCTTGGTTCTAAGGCATTAATGAAAATAGATTACAAGTCTTAGTCGTGTGGAGCCGACTAATGATGACCTCAGTAACAAATGATAGAGCAAGTTTAGCCAATGTGCTATATGGTCAAATAATATAGGGTCCATCACTTCAAGATGCCGAGGTAATGGAACCTAGGGGCAGTTGTGGAGACATATTTTTTGAATGATAACACGTGGCCAAGGTGGCACCGAAGTGCCGGCCAAGGTGGCACCGAAGTGCCAGCCGAGGTGCTACGTGTCTTGGTCATGACGCCGAGATGATCTTGGCTAGGCCGAGGTTATCTGCGGAGATACCGGAATTCGAGATAAACGGATAAATTATAAGAGTCTTAGAATGAGGGAGGACCTCAGTCCGGATAAAGATAAAGCTCTTAGAGAATTTATCTCTATCTATTGGAGAGTCCAAAATAAGCATTGAGCCAGAGTCCATTGAAACTAGGCTTCTACAGGGATCAGGTCAATGCTGGCTATAAAAGTAAGGCACCTTCGTGGGTCTAAGGTACGCTTTTTGTATTCTGGCTTGTGAGTTAAGCACGATTGATTATCTTTGAGAAATATTGATTACTGACTTGATCGTCGGAGTGCCCCCGGGTGGAAGAACCACCGCCGAAGTCTTTTCTTTCTGTGACAGGTCGTTCGGGCGCAATCTATTCTGCCCGTGTTCTCCAGCTGAGTACCTGTTTGGTAGTGTGGTCAGAAAATAGCACACTTACATTGATAATCCAATCCCATCTATGAAGGAAAATAAATATGATGTTGATATTAGCAGTTTCCTAGCATTTCAATTGAAAGAAATGAGAGAGAGAGAGAGAGAGTTGCAAATCATTGAAAAGTAGCGACAAAATCATATTGCATGGATTGAAATTTTTCAGTCCACCAGCAATTTGTCCATCTTTGAACACGGTAGGTGGGTTAGTTGAATATTTTGATAATTTCCAACTAGCAGATTTGATAGGTTAGAAATAGGGAAAATTAGTGAAATATTTATTGCTAAATTTTGGTAATAAAAGAGGTCTAATATATATATATATATATTAGTTAATGTCTCTTAATAAAATTATTAAAGAAATTTCAACTCGTCATAGAGAAATTTTACAAATTTTTCTGTGACAAATTTCTCTGTGAGAAGCTGAAATTTCTCTTTGAAATTTCTAAAATTTCTCTATGAAATTGAAATTTCTCTATGAAATTTTCTTTGAAGCATTGCAATTTCTCTGTGAAAATATTGAGGAATCCCAATTACTATAAAAATGTTACATATCTTTTATCTTATAAAATCTTAATATCAGAGACCTTAAACTAAAATCTCCTTAAAAATATAAATTGGGAACTAACATGAATATAAGTTTAAGAGGGACTTACTTGTACATTCCAACAGGTGGATTTATTACCTAAATAAGACCTGTGATAATTAATTACGTTTTCATGAGAAAAAAAAAATCATTAATTGTTAGTTTTTAGCAACAATTTGAAAGAATCGTCACTAAAAAAAATACTAATTGTTAGTTTTTAGCGACAAATTTAGGAAATCGTCACAAAAAATGTAATTAATTGTTAGTTTTAACGTTAGATTTAGAAAATTGTCACAAAAGTCTTTTTAACAACTATTCTCCAATTTTCAAAGACGAATTAATAGAATTTAATGAGAATTAAGTCTAATTATTAAGACTTACTAATAATTTTATAATTTCAACCAAATAAATTATTGTTTATTTTAAATCCCAACTTAAAACTCACAAATTAATCGAATACATGACATTATTCAAATTATTTTCACAAATCATTGTACAAAATGATCAAATTTTAAAAAAAAAAATACAATAAAAACGAGTGAAAGCGTCTCCTTTTAGAAGTCGGGTAAAAACGAAGTGTCAATCGTATTAGAGTTAAGAAGAAATTGTATGTAAACAAGTGCAAGGTACATTTTATATACGTATTAGTTGAATCAATTTGTACAGGCAGTAATTTTTATTAGTATGTTTGATTTTAATTTTCTGAATTCAATTTTTTTAAAATTGAGTTTTTTATTTTTCATATTTTTTTATTTGGGTAAAAACGAAGTGTCAATCGTATTAGAGTTAAGAAGAAATTGTATGTAAACAAGTGCAAGGTACATTTTATATACGTATTAGTTGAATCAATTTGTACAGGCAGTAATTTTTATTAGTATGTTTGATTTTAATTTTTTGAATTCAATTTTTTTAAAATTGAGTTTTTTATTTTTTATATTTTTTTATTTTTAGTGAATATTTTTAAAAATTAAGCATTTTTTTTATTATTTTAGATTCACCTTATTTATATATATCTAAAAAGTAAAATATTTGTAAAAACATATTTTAAAAAATTAATAAATACACAAGAATACGAAAAATATATTAAATTCTCATTTTTTTTAATATATTTTTGATATTTAATGAATTTTTTAAAGATTTTTTTCACAAATATTACACTTTTTAAGTGTATTTATGTTAGGTGTATCTAAAATTTAAAAAAAAATACTTAAAATATTAAAAAAATCAGTAAAAATAAAAAATATAAAAAAAATAAAAATATTAATTTTTTAAAAAATTAATCCTAAAAATAATAACCAAACAAGTTGTATGCTATTCCATCCAACCCAACGACTTTTATCATTTAATAAGTAGACAAACCCACTCATCTTCTTTTTCATTAAAGTTCCAACCCCTCAACTTTAAACAAATAAGATTAAGATATTATTTGGGATAAATTAAATAATTACACTTATTTAGGTAAATATATTTATATAGGTTACATCATTTTTATATGTTTTTATACATTTTTTTATAAAAAATTAAAAAATATACTTATTTAAATTATAAATACATTTTCTAAGGTTTGCTTAAAATACAAATTGCTCTATGTGGTTTGAAAAATTACAAATACCTCTTTGTCAGAATTTTTTATTTAACAAAATTAATTGAAAAATTAAAATTTCTAACTGTTCACATATATAATAATAAAATCATCTAAATTATTAATTGAAATAAAATTTTAACATTATTAAAAACTATTAATTAATTTAAAAGAACCTATTTGTTATGAAATTAGAAACCTTAGGGGCATAATGTAATTTTTAGAACCATAGGGGGTAATTTGTAATTTAAGTAAAACTCAGAGGGTGTGTTTGTAATTTACCCTTATTCCAAATTAGTCCAGATCCTCGGCCGCCCTCTCCTGCTGCGCCCCAAAACGACGTCATTTTAGAAAAAATTTCAATTAAAAAAAAAAGACAGAATAAGAGCAAACCAGAGAGGGAGAAGAAGGAAGAAAGAAGGGAAAAGAAGAAAAGCAGCGGCAAATCCAGACTCCTTCTTCTCTGGGTCACCCCCACAAATCGCTAGCTTTTCGCTGCCTTCTACGACTACCTAGATCTTCTGTGTGTGTGTGTGTGTGTGTGTGTGTGTATTAAAGTTGGAGAACTTTTTAGTTCTTTTTATTCAAGCTCAAAGACAACTGGTTGGTGAAGATCATAGCTTTGATAAAGCTATGTCAATACATATGGATTAGCGTTATGTTGGTGGGTGTTAGTGTGAGCTGGTCTTGGAGGTTCTTGGGTTAGAGTTTTAGTTTAGTTTTGAAGAGGTGGTTTTTTTTTTTTTAATCAATTTCCTTTGAATTTGGATGATTGAGAAGTTGACAAACAAAATAATTGATAAAAAAATTGGGGGTTCTTCGAGATTATTGGTTGATTTAGGAAAATCTCATGTAGGTTTAACTGAGATGATGACGGGAATGGCCCCATTGTTTCTTAGAGTGGGAAGAAAACAAGGCAGTGAAGAGAGAGGTAGGTTTCATAGTTTGAGAGGTTTTGGAGAAGATGAGAGAGAGAGAGAGAGAGAGAGAGAGAAGAGACCGAGGGTATGAGAAAAGAAAGAAAGAAGGGAGAGGTAGGGTGATTGGGCGACAGTGGTGGCTAGGTAGTGGAAGCAACCAAACCCTAGATCTAGATCGAGATGGTGGGAAGAGACCAAGGGTCTGCCGCTACCTTCCTTCTTCTCCCTTCTTCCTTCATTCTTCTCCCTCTCTGGTTTGCTCCTGTTCTGTCTTTTTTTTCAATTGAAATTTTGCCCCAAAACGATGTCATTTTAGGGCGCCGCATGAGAGGGTAGCCAAGGATCCAGACTCATTCCAAATATCCCCTAAATGCAAGATCATATCCCTCATCCTGATCATGAGAGGTCAGGGTTACTACTACGAATCCCTCACCTGTTATAGTTGTTGTTCGGATGAAAGCGGTATGGTTTTGTATTTGTTTCATTTTTTTCTTTAGGGTTCAGATAAAGAAACTCTTTTATTTTTATTATTATTATTATTTTAGGATTTAGACAAAGCAACGTTCTTTTGTTTTTTTATTATTTTTTCCCTTTTTTATTGCCTTCTCTCCTAACAATTAAATTTTAAAAAAAAATTATGTACAGTATCAATGTAAATTCATTGTGCACTACAAGAAAAAACACCATTGGCGACTAAATTTTTAGTCGCCAAAGGTCCTATTTTAGTCGCCAAATGTCAAAATTTTACTTTTCCCGACTAAAAAGTTTAGTCGCCCGTGTTGTCGCCAATAAATGGTCGCGAATTCCTTTGGCGACTAAAATACTGTTTGTCGCCAATATGTATGTCTTCAGCGACTAAAGATTTCGTCGCCAATAGTCAATTTCTTTATTGGAAATTATACCTTTGCCGACTAAACTGTTAGTCGCCAATAGTTCATTTTTTATTTTATTATTTATACCTTTGGCGACCATTCACTTTAGTCGCTGAAAGTGTTTTCAGAAAAAAAAAAAATTTTGCCTCCGCTACTCCCAACAGGTTTCGAACTTGCGCCAAACCCTTTCCACAACACTCCCTCCACTCTGTCAGTATATCATCACATGATCATATATGCAATATATATAATTTATATACTATATTAACCGCAATTAATACAAAATAATATTTATAAATATAATTTTTTTAATTCAATATAATTTTTGTCAAAAAATAAATTATTTGCTAAAAAAAAAATTAGGCTACTTTTGGCGACTAAAACCATTTTTTAGTCGCTAATTGTATTATTTTGGGCTACTAATTATTTATTTGTCGCTAAAAAACAAGTTCTCAATTAAAAATCAGCACTTTTGGCGACTATCCAGAAATTTCGTCGCCAAAACCACTACTTTGGGCGACTAAAATGGATTTTCGTCGGCAAAACCCCCACTTTCAGCGACTAAATTGCTTTTAGTCGCCAAAACTGCTATAATCAGCGACTAAACCTGTTTTTTGTCGCCAAAACCGTAACTTTTCGCTACTAAAGTATTTTAGTCGCCAAAAACTATGACTTTTGGCTACGAAACAAAGTTTAGTCGCTAAAAACCCTATATTCGGCGACTAAACTTCATTTTAGTCGCTAAAGCCCTACTTTTCAGCGACTATACTCTTTTAGTCGCTAAAACCTTGCTTTTCGGCGACTAATTCCATTTTAGTCGCCATTTCATGCACTTTCACCGACGAATTTTTTTTTTTTAGTCGCCGTTTGTGTTTTTTGTTGTAGTGGTGTCTAGTACAATTGTAATATTATATTAGAACTAGTATATTATATAAGGGCTAGGCTTGTCTCCAATCTGAGATTGGACTAAAGCATACTATTGGTCTTGTGACAGCTAACCACAGGTCCTATTTTGATGATTTGAACCATTTAATATATAGAACTCGTCAAATACTTTATCCCTATAAAAAAATCACGTTGACCGGATATCGATAACTACTTGATCAGATCAGATTTCTGTCAATGATAAATATAATTTTCAAAATAAATTGTTGACAATAATCTGAATGCTAAAATTTTCAAAATAAATATTATTATGTGTATATCATCAATGAAAAAAAATTAGATCGATCTAATAATCGTAATGTTTTCATTTTATAGCATTTGTCTTTGAAAAAAATAAATGATAAGAGTGTTTTATTAAATAGACCATCCACTTTTTTAGAGATAAATGCTATAAAATAAAAAACTTATGATTATTGGATCAATCTAAATTTTTTCGTGGATGATATACACTAATGGTCCTACAAAATTAACAGTTCGGTGAAACGGGACCCGTGGTGGGCTCCATAAGTCCGAACATGACAATCAAATTCAAATTTGAACTTAAGAAAAAATCAACCCTTTTCGTTATACCAAAATCAAATTGTTAATAACGAATCATCTCTAAAAGTTTGATTAAGCGTCACAGAAGAGACGTTAGAGGGTAGTGAAGAGGTGCCGTGGAGTGGCAACCAGAGGTGGGAAGGAACTGTAGATGACGGGTAAAGATGGTGGTGATGGTTGGTGCCTGGGGTGAGAGGAGATTTGGATGGTAGAAAAGGGTAAAAATGAAATTTTATGGATAGATAAAATTATAATAAAAATGAGTGTTACTATTAGCACTTACCTAATTTCTTTGGATCCCTCAATTCTCATTATTTTTTTATTACAATTATAATTTGAAGTAAAATTACATTAAAAGACAACTTTTAATGGAACACTCACCCACTAAATGAAAACAATTAGAATAACACTCTACAATACTATACACCCACCTCTATCCCTATCTTTACGTATTCCTTACCAACCTAAACCCTAACCATGTTCTTCTTCATCACCATCCTAAACCCACATATTCATCTTCCATGAAAAAATATTTGAAACCACCTAATCAGTTAACATTTTGTTTAGTGGGTTCAAATGTGTTCGATATTCCAAATCAAACAATCCTATTACAGACTCTAAATTTATATATTTATGGTTGTTTTCACCATTCCTTGATACTTATAGAGTAATTGAGGACAATTACCATAACTCTGATGAGGTTGTTGTTGCATTGGTAAACTTATCTATCTTGCATTTATGATTATGGGTCATTTTCGATTTGGTACTGGTTTGCCGATTGTTAAGATTCTGTTCAATAATACAGTGCTGAATATAAATATTAAGTTTAGTAATACAGTGGTTAACATAAACATTTTGTTCGGCACTGAAATGCCGAACGATTCCAATTTGTAGGATTTTTCCTTTATTTCTATTTTTTCTAAATATTATTCCCTCTAAAACCCCCTGTATCGAGGGTTTTATCCTGAAATAAACCCAATATATATGTGTGTGTGTGTGTGCGTGTGTGTGTGTGTGTGTGTGATGGGGAGTTAGGGGTTATTTGAGAGAGAAAGAAAAAGACCGTCGAAGAGATTTCCAATGAGATTTCCAACTGAGATATTGTCATTCATGGTGACAGGAGAAAGAGATCGTTTATGAGAGAAGGAGATAAGAGAGACATTCGATTCGTCTCTCAATCGTTTGTTATTTTCAATCGTCTCTCAATCATTCATCGTTTACTGAGAGAAGAAGAAGAAGAAAGGGTGTACAAAATTAGGTGTATGTCCACTTAAGTGTGATGATATTATGAATATGAGTAAAATTAGTATTAAGTGGAGTATTCAAAGAAATCTTATTAAAATTTAGGGTTTAGATTGGGGGTTTACAGAAATAGAGGTTCCAAAAAAATTAGGTAGGTGCTAATAGCAACTTGTGTAGGTATTATTTAGCAACACAATTTTAAATTAAATGCTATCTCTTGATCATTTTGTGAAGAGTGAATAAATAATTTTATCTTCTATTCTTTATTTAATTTCTAAATGATTATTACTAATTGAACTAAATTAATTAAAAATTCAACATCGTAGACCAATGAAGTTTGAAGTGCAAAATCCTTATAATTGTATGCAATAGTCGATGAAGTTTCCAAAACGTCCAAAAGTTAGACTTCCTATCACTCAGTAACCTTTTTTTCTTATTGTATTTATATAAGATATTATAATAAAATTTAATAAATTATAATTATAATAATGAAAATTAAATACAATTTTATAAAATAATTCTCAAAATGAGAGAGAAAACCCCGACTAATACACGAAGAATAAGACTTACAACACATGTAATGTTAGAGTTCTGACCAATTAAACTAACTCGATTAGCTAGCACTCAATAAACTTAAGCATGCATTTCATGAATCATTCTGACATAACCCTTTACATTTTGAATAATATTACAATAAGATTATGATGTTGGTATTTTGATCATATTTAGATTGGGTAATTATAAATAGATTCTCTCAAATTTGTTTAAAATATGAATTGTCTCTATGGTTTAAAAAATTATATATACCTCATTATCAGAATTTTTTATTTAACAAAATTAACTAAAAAAATAAAATTCCTAACTACTCTCCTATACAATAATAAAGTTACTCGAATTATTGATTAAAATAAATTTCTAATATAATTAAAAACTGTTAATTGACTTGATGATTTTTTAATAAACTGGGTCATTTGTTATAAAATAAAAACCTTAAGGGGCAGAATATAATCTTCAATCGATCGATCTGATCTAGATAAAACCTAGCAAACTCGAACATGAACTAGAGATAGATTAATCGATTACTAAATGAAGGGGTTTGAATCGAGAGAAAAGAAAGGGGTTGAAGCAAGAGAGAGTGAAATCACGGGTTCGATGGAGAGGGTTGAGAGAGAGAGAGATCTGAATCACGTTTTGTTCAGATCGGGGCTTCGATCTGAATCTTTTTTGATTTAAGCTTCGATGGAGAGGGGTGAGAGAGAGAGACCTGTGCGCATGTATTAAGGGTTGAGAGATCTGTGCGTATGTAGGCTCTGATTCAAAATAAGGTTTTCACAGAAAGGGGCGCGTGTGGGTCACCACATTCGGAGGCGTTTTTAAACGCCTCCCATTATAAAACGGTGTCGTTTTGTGAAATAGAATAGGCGGCGTTTTATAAAACGCCGTTAAATACTCATAACAGTGACGTTTAAATAAACGTCGTTACAAAAACGCCACGGAATTCTCTTTTTCCTGTAGTGATCACATGAGATAATTTGTATTTTAAACAAATATCAAGAGATATATTTGTAATTTGTCCTATTTATATTTTTTGTCTTAATATTGTATTCTTAATAAGTATTAAATCAATACAATATTAATACATGTAATAATAATAATAATAAATGATCATCACAACATGTTGATGTATTTTTTGGACACATTTAGAATAAATTGATCTGTATGTTTCTAAATTTATTCATGAGTGTGTGGTAATATTAAACAAATATCATGTAGATTCAACTAAATTTTGGTTAGCTATTCTATTCATCCATGACCAAGACTTGCATATAGTCTACCCATTCAACAAAAAAGTTAAATAAACTTCTGGGGTTGGACTGTGCAATACTTTTCCAACTTCGAACATCCCTAGCAATTTCTTTGAAGTGACATTTTTACGTTTCTGCTCTTGAATAATCAAGTCATTAGATAAACATCAACCTCAATGTTGTCCTGTTCATGAAGTCATTAATTCTTAAATAATGGAGGT
The DNA here is from genome assembly GCF_004153795.1 of Camellia sinensis. Lineage (NCBI taxonomy): Eukaryota > Viridiplantae > Streptophyta > Magnoliopsida > Ericales > Theaceae > Camellia > Camellia sinensis. The sequence continues at coordinate 86,235 of NW_021026683.1, read as the reverse complement.
AAATCATGGTAGCGTGATAGCGTGCTAATCTAAATATCTATCTACAATGCCACTTGATAAAGATGATGATAGATGTGTGACCAGTCTCTACTTTATTAACGGGTCAAACACATATAAATATTATAATTATCAGATTAATTGTGAAATTTTTTTTAAGATACATATTAAATTAATGACCTCTAATCCGTCTAAAAACTTAAACTGTTCATATCCTCAACAGCAGTGATGACTTCATGATCATTATATTATACCCTCCCTTCCCTTGATTTAAAGACATGAGATACTTTTCACTAAGCAAAAAAAATGGATTTTCTGCAACATGCAAGACATTCAAGAGCAAAACAATACTCGGATGGTTTTCCTAATGCCTTGAGTCTGCTATTTGAAGCAACTGCAACAGAAGATAAAGAACACTTCCTTAATCTACTCGAAAAAAACCCAGGTGCTCTTGAAGACTCCACCACCGCAGTAGCATCAGATGAAAACTCCACCACCGCGGTAGCATCAGATGAAAGTCAATTACACACAGCCTCAAAGTTGGGGCATATAGTAATAGTGAGAGAGACAGTACCAAGAAAGCCTGAATTTGCAAAAGAGTTTAACCAAGATGGGTATGGTTGTTTGCACTTGGCTTCTTCAATGGGACACCGTGAGGTTGTGCAGTACCTAATCAAATGCAATATTGGCAAAGACCCATGTCTTTTCAAAGACAAATTTGGGATGACACCACTTCATAGTGCAGCTGTGAACGGGAGGCTTGAAGTTATGAGGGCATCCCTGCTTGATGCGTTGCCTGAGTCTGTCATGGTGGAGACTGACAGAAGAGAGGCAGCTCTTCATATTGCAGTCGTGTATAATCAGATGAGTGAGGCGGAGGAGCTCATCAATGCCAAGGACAGTGGTGGCAATACAGTTCTTCACCTTGCTACCTCCAGGAAACAATCCCAGGCAAAATCTCTCTTTTCATCTTCTTGTTATTGATGTTGTTTTGTTGTCTGTCTGCTTCAATTGTTGAATTGGCTTCATCCTCTCATGCATGAATCAGGGACAGGATCTATGATTGAACTTTGGGGGTTGAAAGTAAGTAACTCCAATCAAGAAAATATGAATAATATTATCAAACTAAGGATTACTACCAACATAATTGAGTATAAGAATATGAACACACAATCGAGTATAACTTACAAAAAGTAAATAACTGATAAAAATAATTGCTATATATTTAGACATGTGAAATTGTACTTGACACTTGTTCATGATATAAAAAGCATCTAAAATAAATTCGACATCAAAAATTCAAACAATGTCTTTCTCAATATATGTGATTAACTAGCTAAAAAATCATCTTTCATCATATTTAGTTGTTTTGTCTTACAAGTTTTATAGCTGAAATATAAGTTTCAATGACCAGTTGAAATAGGTAAATTAACACAAGACAAATTAATCTATCAATAAAAGAATAACTTGTTTTAATAAACAATATCAAATTTAATGAACTCATATTTTAGGATGTAATGTCAAAAACAATCAATATACCTATTTCAAAAAAATGACCAGACAAGAATGAGTGACAAAATAAGAGATATCAGTAAATTAAATGTTTGACGTATAGAAAAACATAAATGACGAGCAGAAAACAAAAATCAGTTCTTACATACTTAACATTCAATAACATGCAATATATTTACTTTTGTATGAAGTGCAAATAAACATATACACATGTTTTTTTGTGTGAGCATCTGAAATTTGGAACAAGCTAGAAAGAAAATTCAACAGTCATCTTCTGTTTTGGTTTTATCAGGCTGCTTCCATTGGGCTTGACTTGCATATTGTCAATCCTCTTGGGGGGTGACACAAAAGGTATACCAATTACTAAAATTGTAATTACATATTATTTTTATCTTCTAACTTTCTATAATAACAGATATCTTAAATTTTAACTCTACAATAATCAGCACAAATTAAGACCTTTCTTCACTATTAGTAGGCAATACAGAGCAGCCCAGATAGTATTATTTTAGAAATGAAAATTCAATACAGAGAAATACTTTTTTGTTCTGTTTGTTTTTGAGTTTTTACTTCATTGTTCATGCAGACTCTGGAGACATTGCTTGTGGGTAATCCTACCAATAAGGCTTCAGTGGAGGTGAATATTGTGAATGCCCGTGGTTTTACAGCTTTGGACAGTTTTGATGTCCAACTGCCAAGTGGCAAACAGATGGACATGGAAATCGACAAGATCCTCCGAAGAGCAGGAGCTTTACAAGCCAGACACTTATCCACACCAAACCTAGGCCTACCCAATGGCAGAGATGAAGTTCTTATCGACATCAAGAACATTTTTAACAAACAGCCTTCACATGACCCCTTCATCAAATCCTCCAAAAATTTAAAACAACTGCCAATAGATGATGCGTATAACATAATGTTACTAGCAGCAGTAGTGGTAGCAACTATGACCTTTTATACAGCACTGTGCCGTCTTGACACCCTCCAACAAAATATAATTATTCCAACAGGTTTGTTCATATTCTTCAACTCTGCAGGGTTTTTTACATCAATAGCCATGATTATATACCTCACAGATGATCAACCCATGAAACTATGGCTTCTAATCTCTCTGTCCTCACTGCTTGGATCTTATACATGCTTAATAACCAAAATATCGCCAAATGTACCTCTCAATCTGCTCTTCCTAGCAAGTCCTGCCCTGCTCTTGGCAGCTGCCAGGGTTTTTGCCATTTTTTGCAGCTCGAGTTGCAAGTACCTGCCATGGAAATGCACAAGGAATCTTGATATCTATTAATGTCAGACACTTTATTCAATGATACAGAAAATCTCTCCCCTAGTTAAATGGTTTTTTTCATCTTGAGGCTTCAAATTTAGAGGTTCTCTACTGGCAGAATCTAGTGCTGTGTATAGACTGTAAGATGTCTGAAAACTGTTGGATTTTAATAATTTGTATTATATGAATGCTTTTTACCTAGAACAATGAAAGTGCACCAGTCATATTAATGTACCCAATCCAGCCATTTCACTTCAAATTCAAGGCCACTGACAGTTTGAATGCTAAAAGGCTTGGCCACAATGACTGTGGACTTAGCAGTCTCCAAGCATTACTGACTTAGCTCATCCATCATTTTAACATCTAGCTGCATATAGACTTCAACCAGGAATTCTCCGTATTCAATGTCTAGAAGATTAACCATCACAAGGTAACTATATGATCAAAAGAACTGTCATGGTGAATCCATGTTCCAGAAAATCTGGATTAACCTGTTATAGAACTATATGCTTTTTCACTTTGTTATACACGTTCGATAAGGTGCTACCATTTCAATTAACATGGTTCGCTTTATGCTCAGAACCAACAAGAAAAATGAAGAAGAAAGAGAATTGCAAACACACTTTATTTGTGGCTTTACATATTTTACCCTAGAATCAGACCCAATATAATTTCCTGTACAAAACATCAGGTCTCTAAATAATTAATTGATGATAAGGATGAAATTCAGAAATAAAGTTGGTCAATCAACAGTGGTGACCTTTAGTAGATATGGTATTCTGAAAATTTGAAAATAAAATTAGCTTTCATAGTCTTCTAGGAATTTACATATTTTGTAGGTTTTATAGCCTATCTTACAGTCGATGCCGCTAAATTTGCAGGTAAATATACGTGGCTTTGCATATTTCCCAACTATAGTGCATCTCCTCACTTCCCCTTCAACCACTCTCTTCAGTACATCACTGATGTCACCTAATGCCCAAGCTAAGGATACATGAAGGCGTGGATCCTGTGATCAACAACCAAACTTTTTTAGACAAAAAAAAAAAAAAAAGTAATAATAAAAAAAGAGATAACATAAAGAACTTCAATTGTTACTTCAATTGATTGAGCAATATCAACATACTTGTGGAAGACTACAATTAATAACAAGCCAAACCTTATAAAATTCAGGAAGATTGTGAAGCTTGTAAACCTCATTAACAGCTTGAATCTGCTTCCTTATCTGAAATCCATTGAAATTTAATTGAATCTCACAGTTTAGGTGACATGGTAATTAATTAGGGAAAATTGGCCATAAGCCCTTCACACTAACAGCTTCCTTCTAAAAGTCCGAGTTTTAAATCTTTAATGCATAAAGTCCCTCCGGTCAATGTCTTTAATGCATAAAGTCCATATTCTAATAAGACTACAATATTATGGGCTATTTTACCCTCCTTCTATTGGCAGTCACTTAAATATTCTTGTACACATATTTTTATATGCTAAAGCTCATATGAAACTCTGGACAATGATTCAGTAATTGGAAACGATTTGTGAGAAGTAATAGAGAAATCTTCAAGATGGCGAAGATCGATTTTTGCTGTTTTCGTTTAACAGCAATTCATTTGAAATTCTTGCATTTCGTGATCGATTTTAAGGTACTAAACAGGTTCAAATATGTTCCATTTAAAACATTGTTTTTTCATTAGTTTGCTTCTTCACAAAGACACTAATAGGTGGGAGATTGACTTGCTGCTGATGATTGATGAGTGTGAGGGGCTTGTGGTTCTTGTATAGCATGCGGACTCAAGGCTTGGGTTCAAGTTCTTATATATATACATTTCTGTGGGGATGCGATTTGGAAATACTCTTCTGATCCTGGGGAACGCTCATGATCCTCTTCTGGTCACCTGAAAAAGAATATACACTCCGGTCGGGAGTGCCGGAATTAGCACTCCGACGGGCAAGTTAGTATCTACACTCGAGGAAGCTTGTATTCTAAGTTAAACATAGTAATTCTCGCATACCTTTCTCAATCGGTTATTCCTTTATTTATACTTGTTCCCTGGGCTTCGTGACCAAGCCCATTTGTCACTCGTTATTCTCCTATTTATCCGGCTCCACAGTTCAGTATCTACTCGGCCTATTCATTATATTCGGCACTCTCATCGTGCAGAGTAGAGCCATGTAACATCTTCCTTCCAGAGTGCGCTTATGATTATTCCAACTATCCGGCTCCTACAATTGCCCCCCAAACACCTCGCTAGCATCAGTTAGTCGGTGTGTTTGGCTGGAAGTCAAAAATTCGGCGGTTAATTCTCTCCCCAATGCGTGTCAGAACGCGTATGTGATCTTTGGTTATCGTAATGCTTTCCCGTCCCATTTGTACTTCTCTCGCATTTAATACGATTTGAAGTTTAAGTCCCTTCGAAAACATGCTTTTTCGAATATTTGAACCTCCTGGGCTGCTAGTCGGTATCTCTTCTTCAACGCGTTTTCTGCAACTCCTAACCGTTCTCTCCTTGTCTCCTTTGCCTTTCGTAAGTTTTCTTCTCTTCTTCTTGCAATCCTATTTTCCGTTTTTATTTTGATTCAGAGTATCTTTGAATCTTCACTGGAATGGCTAAGCATTTGAATGACCTCCTTTCCGAGGGTCGAATTTCTGGGTTCCGAAGGCATTTTTCTATCCCTGAGGATGTCCATCTTTCTCTGGTGATGGACAATACTCTCGATATGGAGAGGGACGACCAAAATACAATCGTCTTCCCTCTCCTGTCTATTGCGGAGGGCAGGGTTCGCTTTCCCCTACACCCATTTCTCAGGGCCATTCTCCGCTATTGGAGTCTGATTCCTTCGCAACCCAATGTGAACTTTTTTCGAATCATAATGGGAGTCGTAGAGTTGAACCGGCGTCTCAGGATCAGCCTTGGCATTCCCGCGATTCGGCACTACTATGCTTTAGCCAAATCCCCCGGTCGGCTCGGGCGCTACTTTCTCAGGGCCAAGGACACCGACCATCACTTGGTAACGATGCTTGCCAGCTCTGGCAAACGAGTTGATGATGTGATGGTCAATGTCCGAGGTAACTGGGAATTCGGCGAAGGCGAGGATCGCCTACACCCTATTCCCAGACAGAGGGGTGAACTAGGTTGCCATGTAACTCTTTGTTTGTTGACCTTTCTTTTATGCGGCTCTTTCTCCAAGCCTTACCCTTTGTTCTTGCAGGCAATAAGTTGAAAAGGATTTTGACCTCAACTGACGACGCAGTCCTTGCGGAAATCAAAACTGTGCTAAAATACTTTGGCCGTCCAAACGCACAGAAGCAAGGGAGGGCTGCCCATATTCTCCTGCGGTACGAGCCCACCTATACTACGTTTTCGGCGGCGGACGATATCCCGATCCCAACCGGCCAGCAACACCTTACTGCCCTTGTTTTCCCCAGTTTCAAGATCCTGAGGCAAATTGGTCTCGAGGCCTCTGATTCGGAGCAGGGCTTAGAGCTGGTTGTCGAGGTAGATGCCGAACTAAAGAGGGAGTTTGCTGCCGAGGCTGAAGAGATCGACGAAGCTCTGAAATCAGCGTTTGAGGCAGCCGGTCTTAATCAGCCTAGCTCTCCGTCCACTTCGGGTTGGGCGGAGTTTTCCTTCGGAGATATTTTTACGAACTTGGGGGACCTTCCCGGCACTTTTTCAGAAGGCATGGCTAGGGAAAATCTCACACAAATGGCGAGAAAGAGAAATGCCGAGCGAATGGCTGCTCGAAAGAAAGCCGAGGCCGCTCGTTCTAAGCTTGCCCCGGTTGACTATTCACATATGATTAGTGGAGAGAAAACGGCTCAGGTTGTTGTGGCCGAAACGGAGGGGGCTGAACAGCGGGTTACGGAAGAATCGCTGGTTTCAAAAGAGCAGGGTGAAAAACGTTCCGCCGAGGGAGAGGCCGGCTCAGAGGATAGCCCTGCTGACAAACGGCTTCGCTTAGAGGAGTCCGACGTGGTTGTCCCCTTTGTTGTTCAACCAAAGATCAAAGGCACGCCAATCTCTTCTGACGCATCTGCCATGAAGGATCCAGCCGTGGCGTTGAGTGTGGCCGCCTCGGTTTCGTTACCGGCTGATAAGGCCACCTTTCAAGAAGAGCCGGATTTGGTAGCTATAGCTTTCGTTGCCCAGTCGGCCCTTCTGGTATGTATACAATTCTTTCCTTTTTGCTCGTTGGTTTGGTTTGCATAGCCTGTTGGTTGATATGGTGATCCAAACTTGTTTTGCAGACAATTGGAAGGAGAGCCGAATTAGGCCGTCGGCAGCGTGATGCTATTGAAAGAATTGGCCGCTTAAAGTCTGAAGCTAAAGGTGAAAGAAGCAGGGCCGAGTTCGAGGTGATGAGAGCCGCAATGGAAAGTGCTCGAGCCGAAGCTGAAAAGGAAAGGACTCGAACTGCTGACTAGCTTAGGTCCGAAGCCGAGGATAGGGCGAACGCGAGCGAGGAGTCGCTCAAGTTAGCCTAGGAGGCGCTTTCCAAGGCCGAGGCCGAGGTAGAGGAATTGAAGGCGGCCAAGGAAAAAGCAGAATCTGTAGCTGCTACAGCGCTAGAAGCTGGGAAGACCGCCGCCTTGAAGGAATACGTAGATGAAGTCCCCAAATTCGAGAATCAGGGATTCAAACATGGGTGGCACAAAGCCCTTGCTACCGCTGGAGTTACATTGGCCTTGCCAATTCCATACGAGCAAGTGAACGTTGAGCCACTTGAGTCTGATCCCGAGGATTGATCTGGGAGACATTCTAGTTTTGTTACGTATCTTTAATTTCAATGTACATTTTTGTTTAGTGGATTCAAGGTAATTTTCATATATAAATTAGTTATTATCTGCGCTCAATTTATTAATGAAAATTTCCTTCCTGTTTCACCATTACTTGTACGCAATTTTTTTTTTTTTTTTTTTTTTAATGAAGGGTTTTGCCTTCCACTCCTTTGGGTAAAATGATTATTGTCTGTTGTGCCTTCTAACTATCGATTGGATAATAGTGTAGTCTTTGTTAGAATATAATATGTAAAATATTGCTTTAATAATTAGGTTAGTATAATAATTAGTATGCTTTAATAATGTACCTTTAATAATGTTGTTTGGTTTGTGCTTCTACTTTCGGTTTGTAATTGTTCTCCCTCTCCTCTATAAAGGAGAGAGCTCAACACACCATTAAATATATCAATCAATATTACATCAATTTTAAGATGGTATCAGAGCAGGTTTAGAACCTAGTAATTTCGCTTCACCGGCGGGCGGCAACCTCGCCTTGGCCGCCCGCCGGACCTCAACCTAGTCTGCTAAAATTCTCTACACATACCTTCATTCTTCTTCACCACCTCGCCGAAGCAAACCCAAAATCCCTCTGGGACATTTCGTCGCACACCATGTCTGCAACAATGATGGGCATGACACACACACAGAGATGAGGCTGCTATCTATCACCTTCTCTCTCTCCACAGGGGCAAAACCCAGCTTGCACATGGCTGCTACTCCAGGTGCCGTTGTTGTCACCGGCGACCACGCACCTTTTCTTTCCTCTTCTTGGGCATATGCAGAGGCTGCCCAAACAAAGATATAGCTCTCTCTATCTAGGTTGGTGGATATTATTGCACAGCTTCACGAAAACTGCGATGGCCATTGAAGCACTGTCCGAAAAACTAGATCTAGTGCTCTTTCGAAGCACACATCTCAATCTTCAGCCGGACCTCTCATCTTCCAACTAATACAAGCTTCCTCTCTCTTGCTGGTTTTATGTTCAACAAACCCAACACACCACGCTTCGGCTTTGTCGGCATCCCCGTCACCTCCCTCGCCAACCGCGCCGTCGCGCTCGGCGTCTGATTCATCGCCGTCGCGCTCGGTCCAAGACCGCGTCTTTCTTAGTCCCACCATTTTCGCCTGATAAACCCATCGGTGGAAGCGTCGTGGACTCAAGTCTCGGCCTGGAAGTTGAAGGACGTTATCGGAAATCCCAGCTCCGGGAGCTTCTGGAGAGACACTAGTCTCGGCCGCTTCGCCATTTCTCACCGCTTGCTTCGCGGAGACACCGTTGCTAGCCTCGCTGTCAAATCCTCTGTTCAGGTTACGGACATAAAACGCCTAAACAATATGATGAGTGACCATGGCATACTCTTATCGTGCGCTGGAAAAGCTCTGCCTCAAGCGTATGTCTGTGAAGGACGAAGATCTGGAGCTCCTTGCTCATTTCCCTTGCTTCAAGGAGCTCGTTCTTGTCTGTTGTGATGGCTTCGGTACCAGTGGCCTCGCTGTCGTTGCTAGCAAGTGCAGGCAACTTCGAGTGCTTGATCTGATTGAGGATGAGGTTACGGATGATGAGGTGGATTGGGTTTCTTGCGGATGTGGTGATGGCCATTATTGCAGATTTCATGCTTGTCTACCTCCCTGCTCCTACTGTCTCTCTCCACTCAAGGACACCCTCATAAAATAAAATAAAAACATATCAACACACTGCAGCAGCAGAGGGAAAAGGGCCACACACACACACAACACCCACGTTATTTCCCACTTTTTCTTTTATTTTAATATATATATATATATCTAGAGGTACAACTTGATTCAGTTTGGTTCGATTCAATGTGATTGACATCAATTCAAAACCAAACCAACTTTTGATCACTCATATTTGATTAACCAAAACCTATAAAGCACAGACACCTCCCAAAGGCTTGTGTATCAGTGTCGTACACGGACGCGCGTCGAACACACTATGGACAAGTGTCTGACACTCTCCCTAAGGTGTCCCTTTTTTTTTTTGGAATGTTTTGCAGCCTAACACATTTTGGGCACGCTCGGGCACATTTAGGACATTGCGGGGTACAAAACAAAATTTTTGAAACTTCCAAATGTGGCTAAACTGCAAAAAAACGGATTGAGACGTTAAAAGAGAGA
>NW_021026683.1:47948-75603 GCF_004153795.1 Camellia sinensis | reverse complement strand
TTCTACAAGGGTCCGACAAGACTTTGTAAACTGTCCCGACATTGATTCCGGTGGCTTGGATTGGTTACCCCACAAGACTCTGTAAACTGTCCCGACATTGATTCCGGTTAGTTTCTACAAGGGTCCAGCAAGACTCCGTAAACTGTCACAACAACTGTCACAACATTGTCTGCTACAACGGTCCGACATGACCCCATAAACTGTCTTCTACATCGGTCCAACACGAGCCCATGTCTTCTACATCGGTCTGCCATAACCATACAGTCTTCTACAACGGTCTGACACGACCATACAGTGTCTCATATCCTATTTTATTTTATTTTATTTTTCTGTTTTGTTACTCTCTCCAAACTCAAGTTGGTTGGTTCCTATCCTCCTTGAGTTTGAGGGGGGCTGTTAGAATATAATATGTAAAATGTTGCTTTAATAATTAGGTTAGTATAATAATTAGTATGCTTTAATAATGTACCTTTAATAATGTTGTTTGGTTTGTGCTTCTACTTTCGGTTTGTAATTGTTCTCCCTCTCCTCTATAAAGGAGAGAGCTCAACACACCATTAAATATATCAATCAATATTACATCAATTTTAAGAGTCTTGGCCACTGTATTGGTTTGACTTCAATGTATCTGAACAAATAAATCGACTTTAGGTGCCGAATAGATTATTGAATCTGAACTTGCCCCAGCTGCTTCATGAATTTGAAACGCCAATTATCACCATATTGACGAGTGCGTTCATGAAGCGGCTGCGGTGCTGAAGCCGTTTAGATTGATAAATCTGCCATTGCCCCAGCTGCTTCATGAATTTGAAACGCCGATTATCACCACATTGATGATAAATCGACTTTAGGTGCCGAATAGGACTAGTAAATCGATTCATGAAGCAGTACTCACGGCTGCGGCACTCAAGCCGTTTAGATTGATGAATCTGCCCTTGCCCCTTCGGAAATGAAGATTGCCTAATAGTAGTATTTGATGGGGGCACGACTTGGTCGGCTTCGGGCTATTGAGGTTTTGATATTAATGAGATTGCGTTGGGGGCGCTGCCCTCGTAGGAAATAAATGAATGAAGGTCCTATTTAAGTGCTCAGTGAGCAACTCAGTTTAGGTCTTTGATGAAGGATAGACAAGCGCGAATGTCGAATAGGCTCTTCTTTAACAGCAAAGGGGAAGCGAGGACGCTAGCTGAGCTGGGAGGAAACATGAATTGAAGTGGCGAACCTTCGCGCTCGGGGGGTAGGACTTCGAGGGATCGGGAGAGACATCAATCTCCTCGTCGTCGAAGTAGGTCGCCTAGGAGGGACAAGGAGCCACAGGGCAAATCCCCGCAACCCCGTTCTGGAAGGGAGCCCGAGGCGAACCCACGCCTATTGAGTTTTGCAGTCTTCGTGGGGAATAGGCCCATGACAGAGGCGGACTCGATCATTCGAGATTCAAGTGTGGCGGTCGAATTTGCTCGACAGATTTTTCCTCCCGAGGTCCAGCAGTCGATGGTAGGTTGGCAGGACTTCGACGTGTTTCGTGAAGGCATTCACAGTGCGGTGAAGGGGCTCTATACCGCCTACGAAATCAACATGTGTCTCTGTGCTTCCCGCCGAGAAATAGAGAAGAGGGATGAACGCATCCGAAGTTTGGAGGCTCGTGTGGAAGCGGCTGAGTGTGAGCTAAGGTCGGTCAAGGCCGTTCAGGCACAGCCCATCGGACAGGCTAATCCAATTGTGGAAGAAAGGGTCACCTAGCGGCTTATTAGTACCGCGCTTGCTGATCGTGATACGACGAGCATGTTCGCGATGGAATCCGCAAAGGGGAGGGCCTATGAAAAAGGCTTCCACGAAGGCCGGATAGTAGGGATACAGAAGACCAAGGAGAAGCTCGCCGAGGAGGTTTGCCGATGCGAAAATTGTGGATTTAAGCATGGTTGGATTAAGGTGCTTCGGGCCGAGGAAGCTCTCCGAGCAACGGGCATCGATTCAGCATTACCACTGTACCAACGTGACCATTTTCCGTTTTTCGCCTTTGAAGTCAAGCAGAGTAAGGATGAGGGCGACGCCGTATAACTATGTAATACCACTGTAACGTTTGAACGCGGATCGTGTGCATAACTATGTAATTATTGCCTGATTGAATAAAAACGTTCTATTTTAAATGTTTCATTGTAACTTTCATTCGGCACACACGTGTTTGCATGTGTTTTATTGTCTAAACATTGATCGGCTCGAGTCAACTAGGCATTTTCATTCAGAACGGTTATATGCTGGCTTGGCAGGAGCATCCTTCAATTGCGCCGATGAGTTTTTCGGATTCGGAGGCTTAACCGGCCCGAAGGTATTGTGCGCCGGGGGCTCCGAATCCGAAGACAATCGGCCCATCTATAATTTCTGTTTATATAATTAGGCCATTTTAACAAGGCAAAAATTAGTGCATGGAGTGGCTGTGGCACATATCAATCGACATGGGGTCAAGATGCTCGGCCGGTTAGATTAATAAATCTGCCCTTGCCCCAGCCAGTACATGGACTTCACGGCATTCTCCCATAATTGTCGTTTATATAATTAGGCCGTTTTAACAAGGCAAAAATTAGTGCATGGAGTGGCTGCGGAAAATGTCGTTCGGCGTCCGTCGTTTGGAGTTCAATGTTAATGAAATCGCCTCGAGGCCACTGCAAAGATTTTAGAAATAAAATGCCTTGAACTTTTCGCTCCAGTGACTTCGCTTTCTGTGCACAAACTCGTTTTAAAACGATTTTGTTGCGTGGGGTTACGTAAGTGTGATCGTCGAATGGAATTTTTCTTCAGCAGGGGAGAAGCTCGGACTCTGGTTGAGTCTGATATTGCGACGACTCGCAACGGGGAAACCACTCGCACAGGAGGCCGGGCGCTCAAGAAACATCAGCCTCTAAGTCGTCAAAGCAGATCACCTCGAAAGGAAAAACAGCAATGGCGAAGTTGTCCGCAACCGCGGCTGAGAAATGGGGCCGACGTAGCTCCGCGGCCGTTGAGTATTTCTGTTTTCGTGGCGAATTCCTTTCTTGTCTTGGATCTTGGCCTTGACATTGTCTATGGTGCCAAAGGTTTCCGCCTCAAGGGCGATTATCTCGGTGGTGTGAATCGTGGATTCAAGAGCGGTCAGATCAAAGCATTTTCAAGTTGCGAGTGCCCTCTGATCAGCGGGCATTGATTTGGCGTTGCCGCTTGTACAGCGCGATGTCGTATGAGAATAGATGTTGTAATGCTTCGAATGCGGACGGCGTTTTTTGTAATTACTATTTAATTGAATAAAATGTTTCATTCTAAAAGTTTATCTCGTTCTGAACTTTTGTATGTTAAATTTGAGCATCTTATTTTGAATGCTGGTACGTTTTCTCTAGTTCATGCGATTGTGCTGGTTTCAGCCTACATATCCCTGCTTAGATGTATAAATGTTTTCATTTCAGAAGGGCGCTCCGAATCCGGAGACTTTATCGGTCCAAAGACGTCATGCGCTGATGGAGCTCCGAATCCGGAGACTTGATTTGGCCAATCGTGACATCCATGAAGGGCGCTCTGAATCCAAAGGCTTTATCGGCCCAAAGAAGTCATGCGCCGATGGGGCTCCGAATCCGGAGACTTGATTTTGCCAATCGTGACATCCACGAAGAGCGCTCCGAATCCGGAGGCTGTATCGGCCCAAAGACTTCATGCGCCAATGGGGCTCCGAATCCGGAGACTTGATTTTGCCAATCGTAACATCCACGAAGGGCACTCTGAATCCGGAGACTTGATTTTGCCAATTGTGACATCCACGAAGGGCGCTCCGAATCCGAAGGTTGTATCGGCCCAAAGACGTCATGTGCCGATGGGGCTCCAAATCCGGAGACTTGATTTTGGCCGATCGTGACATCCACAAAGGACACTCCGAATCCGGAGCCTTTATCGGCCCAAAGACGTCATACGCCGATGGGGCTCCGAATCCAGAGACTTGATTTTGCCAATCGTGACATCCACGAAGGGCGCTCCGAATCCGGAGGCATGATTTGGCCAATCATGACATCCACGAAGGGCGCTCCGAATCTGGAGGCTTGATTTTGGCCGATCGTGACATCCACGAAGGGCGCTCCGAATCTGGAAGCTTTATCGGCCAAAAGACGTCATGCGCCGATGGGGCTCCGAATCCGGAGACTTGATTTTGGCCAATCGTGACATCCACGAAGGGCGCTCCGAATCCGGAGGCTGTATCGGCCCAAAGACGTCATGCGCCGATGGGGCTCCGAATCCGGAGACTTGATTTTGGCCGATCGTGACATCCACGAAGGGCGCTCCGAATCCGGAGGCTTTATCGGTCGGTCCAAAGACGTCATGCGCCGATGGGGCTCTGAATCCGAAGACTTGATTTTGCCAATCGTGACATCCACGAAGGGCACTCCGAATTCGGATGCTTGATTTGGCCAATTGTGACATCTACGAAGGGCGCTCCGAATCCAGAGGCTTTATCGGCCCAAAGACGTCATGCGCCGATGGGGCTCCGAATCTAGAGACTTGATTTTGGCCGATCGTGACATCCACGAAGGGCGCTCCGAATCCGGAGGCTTTATCGGCCCAAAGACGTCATGCGCCGATGGGGCTCCGTATCCGGAGACTTTATTTTGGCTAATCGTGACATTCACGAAGGGCGCTCCGAATCCGGAGGCTGTATCGGCCCAAAGACGTCATGCGCCGATGGGGCTCCGAATCCGAAGACTTGATTTTGCCAATCGTGACATCCACGAAGGGCGCTCCGAATCCGAAGGCTTGATTTGGCCAATCGTGACATCCATGAAGGACGCTCCGAATCCGAAGGCTTTATCGGCCCAAACACGTCATGCGCCGATGGGGCTCCGAATCCGGAGACTTGATTTTGCCAATCGTGACATCCACGAAGGGCGCTCCGAATCCGGAGGCTTGATTTGGCCAATCGTGACATCCACGAAGGGCGCTCCTAATCCGGAGGCTCTATCGGCCCAAAGACGTCATGCGCCGATGGGGCTCTGAATCCGGAGACTTGATTTTGGCCGATTGTGACATCCACGAAGGGCGCTCCGAATCTGGAGGCTTTATCGGCCCAAAGGCATCATGCGCCGATGGGGCTCCGAATCTAGAGACTTTATTTGGAACATTTTTGAACTGGATTGCAGAGTCAGTAAACAGGCATCTTTGCATTACAGAAGTGGGAAGTGTACATGGTGAGCCATTCAAAACCAATATCATTCCCACAAGTGGAAAGTGCCTTAGGAGCAAGGCCGCGTGCCTAATTTTCCATCAACCAGCCTTCTATCGTCCAAAAATGCCTTAAGGGGCAACTTTATCGGCGTGCAGCGGTGCAGCTAGATGCGTTAATTAGACGTCTTGAGAAGCTGCTACCGGTATCGCCTACAGCTTCCGTGGCTTCTTATCACGAAGCCGTCTGACTTTGTCGATACTCGATTTGACGCTTCAATGGAGTTGACCTGCGTCTCCGTTGGTGTCTTTCCAGAAAGGAGATAACATGCTTGTGCGGATTGCCGGGAACCCCGAATTTGCTCAATGCCGTGTTCGGTCGGGAAGCGTAGCAGCTGATGATAGGTGCTTGGTACGGCCCGAATGGTATGCAACCAAGTCCGCCTCATGATGAGGTTATACGGCGAAGGGAGCTTGACGACCAGGAATTCCACTTCCACCGTTTGGGAGCCTGCCCGAACGGGTAACGTGATTTTCCCCAACGGATACTCCGGATTCGCGTTGAAGCCGAACAATGGATGAGGAGCCGGAGATAGGTCTGATTCGTTGAAGCCGAGTTTGATGAAGGTCTCGTAATACATGACGTCCAAAGTGCTCCCCTGGTCAACGAGGACGGGTTCAACGGTAAACCGGTTCACGTGTAGTTCAATGACCAATGGATCAATATGGGGGAGTGTTATGCCGATAAGATCAGAATCGTCAAAGATAATGCTCGGCGCTTTGTGGGGCTGTTTCGTTTGTGCGCGTTGCTTCTGGGGGGCTGAATGGATTGCATGTATGGTACGTGGCGTTGGAAGACTGTATATCATATGTATAACGCCGAGGGGAGGTGACTCCTGCCGAAGGGCGACAGTTTTGATTGTGCTTTTCTGGACGTGTTGCTGGAGCCGACCATCTTGGATCAATTCCTCAAGGTGGTCTTTCAAGGCATAGCAGCTGTCCGTATCATGACCGTGATCTTTGTGATATTCACAACGTCTGTCCCGCCTTCTCGTGTCAGGAGCTCTCACCATCTTGGACGGCCATTTGAAGAATGGAAGATGTTGGATCTTGGGCATAATTGAGCTGATCGGCTCTGACAGCTCCGTATATTTCTCGTCGGCGCGCTTTGTGCGTCTGCTATCGACCTGCAGTTGCTCATTGACTTGGTGTGGGCATCGATCGCTAGATCGGCGAGAATCCCATCTCTTGTCTCGTTTAGCCTGCTGTCGTGGTTCAGGGCTTTGAGGTGGTGCGGAACTTATTGGCTGAGCGATTTCGGGAGGGGCCGTTTTGTTGGCCACGTGTCCGGCTTTAACCCGCAAGGCGTCATCTTCCACTTTGCAGTATTCCTCTACTTTCTTCATCAACCCCCAGACTGTTTTGGGGGGTCTTCTAGTCAAGGAACTGCGGAGGGCACTATCTGGGTGTAGTCCCATTTTGAAGGCGGTGATGGCCATGGAGTCGTTGCAAGCGTCATCGACAAGGTTAAAGCATTCCTAATATCACGCCAAATAAGCTCTTAGTGTTTCTCCTGGCAAAATTTGCATTGCCCAGAGGGAATCGGCTTGCTTTGGCTGGACTTCGTTGGTAATGAATCTAGCCTTGAAGGATTTCTGTAGTTGGTGGAAGGTTTTGATCAAAGCCGGCTCCAGTTTATAATACCACCGGACCGCCAATGGTCCCAAACTGCTGGGAAATATTCGGCACATGAGGACCTCGTCGTCTGCATGCAATGTCATGGCCTGCTTGTAATGGCGAAAGTGATCGGTGGGGTCTGATTTGCCGTCGTACAGGGTGAACGACGGTGCTTTAAATTTCTTTGGTAGCGCAGCTTTTGCAATCCGTCGTACGAAGGGATCGTGTTGGTCTTCGTCCGAACTTTTCCTTCTTCGCTTTTGCATTGTACAGGGACTTTTTTCGGAAGAACTGGTGGTTTCAAGTCGTCCCTTCTTCCTGGGCTCCGGGGATAATGAGTCGGAGTCGCTATCAGTGTCTTGTCATGCTCGAGGTTGTCGACCGCCTGTCTTCGAAGATCGTTCCGGATTTAGGCGCGCAGCTTGTTTGGACTTTGCCATTTCTAAGGCCAAATCTTCACAAAGACGTTCGTTCTCAGCGATCATGTTCTCCAGCCTCTGTTCATTTTGCTTTGCTTGTTCCATGATCGCCTGCATTGTCTCGTGCTCTGAAGTCGAGGGTGAGGCGAAATTCAAGGCACGTCGTGCGGCGATAGTCTCTGGTCCAAGCAAGTTTGTTGGAGTGGTTTCATCGTGAGGTATAGGGTTGATAGTGACTATCGAAGGATCTTCCGTCACGCTCGCCATGGATGTGCTTGAGTATTTCCACAGACGGCGCCAATTGTGGGGATGTGGTTTGGAAATACTCTTCTGATCCTAGGGAACGCTCGTGATCCTCTTCTGGTCACCTGAAAAAGAATAAACACTCCGGTCGGGGGTGCCGGAATTAGCACTCCGACGGGCAAGTTAGTATCTACATTCGAGGAAGCTTGTATTCTAAGTTAAGCATAGTAATTCTCACATACCTTTCTCAATCGGTTATTCCTTTATTTATACTGGTTCCCTAGGCTTCATGACCAGGCCCATTTGTCACTCGTTATTCTCCTATTTATCCGGCTCCACAGTTCAGTATCTACTCGGCCTATTCATTATATTCGGCACTCTCATCGTGCAGAGTAGAGCCGTGTAATATCTTCCTTCCAGAGTGCGCTTATGATTATTCCAACTATCCGGCTCCTACAATTTCGATCAATGTTCGAGTTAGAGTTGGAGTTTTGTTCGATCACTTCATTCAATTAGTGTTCGTGTTAGAGTTAGAGATTCGTTCAATCACTATTTGATTCTTAATAATTCGTTCAATCACTATTAGATTAATTTTACTTAGATTGCTTTGATAATATATGTCGAAGTGTTTTATTTGCTGATACTTTGTTTAAATAATAGTAACATTTTACTCTGGTTTGCTATAATAATATGTAATCTGTCATTTATCTGCTAATGCTTAACAGTAAAATTTTACCTTGCTAATGCTCTGTTTTAAATTAACAGTAAAATTTTACCCTGTTAAAGTTATTATTTAATTTTACCCTACTAAAGTTATGTTTTTGTAATTGTTAATTATAGTGAGTATGGTGTTTATGGTGTTTTACAATTTAAAAATTAAAAATTTATAGTAAACTTACTGTGAATCAGAGTAAATCAAAGTAAAATTTTACTATTTACATCAATTTCGATTGTAAAAATTCTACTATTTTTTTTAAAAAAATAATTTCATAATCAACCTAGATCTTGGTGAGAGGTAGGGATGTAAGAAAAATCAAAAAAATGGATCAAACCGATTGAACCGGACTAAACCAGCTATATTTGGTTTGTTTTTTAACAAGAATCAGTCTGTGCAGTTTTTAAATTTGATTTTTTTCAGTTTTCGTTCGGTATCGGTTCAAGCACCTTATACACCGAACTAAACCGAAACCGATCGCTTCAACATATATTGCATTTATAATATATATATATATATATAATAATATAATGATATTAATAAGTATAATAAATTATTTATCTTACTTCTGTCTTCGCTGGTTAATAACCTTAAGTAATTAACCTTATCATCTTTATAGCCTTACTTTGTAAACTCTTATTATATATAATCTTAACTCTAACTCATTATTCTTGAAACCTTAGTATTTTTTAACTTTTTTTTGTTTTTATTTTTGTTAATCTAGGAATTGAAAAGTATTTATTAAATAGATGGATTGGATTGGTTTGAAATAATGAATAAATAACTAATTTAATGTTTTTATATAGATTAGTGATTATATTTAAAAAGGCTCAAGTGTGAAATATCCTAAACCGACTCAATCGCACTGCACCGCACCGCACCGAATCGAGCCGAACTGAATTGTTTCAATTGGTTTGGATTGGATCGGTTCGATTTGATGGGAGAAGAAATCTGTATCAGTATTCAAAATAATAGAACCGACATTATCGGTTTGGTAAAATTTTTTACTTAAATATCGATCATACCGAACCGATTACATCCCTAGTGAGAGGGTTCTAAAAATACTTATTTTATTAAAAAGCGACATTTAGATCAAAAGTAATATTATTTTAAAGTTTTAAATATTAAATTAGTCATTAAGGATATTTTGGTAATAGTGGTGTCTGTTGGATTTTTCAAGGAAGTTTTTCCGTGCTTGTTTAATGTATTAAGTTTTATTATAAAGGCATTTTGACCAAATTTCCCATTAAATTACTAGAAGAAGAAAAAAATACTCATGTGCCTATCAAGTAACATAATATGGTGCACAACCAGTCCGTTCTCAATACAATTAAAAAATAAATAAAAAAAAAACCTCTCCTGAGAGGAAGACCTAAGTGAACATAAATGCCTCAACCCTGACCATATCTTGTCCAGGACAATGTACGTATGACAGCATAAAAAATTTGTGAAGTTTTCATAGCAATGAGAACTTAAAGAGACTAGTATGACAATAATATTAATGGCATTTTCAAACAAACAATATATATTCTAGAGCTATTACTAAATACTCATGTTGACGCTAGTGTCATACACCGTGTGAAAAAGTAAAATTGTCTTTGGAAGTTGGAATGCACTTACATCTACCTGCCACTTTAAAACCACATAAAAGTGCAGTATAGAACTATGAATAAAACCAATGTGCATTCCAATTTAAGGAGGAAAAACTGCTCACAACATGATAAAAGTGGTGCAAAAGGACATTATCAAACATACCTCTGCCAATCCTTTTGTTATAACTGCAATTGAAAGAAAGGAGCGCGTGCGATCATCATTCACAAAAACGTCCCACTCATTAAAATCAATCCAATACCTGTTTCACATCACAACAATGAGTGAAACCCATATCATAAAATATATGTGCCATCACATTGTCATTCTTAATAATTGAATTGGAACATTATAAGCTGGACATATATCTGACCTGCTCTGAAACTGAAGCTTCTGATGAAGCATTGCCACCACCGAGTCAATTTGGTGCCGTCGAATTGGAACAGTTCTCCCCAAACTTATGTGGAATTCTCTCCCCAAGGAAACTTGTTCAAGCTTCAGATCATCAGTGCACAAAATGTTGACTGGGATGTCAATGTCAATGGCATTTAGACCAGGTACACGAGATGAGACCTTCTTCAGAAACTGGGCCAACTCCTTCATTGGAGCAGAAGGGATACGAACTATAATGAGACATATAACTTAATTAATGCTATGTTATAATTCTGGAACTCAAATTAAATAAAATGTGACACACTTCAGATGTCTTTAAATCAGTTGTTCGGAAAGGTCAAAGATAAACTGCATGATTTCATTCCAAATTTAATCATAATGACACTAGCACAACACCAATAATTCTCATGATCCAATTTGCCATCCTACTACATTCGAGCAATATGCCAATATCGATTACCGAGACACAAGCATGCACACACTTGACACCAATATATTGGTTAATCTGAAATGGCGTCTTAAGAAACACATAGGGATGTACAAAATGAATGAAATTTCTCAAATTTCTTCATAAGCAACAATTATTTCCAATGCTTAATGGAATAGAGGAAGAATAGACTTTTAAGTTTGAGCCTAACCATAGCATTGACCACTGGCAGTCTGTTTGATTAGAGTAAAAAATATGATGAAGAGTGAGTTTAAAAAATAAAAATAAAAATAAATCACTTTGCTCCATCAAACTATCACACTAGTATCACTTTCACTCCTCAACTATCAATTTGAACAATTACCGCCTTAAAATTTTAACATTTGTTCACTTTACTCCAAACCATCAACGGAGCTAGTATTTTTGACAAAATATCACACTTCTAGGCACACAAAAATTGTGCATGTGATTTGCATAATTTGATTATATCTAGGGGCTATAGTTTGATACAATTGGTTGTATTTTGTGTTTTATTAAATAATTTCAAAACAATTTGTTGTGTTTTATTGCATGGTGTATACATATTTGTCCCCTTATCTGTCTCATTACTATGGACCAAAGTAAATCAATACCCTCAATTAAGCATGTGTGTGCCAACAGATGTGATAATTCCATCAAAATTAATTTCATTAAAGGTTTGGGATAAAATGAACTAATGTGAATAATTTAAGGGATAATTGTTAAAATTGATAATTCAAGGGTAAAGTAATACAAGTTTGATATTTTGAGGGGGCA
Organism: Camellia sinensis; assembly: GCF_004153795.1. NCBI lineage: Eukaryota > Viridiplantae > Streptophyta > Magnoliopsida > Ericales > Theaceae > Camellia > Camellia sinensis. Next base: position 64,172 of record NW_021026683.1, on the reverse strand, counting down.
AAGTAAAAAAATTTTAAAATTGAAAAAAAAAATCTTTTGTATACATTTCATTAAGTTTAAATTGTGGACAAATTACACCAATAGTCCCTATATATTTGCTCTTTTGTCATTTTGATCTCTGAAATGTTAATTGGCTCAATTTTGACTCTGAATTATAATTTTGTCTCAATTTGATCCAATTGGTAACAACTGTTACCATTTTTTATGAAAAACGTGCACGTAAGTGCCATGTGTCATCCTTTTAGGGACAAAATTATAAACTTACACAATTCAATAAGTTAATCTCAACCAACTCAATAATTATTTTCCATCAAAACTCCTAATGGTCATATCAATTAGACCAAATTAGAACAAAATCTAAAATTAATGGCCAAAATTGAGTCAATTGAAAATGTAGGGACCAAAATGACTTAATAGACAAACTATAAGGACTACCGGTGTAATTTTCCATTAAATTTTTGTGAAAATTTTGTAAGAAAATAGAAAGTGGGATAACAACTAGAAAATTAGAAAAGAGATAATAACGAACTACTTTCAGTTTCACCAGTTCTTATATGTGTGTATATATATTAGGATAAATTGTACTATTAGTCCTTGTAGTGCAAGTTAAATGTCATTTTAGTCTCCGTAGTTTCAATTTTAACAATTTAACCTTGTACTTTTAATTTTGTTGTAATGTTGTCCATCCGTTATGCATCGTTAACATTTTGAACGAAAAAAAATCACATACAAAATTAGAGAGACCAAAATGAAATTTAAAAGAAACTATAGTGACAACTAATGTAATTTATTCATTACACCGATAGTTCCTATGTTTCGTTTAAATTTCACTTTAGCCCCTTTAGTTTTGTATGTGATCTTTTTCTGTTAAAAATTCTAATCGTAAGTAACGGATTTCAAATTGTTCAAATTAAAATTATGCAAACTAAAGTAAATTTGACTTAAACTACCAGACTAATGGTATAATTTACCTATATTTTATTTTATTTCAATAAAACTAAAGGCAAGTTTGCATAATGACATCAATTTTATATGATTATTTTTTTTTTAACTTTTAAGACTGTATTTAGTTCAAAAATTTTAATAAGAATTTGAAAAGGGGTATGAAATATAATTATGTTTTACTCACATTTCACCCCTATTTCCAATTCCTTCCCAAATTCCTACCCAAATCCATAACCCAAACACAGTATTACTTTCCACCACTTTCATTCTAACTCTCAACTCACCCAAAAACAAATCCACAAACCCAGTTGAATTCTAAGCTTAAAATGGAAAAGAGGCTTTGGAGTTGTATCTCATACTAGTACTAAATCTATGGAAACAATACACAAAACGTGACATTTTTTAAGAATATTACCTGGGATGTAGACATGTAACGCATAGTTGCCTTTAACATGAGGGAAGCTCCGAATCCTACTCGCCTTGCCATTTGGCAAGTAGTCTGATTTATCACCTTCTTCCTCAAAAAAATCAAACACTTGATGAGCATCAAATTCAAATCGTATGTACATATATGTGTATGTATGCATATGCAGAGAGAGAATTGAAGCGTTAAAAGATGTGTTACCCATAGAATTGGGAGGACTGTGGAGACGAAGAGTATGTAGAGGAGGCAAAGGGTTTGATAGTTGTTGACTGGAATTGGAAGCTGATGATGATGATGCTGGTGGGAGACGATCGGAGGACGAGCCGGATGAGGAGTCTCCGTAAAAAGCTCTCTTGTTGTACTCCATTTTTGTCCAAACTTCGTCGGATTCTCTCAGTCTCCTGAATGTCCGCTACTCTACTGCTACCTGGTAAAGCAGAAGGACATGCCAGTCGGCTGCCTAAAAAGGAAAGGAAAATTATAGGGGGCAGATTCTCTCCATGGACAGGATGGTGCAGTTGGCCTTTTAGACTCACAATTCCCATTTTGATTATTTGAATTGTCAAATGTGTAGGATTTATTGAATATTTTGTTTTTGTAAAAAATTTATGTTAATCGGATATCACTCGACTGTAATGTATTTTTGTCAATTTTTTTTTTTTAAATCATATTTATTATTGATAAAATGAGCTAATCAAGTTACTATTAACATCTGATCAATGTAATTTTTTTGTATGGATACAAGATATTCAACGAACTCTCCATATTAAACGGTTTAGATTATAGAAATGAGACTTGTGAGGGGCCTATGGACCCAGCAATACTGTCCAATCTACTTTGTCCACAAAGTGGACTAGAGATAAAACTTTTCCATAATGATAAATCTCTTTTTAAAATTTAATGATATATTATTGAGACTACTGATTTATCATTAGAGAATATATGAGAAAGAATTATCTTAAATATTCTAATAAATTATCAAATTTAAAAAATAAGTCTAATTTTTAGATTTCAATAACATCACCCAAAAAGAAATTGTCACACTTTTTTGGAAGTGTTTGAACAACACATGAATTAGGAGATAAATTATGAGCAGAGTTACTGTTCAGGCCATAAGATCAAAAATAATTACAAAAGAGTTAGAGGACAACTTTTCTAGTAAATTTTTCACAAAAAAAGTTACACCACCACTCTTTTGTAATTATTTTTTCCACCTGGCAATGTCAAGTAATTTTTTTCACCACAAGTTCCATTTCAATAACATCACCCAAAAAGAAATTGTCACACTTTTTGTTTGAACAACACATAAATTATGAGATAAATTATGGGAAGAGTTACTATTCAGGCCATAAAATCAAAAATAATTACAAAAGAGTTGGAGGGCAACTTTTTTAGTAAATTTTTTCACAAAAAAAGTTACACCACCACTCTTTTGCAATTATTTTTCCCACCTATCAATGTCAAGTAATTTTTTTCACCACGAGTTCTATTTCAATTATTTGAACTGTTCAATATGTATAACACATTAAGTACTTCATCCCTGTAAAAAATTACGTTGATTAGATATCGATAGTCTCTTGATCAGAATATATTTTTATCAACAATTTATTTTTAAAATCATATTATTGAAAACAATATGGTCTTATCAACAGGCTATTGATATTCGATATACTTGATTTTCTGTAAGGATGAAGTACTCGACGATTTCTATATATTAACAGTTCGAATTATCGAAATGAGACATGTGATGAATCCCATAAATCTAACAATATTATCTAGTTCACTTGATGAACTGGCAACAGGCGTGCTCCTAAGTAAATTACTTCAATGATAAAAGCCAAAATTACTTTGTTAAAGACACTTTTTAGGTTGTCATTTTCAATGGTTCAATATCTAAATATGTAATTATTGCTATATATTAACAATGAATAGTGACAAAATACTGTATTTTAACAATGTCATTTGAATGGTAACTTTTCTATTTTTTGGCACAACAAAATTTTCGTCCATTTATTCTCCCATTTTAATTACTATTTTGAAATAATATAGTTAATTATTAAAATTTATTAACTTACTTTAAAATTATAAAACATAATCATGCGGAAGGAAGAGGGACCTAAAAACCGTAGCTGGTCAATCGAGGGACGAAAGTGAAATTTATTAGAAGTTTATTATAGAATTTGTTATTTAAAAAAATGGAATTATTTGAGTTATTATTAATTTTTAGTTATATGAGTTATTATTAAATCATAAATGACACGCTACAAATCAAAATTATTATCCACAAATGTATTAAGAAATATGGTTATTTGATTAAAATTTATTCAAGCCATCACCCTCATATTATGCTAAATCAATCTCAATCATATATTTGTATTAGAGACAATTATATGACATTTTTTTTTTAGTCCATAACTTTAGCGTAAATGATACCATAGGATCCAGAATAAAAATTACTTACGGTATAACAAGGACAAAATATTAATTTCACTTGATCACACGTGGAATCCACCGAAGCAGCACAAAATAAAAAATGTTCAAGGCAATTTGATAAGCCACGAAAAAAGGCGTTCGGATTATACAGACGTCGTTTTGCTTAAGCCAAAAAACGAAGAGAGAGATCACCCTTTAATAAAGCCAATTTGATAAGCCACATCAAGTAATGTATTCCACATATCTTGTGTCTCAGTTAATATATTTATTACTGCACCACAATTGCACTCTGATTGGATCATGAGGTGAAAGAAATAAATTATTTTGGTTTTTCATTAGAAAAATAAATAAATAATTGCGTTTTTTTTTAATTATATTTGAATGAATAAGAAAGCAAAGAATGTGAGAGGGGGATGTGATAAGGATTTTGTTTTCTTTCATATTTTAAGGGCTAATATTATAAATATTTTACCATCAATTAATTTATTTATCGTAAAATCTCATCATTTTTAATAAGAAATGAAATAGGCAAAATCTCATCATTTTTAATAAGAAATGAAATAGGCAAAATAAGGGAGTTATCTTTCTTACTCAACTAATAAACTACACCCAAGTATGAAAGAAAAAAAAATGATAAAATTATCTTTCTTACTCAAAATAAGAGAGTACTATTTTTTGCATTTTTTTCATTTTTCCACACTCAACTTATAGACTAAATATGATAAAAGAATTCCCTTTCTTATTATTTCTTGGGACAAATTACAAATACATCCCTTGAGATTTTATTAAAATATGAATTGTCCATTGTAGTTTAAAAAATTATAAATACCTCTTATTAGAATTTTTTATTTAACAAAATTAATTGAAAAAATAAAATTCTTAACCGCTCTATACAAATACAATGATAAAATTACCTAAATTATTAATTGAAATAAATTTCTGTTATTATTAAAAACTGTTAATTAACTTAATGATTTATTACCGACCATTTGTTATGAAATTAAAATTTTTAAGGGACGAGATGTAATTTTTAGAATTATAAGGGCAATCATATTTTAATTAAATTTTAGGAGATGTAGTGCCGGCCCTGGGCATGGGCCAACAAGGCCATGGCCTAGGGCCCCTCAAAATAGACTCAAAAAAGGGGCCCCCCTTCTATTATGAATGTAATATATTAGGTATATTTTAAGTTCAAAAAAAAATTAAAGAAAGCCCAAACTAATTTAAAATAAATTGACCCATTAAAAAATTGAAAGGCCCATTCAAAAAAATTAACATTGTTATCCATTGAAAATAGACCCAAAAAAAAGGGTCCCCTCCTATTATAGTTTATTGTAATATATTAGGTATGTTTTAAATCTAAAAAAAAAAAATTAAGGAAGACCCAAACTAACTTAAAATAAATTGACCCATTAAAAAATTGAAAGGTCCATTTAAAATAATTAGCATTGTTATCCATTGAAAATGATTTTGCAAAAAAACTAGATTATGCAAGTATAATTGATTTATTTACTTATAAAAATACAAGAAGAGAAAGGATCAAGCGACACTTATTAATTGTTGTAATGTAATACTAAGTATTTTTTGTAATTGTTGTCATTTATCTTCATTTTTTTTTTCATTTTTTTTCTTTCAAAGAAAAAAAATGTGAAAGGCCCCAAAAATTTATTAGTTGAATATTGGCTTTGGGCCCCGAAAATCTCAGGGCCGGGCCTGTTTATAATTTACCCAATTTCATATAATTTTCCTCATCAAGTGACCTTATTTAAATTGAGTGTTTAGTGTTTTGGTGTAAAATACTCCCTCCGTCCCATTTTATTGATCCATTATTTTATTTTTTATTATTCTAAAATGTATGTCTACTTTGAAAAGTCAAAATTTTAAATTTAAAAGTTTCTAAAATTATTGATGGGTCGTTTCACACACCAAATATAAACACTAAACTAAACCAAATTCCTTAGAATAATGGTAAGTTCAAGTATCAATTCACAGTGACAATTGTGAAATTAAACTAATTTAAATACTAAATTCCTAAATTAATTTTGATAAAAAGATTGATTATTCATAACTTAATAATAATTAAATTAAACAAAGCGAATAAACTAACAATTATAAATAAAGATGAATTTATTGATTTGGAAAAAAACTTAGGGCAATGAGTTCACCACTAGCTACGTAAAAAAGGTTTCAATTTGAAATCAATATGCTACAGTTCAAACTAAATAATACTTTGCAACTGTAAGCTCGAAGCATTTATCAAGAGAGTTATCACGTTCAATGTATATGCACAACTCATCTCAAGTAGTACGAGTTGTTCGTTCTAAACTAGGGTAGCAAAACGACTCGTTCCTTGTAGTATGGCTCGTCTCATACTTTGAATATGAAAGAAAAGAAAATCATTGTATGGAAAGCATTCAACAATTACAGAAAGCCTAATACTCAAAGAAATAGTGAAAAATATATATTTGAAACTTCTAAAACACCATACAATTGTTCAAACCTTTACATAATCAAAAACCAAAAAGAAAATCTAATTACATAGCTAGGGTTTCATCAAAATCCTATAAAAGAAGAGCCTAGCCACTCATGGAGGAGTGGGAAGAGGTGGAAGAGATGGAAGAGGTGGAAGCCCCCATGAAAGTTTCCTTTGAAGTTTGAGAATGATCACCTTTTCAAAGCCCTAACCTTCCTTTCCTTAGAATAATTTTTGAACCCTTTTACATCCCTTTTTTCTTCCTTTTATTCCCAGTAGAATAGACTGAAAATTCCCGCACACAACCCTATCTAGGCCGCTCGAGCGATGATAGGCCGCACGTGTAGTGGGGCTTGGCCACACATGCAGTGAGGTGGTAGGCTGGGCTTTTTCGTTCCTCGCACGGAAAATCTGCTTTCGCGTCCTTTTTTTATTGAATTAGCGTGTTACCTGCCAAATCTGTACAAGTGCATAAAACACATCATCTCCACCAAATAAACAATATTGAAAGGCTAAAAATATAACTTAAGTGGCTTCAATGTGGTACCTTTCGGCCTACATCAATTATCCTCTGTAAAGTAATTATAAATATATTGAAAAATGAGAATAGAATGATATTTTTTCAATTAATCCTATAAAATTTGAATTCAAAGTATAATTGTTATATTTTCTTAAAAAAATTATAATTGTTATATTTTCTTAAAAAATTAAATTCTTAAAAGAGATTATTAATATGGGACAGGGGAGGGGCTATAAAACATCTCCATTGCCTTCATAAGTGCATTGTTAGTCACATAGAACTGGTTTGAAAATTGACTTTTTATGATTTTTTTATTTTTTTGAAATATTTTTTAAAAAAGTAAAGAAAATAATTTGATAGCTTGTTGTGGCACCCCAAACGTTTAATTAGAGTTATATATAATTATAGTGGCATGTGATGATAGACTATTAAATAAATAAATACATAAATCTAATTTGGCATTGGATTATAGGATTAATTGGAAATTATTTTTGGGAGCAAATTAACAAATTTATGGAATTGTAATATTAATTGGGTCAAACTAAAGATAAATAATAATAATGCAGATAATATAAATAATAATAATGGGTATAGTACTAAAATAAAATAAGTAATTTTATAAAAAGAAAATAAAATAAGATGTAATTTAATTTAAATTAGGAACATTGAAAAAGCTTAACATCAATTAAGAAAAAAAAAAAGAGAAAAAGAAAAGGAATAAAAAAAGGGCCCAGCAACAATGGAAAGGAAATGAATAAAAAAAAAAAGAGGAAGGAAATGGAAATTAGTTGGCCCAGCAACTGCTGGTGAATTATGGCCCAAAGGAAAAGATTTAATCTTATCCAAAAAAAGATTCAAATCTTATATTGAATCCCCAATTAATAACTCAACAGCTAGCATCATCATGACCTTGAGAGAGAGAGAGAGGTACGTGGCTGCCCCTCATGGCTCGGTTAACAGTATAAATAGGAGTAAGGTGTTGCGACTTGGAGAGGAAAAAAAAACACGAAAAGAACAAGAGAAAGAGAGGAACTAAGAGAGAGACGTACGTAAGCGAGTATAAGGAACTCATAGTAAGAAGGTTCTGATAGTAAAGTAAGGCTAAGGGTTATAATTAAGGTGAGATATGTTATACTTTGATTTACCATTATATGTTTTACAAATGTTTTGAGTTACCATAGCTTATTTTAAACAAGTTATATTTATTAAGTTATGTTTATAAATATTTCAGTTACGTGGGTTACTTTCTAAACTCTATTTACTTAAAAAGAAACTCATGGATATGGTTGTTTAAATTTTAGTATATATTTGACTATAACCTTATAAATAATTATGTTTTGTAAGTACCACACGGGAGTCCCACGCCTTGGGGGACTTAAATAGCCATGAGCCTCCGTTTGACCACTTTGTGGTTCTCTGTTTGTCATGGATCCATTGACCTCTGTTCTGACGGTCACTTCTGTGACCTCTGTTCTGTTCTGTTTTATACCGTGGTTATGATTATTTATTTACATGATTTCTGTATTTTGCCACTTTTAATAAATTGTCATTTTAAATTAAATTATGCAAATGTTTAGCCTAACTAGTTATCCATGGATATTTTGTATTCCCTACGCTCTTGACTTGGCATAATATTTCTCACTCTGCTGTGTGCTTATAGCTGTTACCCTTTTAGGTGACGAGATGTAAGGGAAATCCATAACTCCACGAAATGGACCCTACTCATGGACTGTTGTTAAACCACTATTTTATCTTTATTTTTTTTATATTTTTGCTTCCTTTTGTCTCTATTCAGGGCTGGTCACTGAATAATAAAATAATGAAAGCCCTAGAAATGTATTTCTTTTTTTTTAAATAGTAGTATGAAATAAAATTTATGTCTAAGTATATTTGTTCGCTTGCGCAGTTTAATTTGTTTGAATAAGAATAAGTTAGTAGGTCACGATTCCAACTCTAAACCCCTAGGGTTGGGTCATGACACTTGTAGTAATTTTTTAACTTTTTAGCAAATGTCCTCCAATGCTACGGTTAGACACTAAGGTAGTATTTGGTTCAGTGAACTGAAACGGAATGGAATGATCATTTCATAAAAATGTTTATTCCCATGTTTGATTGATTAAAAAACTAATGACAAAATGCATTACAAATAGAATCATCATTTATCATTTCAATACCCCCGCCTCACCTGAGGGTTGGGGAGATTCTGAGGAAATAGTCAGGGAATTGCACCCAGGTCTTGGCCGGTTGATAGGTCGGCCAATTTATATCCAGGTTGACCCTACTGACGACCCACACTTGTTATGGAGGCACAGCCTTGCCCATACACGCAGACGTTTTCTCGGACCATCTCGCGTCTTTGGAGTCGCCCCGGGTCATGACCGCCCACATTATATTATAGGCCCCCTACCCCCAGAGTTTGCAGCCAGAAGGGGAAACGTGTACCCCGAGGATTTCATTTTCACCACAGCCCCAAATCCATTAGAGATCATTAATATGCAAAGTGTTGACTTCGAAAATGATTTGTTATATGTTGAGACACCTGTTTGGATTGTCGACCGAACATTTGTGGGTCATATCAGTCTATCTCCATTTTCGCAGTTCAGGTAGCATGGGTGTGTTTTGGTATAATCCAGTTGGGGTGGGAGTTCGAGCTTTTTATGCAGCACTATTTCCCCTAGTTTTTCGGCCCATCTGACCCACCACTCTAGATCTGGCTAGTAGAAAATCTTTTGTATGCTGATCTTGATATGTTCCAATCCCCTTTTTGTTGACTTTTGTTTTTGTTTACCGCAGGGATGGGACACTAACATGTTCTAACTAATGTAATGTGAGTTGAAAAAAATATATATATATAAATAAATAACAATGTGTAATGTCAGCAGTTTATATGAATATAAAGTGTACTACATATATATTGTGCTACATATATACATATATATATATGCTGCGTTGAAAACATAATGCCTCGTTTATTACTTGTAGAATGGCTAATGGTAATGGAAGTGAGTCATCAGTTAGCGGAACGGAATCGATGGAAAAAGCGGTTGCTAGTTTTCTACAAGCCTTGCAAGCTAACATCAACAATGGGACACCGGAACAGCGAGAAGGGCCGGTTACCATAAAACAGTTCCAGGATCTGAAACCCACCACATTTACTGGTGGCCCAGACCCAATGGTAGCAGATGCTTGGGTTAAAGACATGGAAAAGATTTTTTGTGCTCTACCCTGCACTGAGAGGCAACAGGTAACTTTCGCCACTTTTACTTTCAAAGACAATGCGCAGGAATGGTGGCTTCTCACTCTGGCCAAAGAAGAAATTACAACGTGGGAAAGATTCTTGGAAGTATTCTATGAAAAATACTTTCCAGATTCATTGCGGGAACAGAAGGCATCCGAATTCATACATCTGAAGCAGGGAACAATGACGGTGGCTGAATATGAGAGCAAGTTCACACAACTCGCTCGGTTTGCAACATACGTTATCCCCACCAAAACTCGAAAAGCAAGAAAATTTGAAGCAGGATTGGATGCTGGAATTAAAGACAAGCTTGAAGTTTTGAAATTGCCAACCTATGCAGAAGTGGTGGACCGGGCGTACATAGCAGAAAAGGGAATTAAAGCCTCGCGTTCCGGAGAATCAAGCTACAAGAAGCGATTCTGGGAAAGAGATAACAGAAGACCCGGTGTTGCACCTCATAAAAAGGTGAACATGGGCACAACCAGCTCAGGCCACCACGGTCCTACCAACCCCCAAGGTGGCACTATTCCAACTTGCCCCACTTGTGGAAGGGTTCATTGGGGACAATGCCATCAAGACACGGGAGCATGTTTTAGATGCGGACAGTTTGGCCACTTGTTAAGGGATTGTCCAAAAATGGTTAATCCTACAGCCAGTCCCTCTGGCCCAGTCAGGAAAACCGCGAAACTGGGAGGAGAAAAGAAGGACCAAAACCGCCAAGGTCGGGCTTTCGCCTTAGTACCTGGAAAACCGAAAGTTACCGAAAATGTTGTGTCAGGTACACTTTTTATCTGTGGTCTTTTAGCTCATGTCCTTATTGACTCTGGGTCAACTCATTCTTTTATTGCACCACACTTTGCCGCCAAGTTGGTGTCAACACCCGAACCATTGGGATATACATTGTCTGTGTCTTTTCCTTCTGGTAAGTCTACCTGTAGTACTGATGTGTACAGGTCTTGTGTTGTATTCCTAAAAGGCAAAACTTTATATGTAGACTTGATTCCCCTCCGCATTGGAAACTTTGATGTAATCTTAGGTATGGATTGGCTGGCTGCCAACCGCGCCTCTATCGATTGTAAAGCCAAAAAGGTCTCCTTTAAGCTACCAAACCAACCCGAACTTGTCTTTGATGGGGCTGAAGTTTCTAACCCTTCCTGTATCATATCCTCCATGGTGGCCCAAGGACTCCTAAGAAAGGGTTGTGGTAGTTATATTTGTTATGTGATTGACACACAAAAAGAGGCCCCTACCGTTGATGCAATTCTTGTGGTTCGAGAATTCCCGGATGTCTTTCTTGAAGATCTACCCGGTATTCCAGTTGACCGGGAGATCGAATTCACCATTGAAACCCAACCTGGCACGCAGCCTATATCAAAAACTCCTTATCGCATGTCGATGACAGAATTGAAAGAGCTGAAGACTCAACCCCAGGAACTCCTGGACAAAGGTTTTATCCGACCTAGTACCTCACCTTGGGGAGCTCCAGTATTGTTCGTGAAGAAAAAGGATGGCACGATGAGATTATGCATTGATTACCGGGAGCTGAACAAGGTCACCATCAAGAATCGATATCCTCTGTCGCGAATCGATGACTTGTTTGATCAACTTCAAGGCGCACAAGTGTTTTCCAAAATTGACTTACGTTCTGGCTATCATCAACTAAACGTTAAAACGGAAAGCATTGAAAAGACTGCCTTTAGAACCCGTTACGGGCACTACGAATTTCTCGTCATGCCTTTTGGCGTCACAAATGCCCCGGCAGCCTTCATGGACCTCATGAACAGAGTGTTCAAACCCTACCTTGATGAGTTCGTCATCGTCTTCATTCACGACATCCTCATATACTCCAAGTCACCAGAAGCTCATGAGCGGCACTTGCGAATGGTTCTACCTACACTACGTGATCACAAACTCTACGCCAAGTTGAAGAAATGCGAATTCTGGATCACTAGTGTACACATTCTCGGTCACGTCATTAATAAAGATGGCATCTCGGTTGACCCCCAAAAAGTTGATGTAATCGTGGACTGGCCACGACCCACCAATGTATCGGAAATCCGAAGTTTCTTGGGTTTAGCTGGCTATTATCGACGCTTCGTGCAAGATTTCTCAAAAATAGCATCGCCCTTGACCCAGCTAACTCAGAAGAACACACCCTTTGAATGGACTAATAAACAGGAGCGTTGCTTTCAAGAATTAAAAGGTCGACTTGTGTCAGCCCCTATACTAGCACTCCCTACCAGAGCAAATGGGTTCGTAATCTATAGTGATGCCTCATACAATGGGTTGGGTTGCGTTCTCATGCAAGACGGAAAAGTCATTGCTTATGCGTCACGACAATTGAAGACTCACGAGAAGAACTACCCGACTCACGATTTGGAATTGGCTGCAGTGATCTTTGCTCTCAAAATCTGGCGTCATTATCTCTACGGTACAACCTGCGAGATTTATACTGACCACAAAAGTCTAAAATATCTATTCACACAGAAGGAATTGAATATGAGGCAACGACGGTGGTTGGAATTTATGAAAGACTACGATATAGAAATCCATCACCATCCGGGCAAAGCTAACGTGGTAGCAGACGCACTGAGCCGGAAGTCAACAAGAAACTTGGCATGCACACTCGTTTCTTGCAAGGTCAATGGGTTACTCGCCAACGTAACCATGGAACCTACATTGATTGAAGAAATTAAAGCGCGCCAATGGGAAGATAAACTTTTGAAGAAAAAGTACGAGGAACAAGGAAACACGCCTGATCCTGATTTCATCATAAACAATGGGATACTGAAATTTCGGAACCAAATTAGCATACCCGACATCCCAGATCTCAAGAAGAAGATACTGGAGGAAGCTCATAACTCAAGATTTGCAGTCCACCCTGGCAACACAAAGATGTATCATGATCTGAAGGAACACTACTGGTGGACCGGAATGAAAAGAGATATAGTAAACCATGTTTCTAAATGTTTGCATTGTCAGCGTGTTAAAGCAGAACATCAGAGACCGGCAAGGCTATTGCAACCACTCCCTATTCCTGAATGGAAATGGGAACACATTACTATGGACTTTGTGGTCGGGCTACCACAGTCTTTTTCAAAGAATGATGCAATATGGGTTATAGTAGACCGATTAACAAAGTCAGCACACTTTCTACCAATCAAAATCATGTACCATCTGAATAAGTTTGCCACTTTATATATCAAAGAGATTATTCGGTTGCATGGTATTCCAGTTTCAATCGTGTCTGACCGAGACCCTCGTTTCGTGTCTCACTTCTGGAATAAAGTGCAAGAAGCGTTGGGAACTACACTGAAGTTCAGCACGGCCTATCATCTACAAACCGATGGGTAATCCAAAGAACAATTCAGACGTTGGAAGACATGTTACGTGTATGCGTGTTGGACCTCAAAGGTAACTGGGATGAGCACCTACCTTTAGTGGAATTCGCCTATAACAACAGCTATCAGGCAAGCATTGGAATGGCACCGTACGAAGCTCTGTATGGAAGGAGATGTCAATCACCTCTGTGCTGGACGGAGGTCGGGGACAGGAAATTGTTAGGCCCCGAAATCATGCAAGTCACCAGTGAGAAAATCCAACTCATCCAACAGCGGATTCGCACTGCTCAGAGCCGCCAGAAAAGTTATGTGGATACTCGGAGGCGAGACTTGGAATTTCAAGTAGGAGATCATGTGTTTCTCAAAATCTCACCAACAAGAGGAGTGATCTAATTCGGACAGCGCGGGAAGCTAAACCCACGTTACATCGGGCCATTTGAGATACTGGAAAGGATTGGCCCTGTAGCCCATCGCCTTGCACTACCTCCTGAGCTATCTAGAATCCACAGCGTGTTTCACGTATCAATGCTCCGACGGTATCTCCGAGATCCAGAACATGTCATCGACTATGAGAACTTGGAAGTTCGAGAAGATCTCTCTTACGAGGAACAACCACTGCTGATTCTCGATCGACGTGATCAAATTCTCCGAAACAAGACCATACCACTAGTAAAGGTCTTATGGCGAAATCATCACATCGAAGAAGCCACGTGGGAAACCGAAGAACAAATGCAAGCTAAATACCCAGACCTCTTTGAAAGTTAAGGTACGTCAAGTTTGGGGACAAACTTCTAATTAGAATGGGAGAAATGTGACACCCCAAACGTTTAATTAGAGTTATATATAATTGTAGTGGCATGTGATGATAGACTATTAAATAAATAAATACATAAATCTAATTTGGCATTGGATTATAGGATTAATTGGAAATTATTTTTGGGAGCAAATTAACACATTTATGGAATTGTAATATTAATTGGGTCAAACTAAAGATAAATAATAATAATGCAGATAATATAAATAATAGTAATGGGTATAGTACTAAAATAAAATAAGTAATTTTATAAAAAGAAAATAAAATAAGATGTAATTTAATTTAAATTAGGAACATTGAAAAAGCTTAACATCAATTAAGAAGAAAAAAAAGAGAAAAAGAAAAGGAATAAAAAAAGGGCCCAGCAACAATGGAAAGGAAATGAATAAAAAAAAAGAGGAAGGAAATGGAAATTAGTTGGCCCAGCAACTGCTGGTGAATTACGGCCCAAAGGAAAAGATTTAATCTTATCCAAAAAAAGATTCAAATCTTATATTGAATCCCCAATTAATAACTCAACACCTAGCATCATCATGACCTTGAGAGAGAGAGTGGTAAGTGGCTGCCCCTCATGGCTCGGTTAACAGTATAAATAGGAGTAAGGTGTTGCGACTTGGAGAGGAAAAAAAAACACGAAAAGAACAAGAGAAAGAGAGGAACTGAGAGAGAGACGTACGTAAGTGAGTATAAGGAACTCATCGTAAGAAGGTTCTGATAGTAAAGTAAGGCTAAGGGTTATAATTAAGGTGAGATATGTTATACCTTGATTCACCATTATACGTTTTACAAATGTTTTGAGTTACCATAGCTTATTTTAAACAAGTTATATTTATTAAGTTATGTTTATAAATATTTCAGTTACGTGGGTTACTTTCTAAACTCTATTTACTTAAAAAGAAACCCATGGATATGGTTGTTTAAATTTTAGTATATATTTGACTATAACCTTATAAATAATTATGTTTTGTAAGTACCACCACGTGAGTCTCACACCTTGGGGGACTTAAATAGCCATGAGCCTCTGTTTGACTACTTTGTGGTCCTCTGTTTGTCATGGATCCATTGACCTCTGTTCTGACTGTCACTTCTGTGACCTCTGTTCTGTTCTATTTTATACCGTGGTTATGATTATTTATTTACATGATTTCTGTATTCTGCCACTTTAAATAAATTGTCATTTTAAATTAAATTATGCAAATGTTTAGCCTAACTAGTTATCCATAGATATTTTGTATTGTAACGCCCTCAAAATTAATACCCATACACGTACCCAAAGTATTCAAACCCGGTACGCTCTGATACCAAGTTGTAACGCCCTCAAAATTAATACCCATAATATATATAACATTGACATGCATTAATAAAAGAAAACCTACCATTATACTATTCATCAGAGTATTACTAAATAAAAACATTACATATAACATCAAGTTAAATGCCCTATGGGCTTACATCTTTCCAAGCCAACACTTGGACACAAAATTATGAGTTCTAACTCAAATACAAATAAAGCCCTAGGCTTGAATGTTTATCAAAAAAAAAAAACAAATAACCAAAGATAGTCTTCAAATCCAAAAGGCCAAATCCTCCCAAGCTAAGTCCTTGGAGGTAGCTTATCACCTGAACCTGAAAATGATGTTCCCATAAAGGGTGAGCCACAGCCCAGTAGAAAAATACTAAACCAAATATAAGCATTGAACAAAGCATTAGCATTCAACAGATGGTTAACCAAGATAATCAATTACATCATTATACAGTCTCATGACACTAATGTCTAAAACACGTTTTACTTTCCAACATTATCAATATGGCTCAGAACCTGGCCAAACTTACAACAGTGAACTATATATAATATTCACATTACTTCCAATATCAACAAAACAAATGAGACTCATGCTCATATCAAAACCTGATTAGCCCTCGAGGCCTGGCCCGACTGAGCTGGCTGCTGACCCTGAATCTGCCTCAAACCAGATGCACCAGGTGTGCCACCCAACTGCGGGCAATACCTCTTCATATGCCCTGGCTGACCAAAC
>NW_021026683.1:21824-47029 GCF_004153795.1 Camellia sinensis | reverse complement strand
CCGTGGTTATGATTATTTATTTACATGATTTCTGTATTCTGCCACTTTAAATAAATTGTCATTTTAAATTAAAATATGCAAATATGTTAGCCTAACTAAGTATTCATGGTTGTCCTACACTCTTGGCATAATATTTCTCACTCTGCTGTGTGCTTATAGCTGTTACCTTTTCAGGTGACGAGATGTAAGGGAAATCCATAACCCCACGAAATGGACCCTGCTCATGGACTGTTGTTAAACCACTATTTTATCTTTCTTTTTTTTATATTTTTGCTTCCTTTTGTCTCTATTCGGGGCTGGTCACTGAATAATAAAATAATGAAAGCCCTAAAAATATATTTCTTTTTTTTAAAATAGTAGTATGAAATAAAATTTTTGTCTAAGTATATTTGTTCGCTTGTGCAGTTTAATTTGTTTGAATAAGAATAAGTTAGTAGGTCACGATTCCAACTCTAAACCCCTAGGGTTGGGTCATGACACTTGTAGTAATTTTTTAACTTTTTAGCAAATGTCCTCCAATGCTACGGTTAGACACTAAGGTAGTATTTGGTTCAGTGAACTGAAACGGAATGGAATGATCATTTCATAAAAATGTTTATTCCCATGTTTGATTGATTAAAAAACTAATGACAAAATGCATTACAAATAGAATCATCATTTATCATTTCAATAGAATGTCATTCAAATATGTGAGCCTAATGAATGATCATTCCATTCCATTCCATTTCAACTCATTCCAATGAATCAAATAAAGAATGGGAGGACTTACGTGTAGGTCCTAATAGGTGGACTTATTATCTAATTGATCCTACAAGAATTAATAGCATTTTTCATTAAATACTATTAAAAAACGTTACTGATTGATAATGTCCAGCGACAATTTAAAATTTGTCACAAAAAATGCCACTAATTATAAATTTTAACGACAGTTTAAAAAAAATTGTCACAAAAAAATCACTAATTTTTAAATTTCAACAACAGTTTGAAAAATTCGTCACAGAAAAACGTCATTAATTGTAAGTTTTAGTGACAATTTATAAAAATTGTTACAAAAAAAGTCATTAATTGTCAATTTTTAGCGACATATGCAAAAAATTGTTACAAAAAATTATTTTTAGTAACGATTTTGCTAAGACTTATTTTGAACAAGATTTTATGAGAATTAGGTCCAACTATTAAGACCTATTGAAAGTTTAAGGGTTGTTTTAGGAATTAACTATTTTAGTTAATTTTTTAACTTTTTATAAATAAAAAAATGTGTAAAAAAATATAGAGAAAATTTGAATTTTTTGTGGTAGCTTTTTAGCTATTTTAGGCAATTACGAAAACAAGCCTAAGGATTGTTTTGAAAATTGACTTTTTATTTAATTTTTTTTTTACTTTTTACCCAAAAAAAAAGTGAAAAATTCTATTTCCATACACTTACTGTAGACACTCTATTTTGACCGGCTCTAAGACTTAGACGCTTTCTTTCAATTACCTTATGATGACAATCAGAATGTCTTTCTCACATAATCCTCAAAGAGAGATAGAGTTTGAGCTTTAATCCCAACCTTTACACATTTTTTTGCCAAATTATTTTTTATCCAAAATTCACCAATCTTCACTAACAAAAGAATCTTGTCTCTTCAATCTCTACTACCAAATGTTCTACACATCAATCCCCACTCACCATCCACTTTCATAATTATACCTCACCATCCCTACTCATCATCCACTTTCATAGTTACACCACACCATCCCTACCCACCATCTACTTTCATAATTACACCCCACCGTCCTCACTCACCATCTACTTTCATAATCACATCCCACCATCTCCACTCATCATCCACTTTAATAATCATATCCCATCAATCCCCACTCACCATCCACTTTCATAATTACACCTCATCATCCCAACTCACTATCTACTTTCATAATTACATCCCACCATCTCCACTCACTATCTACTTTTATAATCACATCCCACTATCTCAACACATCATCCATTTTCCTAAATCACACACCACCATCACCATTCATCATTCACCTTCATTATACATTGTCCCCCATTAGCTCCATTATCTTTCACTTTGTCCTTCACTTTGTCTTCCACTTTGTCTTCCACCGTTGCCCACTAGCATTGGCTATATAATGAGAGCTCTAGTCTTGAATTTGAGGATGGATTTTTGAAGAAGAGAAATATAGAGAGTGAATGCTAAAATTGTGTTAGAATTTGAGAGAAAAGAAAGTCTTAAAAACAAGAGAGTTTCCTTGCCAAACTAGTGAAATTATATAGCCTCTTACATCTTATCTTCCCTTTTCAAAACTACTTAAAGCCTTAATCAAAGGGAGAGTATTCTTGCCAAGAAAAGAGTGATCATACATTTGTTCAAAACTATCATTCTAAGCTCAAATTCCAGGCTCTTGAATTGAGAATTAAGATCATAATTCACAACTTTGAGGGTGATCAAGAGGAAGTTTGAAAATCAAAAAGTTCGATCTTTTTTTGGAAGGTAAATTTTTAATTCTTTCATTTTTCTTGCATGTTCTACCTTATATTTATTTTTTTGTGTTAGTTTCATATTAGTTTTATTGTACTTTTGCATGTTCTATTTTATATTTGTTTTCTTATTTTAATTTCATATTAGTTTTGTTGTAAGCTTGCATGTTCTATCTTATATTTGTTTTCTGATTTTAAGTTCATGTTAGTTTTGTTGTAATTTTGCACTTTCTATTTTATATTTGTTTTCTTGTTTTAATATAACTGATAGTAGTTAGTTGAGCCACCTACATATTTCTTGTGTGTTCCTTTTCTTGGTTTTGCAACAAGACGGCATTGTCTTCCGATGTTAACCAACCTTCGATGGTTGCCAAGGCACATGAAGTTGTTTCTTTTGTTTATTTTATTTTGAGTGTTTTGTGAGGTTTTTATTTTCTTGTAATATTCTCCTCATCCCTCTCCAATTTGGTTTGTAATTATTCTTTTAAGTGTTGTAATAATTTTCCACCCCGCTTCTTTCTATTTCGTTCTTTTACTTGCTTTCTTTATTTGTGAATATGCATCATATTTTGTTTTTCATTATACCCATGCTTTGCATCCATGTTTCATGCATCTTGATTCGGCTAAGTTTGCATTTGTGGATTTAATCAATTCCTATGTGATTATGTACGCTACTTTATGTTCTTGAGATGATTCACATGTCATATCTTAAAACCCGAATCTTTAGTTACATCTCATGAGTGAATTGCATTAGGATTTTGTATATAAGATCATGGATGTTGTATTAATTTTGTTTTGTAGTTGTTCCCAGGACGTTGATAAATATGTAAGTTTTTATGCTTTAGCATCTCGCTTGTGTGTATTTTTCTTATTATGTTTAAATATCCTACCATGTGGTCACTTGCTTTCTTGATATAACTGTATGAATGCCAGTGGATAGAGATTGCGTTGCTTAATTTGGAATGATGTTGATTTTTCATGTTTGTAAACTCAACTTATTTGGGTTGTACATTTTCAAAACTCTTTCGAAATACATAAAATCAAATTCTTCCAAAATGAATGGCATAGTCTATACTTGTATACTTCACATAGTAAATTTTAGGATTTATTAAATAATCAGAATATGAACATATAAAGAAAATAAAATTCATATCATGGTTTAGTAGAGGCCGATCTTTTGATCGGGTGAGCGGGGGTGCTCAATAATGACATTCCCCTTTCATACCTAAGGTTCCGAGCCAAGCATCTTTGGTGACGACGAATAGTGGCCTAGGTACGAGTCACGGGTTTCTTAATTTTTCCAAAACATTAGATGGTGACTTTAAGATCTGGTGATGCAGTCTATTTTTGGCAAAAGTTTTGCAATAAAATGGATTTTGTATAAAGTTTCCAAAACTGGACTCTCCTCTATGTTTCACATTGCATTCGTGAGGCTAGATCAAAGAAATCGAGGGTCCGAACTGTTTAATGCGCACGGGTCCCCCCATGCATGTTACATTTACTCACCTCAGTACACACACTTAATGAACTGTTATTTTAATGACAATTATACCCTAAAATAAAATGACCCTAATGGACATCAAAACACACTCATAACATTAAGTCAAAATTTTCTGTATGCACATCATTTAAAAATAAAAATAAAAAATTCAATAAACATCTTTTGAGTAAAAAAAAAATTTTAATTTTTCCATTGTTTCTTACTTCCTCCATTGTTTCTTAGTTTAAATCAAGTGAAAGGATTATTAAATTTCTAGTGCATGTGCTTATAAGTTTCAAAGCCAACACAATGACTAATCTATGATAAAGTCACAAACTTTCATATCAGCACATAACCCTGTAGTATCCAACAGTTTCCTCAAGTGTTTACAAATCTGAGACAAGCTGTTTCATCTTCTTCTTCTTGTGTTTGGATCAACTAAAAAGAGTTTACTCTACACAACGAGAACTCCATATTTTCAATATAGATGGAAGTCAAGAAACAACTTCAGTAACAGACTAGTGTTCAGTTGGTGAAGAGCATAGTCTACGAACTCGAATCCAAGACCCAGTATGACCATTTTCATACCAAAATTCAGCCACCATAGTCTACTTTTTTTGGATAACAATTGCCGAAATTATTGATTCTATTCGAAAATCAAGTTCTGAAACCAAATTCGAAACTCAATCATTTGGATAACCAGTACCAAATGAGCAAAATTGAATTTCTTCTAGGAAAAAATGAGAATTTATGAAAAATAAGAAATAGATGGAGTTGTAGGTCTTCAATGGAGTTGTCAAAAGAGTGCAGATTGACGAAAAACGAAATGGAAGGAAGATGTTCACTTTCAACAATGCAATGGGTCTTCAATGGAGTCACCGTGAGTCTTCTTCAATGGAGTTTGATGTTACGTCTTCAAGGTGGGTGGAATAGAAAATAGGTCTACACCTAGAATGAATGGTTTACGTGGCGTGTGTACAAGGATGTTAGTTTAGGGTATAATTGGAACATGTGATGTGTGGACTGAGAACAAAAATATAAAACCAATTTCATAAGTGTGTGTATTGTGAAATTATGTACACATAGATAAAAGAGTGTGTAGAAATAGAATTTCCTGAAAAAGTGTAATAAAATAGGAAGAAGGGTTAATTTTTTTGTAATATCGTTTTTACGATTTTAGCCTATCCATCGAGAGAGTGATGTACTGTGGTGACTGATGAAATGAAATATATATATTTTTTTATTTATTTTATTTAATATAAATATATATTGAAGTGGATCTCACTCTTATAATAGTTTAACACATATTAACCATACTATTGATGTATAGACTTAAATTTTAATTAACAAACACTTTACACGTAAAATTATGCTTTATTTTTATCACTTTTTAGAATTGATATTAATCTAAAATTGATATTATTTTAATATTAAAACTAACTAACAAATGCTCACTCTTAGAATTTTTATTTTACTTCATAGAAAAACATGAGACTTTAATATATTGCACATCGTGTATATAATTTATTCAATAAAATATATTGAAATATAAAATAAATCTTAAAAAGAATAAAGAGAATCCCCACACAAGGAGAATACTAGTCTCCACATAAGGAGAAAAATAAACCTCCACACATGGATGAAAAAACGTCTATAAAAGGAGAAAACTTCTACACAGAAAGACATTATTGTAACACAATAAATAAATAACCAAACCAAACCAAGCCTTAAGTCTCATCAAATGGGGTCGGCTACATGAATCATTCTTCTCTACGCGGCTCTATCAAAGGCCATTTCGTTAGTCAAATTAAATAAATCCATACACTACAAAAAAATCAAGATTTAGTAGTGGCCAAAACTGTCGCTAAAAGCAGGAAAAAGTGTCGCTAAAAACTAGAACACCTTTACCCGTGGTTGCAATAGCGGCGGCCAAACCGCCGCAATAGCGGCGTCGGCATATCCTTATAGTGATGTTTTTTTGCAAACGCTGGTATAGTTATTTTTATTGCGACGGTCGATGTAGTGACAGTTATAAATGTCGCTATATCTTGAATTTACCAATTACTTGCTAACTTTATAGCGACGGGTCAACTGCCGCTATATCCTTCACTTTTGCGACATTTTGTGAACCGCTGCTCTATTTTGACTCTATTCCATTAGTTTTACGTTGTCGCTATAGCCATAGAATTCGTTTTGAATTTTATTTACAGTGACGGTTATTAACCGCGGTTGTAGGCTATGTTTTTTTGGGGGGGGGTGAATAAGTCATAAATAAAACGACAAAAAACTACAAGATACAATGGGTATACCCTAGGAGCTAACCAACTATACAAAGACACAAACCAAAACACAAAAAAAGACAATCTAGACAGCGAAAACCACAATCTAGACAGTGAAAACCATCCTGTTCACAAACTAGCAGCAATGACACCAGGCATCAAAGCAAACAACAACATCCAACAAAAAAGCCAACAACCTGCCAAAGCATGCATCAACAACAACACCAACAAGAAATTGTAGACTATGTTTACTATTCAAATACCAATAATATATAGCTTAAAATTTTCAATGATTTGCTAACCATTAATGGTTGTCTCTCACTTATCCCTGCTCACATTATATATCTATAACAACACTATTTTATTCTAATGGCTCAATACTCAATAATTGTAAAAGGTAAAAAAGTCTGCATTTTCATAATCCCAAAATATCCAAAACAACTTAATTAAAAGGTTCATTACATAAACCTGTAATACAAAAAAGATCCAATGTTTCTAGCAAACTAATAGCCCACACCATAATCCAAGAGATAAACTTGTCACATAACAATAGTACTCAAAAGTATTACTCATGACGCCATTTTATAAAGACCTCCATGAAAAATGTTCAGATTGAGAAATGACGTCCATTGTTTGATACTTTCATATTGTCTTATTTCCTACAATAAAAATAATTGAATGAGCATAAGTATCATTTTCAATTTTAAAATCTATAAAGAAAATTTAGACTACAAATAATTCTCGACAAGTCTTAATTTTATTTTATTTTTTGGTAAGTATGTGGTTTACATATCAAAAAATAAAGATTACAATGAAATTGAAGATCATATTTGCAAGAATAGGAGGACAAGCAAGATCTAGACATAAAATTTCCCACAACAATATTTTTTTTTGACATCCATTCACTTTAATCTCATTTTCCACTAACCTTACCCAAAAAGGATTTTTTTTAAAAAATTCTTTCAATTTAGTTTCTTTTTCTATCTTTTCTCTCTACAAATTCAAGATTCAAAAATTTATAAACTGCACAATTTTTATTTTGTCAAACGCATTATGAAATCTTTGATGCCAAATGACTTGTACAATGCCACATGATCCCTAGTCACAAGCCTTCAAGATTCATATTGTGTTTTCATTTCAATAGTTTGTGTAGTCATAAAGCAATTGATCATAATAATCTTTTTCAACCCTTTGATTTTTCTCACAAGTAACAAAAGGTGTTACTAGTCTTTCTTTCTTTTCAGGTGTAAGGGAAGGTGAGCTTGAGATGACCCAACAAAGTCCAAAAGGCAAAAACACTGATGACAGGGAAAACAAAAGTGGGATAGGAAGAAATATTTCACATGCTCTCTCTCTCTCTCTCTCTATGTGGTGCTCTCTAACTCTTAAGGCAATTGTTCTTTGCATTTGCAAGCACATTGTACAGAGGAAATCAAGTCCCTTCAAATGTCAATAATTTAAAGCCAAAGCCAATGGTCACATTATATGTATATGTACATTTGAGGACCCTCCCCACTTGCATAGCTACTACACTCTCAACTCCATTCCTCTAGGGGAGGTCAACGGGGTATCTTTGTGAGCCCTCACATGACATTATTAAGTTTGGTGAGAATTTGAATCCTCTGCTAAGAATATTCAATATCTATTTGTCTTACGATACCTTCCAATCACACGATGAATTTCTCTATTTAATTGTGTGTAGTAGTAGTGGTGAGGAGTATTAGAATAGGAGGATAAGCAAGATCTACACATAAAATTCCCCTTTTGTATTGGATCCACCTCGGGATATCTTTATATTATATAATGAATATCTTTGATTTGATTGTATCGTTGAGAGGAGCAACAGAATTGGAAAATAAAGAAAGACTTTAACAGAGAATTCTGTATCGTATTGAGTTTGGACCATTTGTTTAGAATTTTTCACATACTTTTGTTAATGTGGCATGCTTTTACTAAGTGATAAGTCTATTTGTGTAATGAAAAGAAAACCTTTAGATGGGAGACATGAGAGATCTGAACAGAGAATCTCTCATTGTCTACCATTAAGGTAGCTTTGAGTTGAGGCCGACTTCAGATTTCTACTTATTTACCTACTATTGAACTTCATTTTAGTTGGTTAGTGTAACCAAAAGAAGTGTTTTAGTTAGTTAGTGTAACCAAAAATAATAAAAAATAATAATGGCTATAGGTGTACAAGTGAATTTGTGCAAAGGGTACACATTGAACTAATGGCTGAGCCAGAGAAGGCCCAAACTTCCTGAAAATTTCTCTTGAATTTTATACATTTTTTTTTTTTGGGTCATTCATTTAAAGCTACTCTAACCTACATTTATGGGGAAAGAAAATGAAAATCATCCCTCTACGCTCCATATAAGACTTAAATTCACAACCTCAGTATGAAGGTTGGAGAATATATACTGCTGTGACCTAAAGTCATGGAAATTTTAAAATTTCACTTGGCCCTATAATTTTAACCGCTACAATAGCGCATCTATAGCAGCATTTTTCAGGCCGCTGCAATAAAAAACGCTGCTAAAACCTGATTTTCTTGTAGTGATATCTCTATTTACAACGCTAGCCAACGTTGATCTAGGCCTACCCGGTCCCCCAACATTTCCATCTACCGTCACTGCATCACATATCTTCATTAATGCCTATGTTGGTCTCTGTTAAATATGACCAAACCATCTCAATCAATTCTCTCTTAACTTATCTTTTATCGGTGCTACTCATACCCATTCTCGAATATACTCATTCTTAATTCTGTCTTGTCTAGTCTTGCCACACATTCACTTTAGCATCCTTATCTCAGTCACACTTATCTTATCTACATGTTGTTTCTTGGTTGCCCAACACTTCGTCTCATACAACATCACTGGTTTAATAGCCGTTCTATAGAACTTTTCTCTTAGTCTAGTGGGTATTCGTTTATTGCACAGTACCCCAGACGCACTTCTCCACTTATACCATCATGCCTTAATCTTATAGGCCATATTCGCATCAATTTTCCCCGCCGTTGTGATAATCGACCCTAAATAACGAAAATGTTCACTCTTAGGTAGTTCTTGGTTCTCAATCTTCATTTCTTCTCTTCTTTCATTGTTACTGTTACTAAATTTACATTCCATGTATTCTGTCTTAGTCCTGCTTATCCGGAATCCTTTAGATTCAAGTGATTTCTCCAAATCTCCAACTTTGTGTTAACTCATTCTCTAGTCTCATCCACTAGCACGATATCGTCTGCAAAAAGCATACACCATGGCACATTATCCAGAATATTTCTCGTCAACTCATCCATAACTAAAGCAAAAAGATAAGATCTTAAGGTAGATCCTTAGTGTAACCCTACAATGATAGGAAATTCATTTGTCTCTCCAGCAGGCGATCTAATAGTGGTCACCACCCCTTCATACATGTCCCTAATCACATCAATGTAACCCTTTATCACCCATTTCTTCTCTAACACCCATCATATTATATCTCGAGGCAATCTATCATGTGCTTTCTCAAGGTCGATAAACACCATATGAATGTCTCTTTTCTTTTCTTTATACTTTTCTATTACTCTCCTCAAATGATAGATCACTTCCATTGTTGACTTGACAGAAATAAACCCAAATTGATTCTCTAACACCTCTGTTATATCTCGCAATCGGCATTCCATCACCATCTCCCACACTTTCATTATATGACACATTAACTTAATTCCTCTATAGTTGTTGCAATTCTGGACATCTCCTCTATTCTTATAGATTGGCACTAAAATACTCTTCCTCTACTCATCTGGCACGTTCCTAGTCAACAAAATTTTGCTAAATAACCTAGTCAACCAAGCAACCCTCTTTTTACCCACACACTTCCAAGCTTCAATAGGGATATCATTGGGTCCTAAAGCCTTATTTGATTTCATCTTCTTAAATGTAATCTCCACTTCAAAGTTCCTAATCTTACGATAGAACCTACTGGCTTGGTTTATCGTATTACTGGCTATTTTTTCCCCTATTGATGTACCTCTACGTTCCTCATTTAATAGTTTCTCAAAATAGTTCTTCCATCTCTCCTTAATCTCTTCATCATTCACCAATACCTTAAAATCCTCATTCTTGATGCACTTAAGTAAAATCTCTTGTTTTCATTTCTCGTATCTTAGCAAGTTTGTATACCCTCTTCTCTCTCTCTCCTTACTATCTAGTCTAGTGTATAGGTCATCATAAGCTTTCAACTTAGCCTGTCTCTACTTTCTTGATCTCCTTATTAGCCAATCTATAACTCTTAAAATTTTCCTCAATTCTATCATTCTGCCACTTTTTAAAGCAATATTTTTTTCTTTAACTACCGCTTGAACCTCTTCCCTCCACCACCAAGTTTCCATAGAGCTGGGTCCCATTCCTTTCTACTCTCCAAGCACTTCCCTTCAGATTCTCCTCATAAAATTGGTCATCAAGTTCTACATAGTGTTAGCATCATTTTTCAAGTCCCAAGTACTTTCCTTATCCATTATATTCTTAAATATTTTTAGTTAATCCCTTTTTAGGTACCACCATCTCGTCTTACGACGTCCACCATCCTTCCTAGATTGATATTGCCCTTTAAAACATAAATCTAGTACCAAAATTCTATATTGGGAGGCTAGGCTCTCTCCAAGAATCTGTCACGACCCAAACCCGGTATCCAAAGGTTTGGTGTCGCAACAAGATAAAAATAAAATAATTCTAAAATTTCTGTAGTAGTAGCGCAACGGATAAATTAAATAAATTAAAATAAAATAATTGGGTACCAAAAGTTTATTAAAAAGAAACAAAAATATCATTTGGGCTTTTATCTTATTACAAGAGTCCAATAAAAAATACAGATAGTATAAAAAAAAGAAAACACTGTGATTTATCCCCCATCTTGATCCCGTTAAATCTCGTCACCTGAAAGAGTTAACAACTATAAGCATATAACAGAGTGAGAAATATCATACTGTGAGTATAGGGGAACAAAATAGCTATGGATAGTTATTTTAAGTTGAATAAACAAATTATTTGAGTGGTATAAACTGAAATACAGAAATTACGTAAATAACTATAACCACGATACAAAACAGAACAGAACAGGGGTCACTAGAGTGACAATTAGAATAGGGGTCAATGGATACATGGCAAACAGAGGACCACAAAGTGGCCAAACAGGGGCCAATGGTTATTTAAGTCCCCCAAAGCATGAGACTCCCGTGGTGGTACTTACAGAAAATAATTGTTTATAAAATCATTGTCAAACATATCCATGGGTTTCAATTTAAGCAAATAGAGTTCAGAAAATAATCCACGTAATTGAAACATTAACATAACTATAAAACATAAATTATATAAAATAAATTGTGGTAATTCAAAATATTTGTAAAATATATTATGGTGACTCAAGACATATATAAAATATGTTCTAGTAACTCAAGGTATAATATAACTTACCTTATTATTGACCCTTAGCCTTCACTTTTCTATGATTGTCTCGTTATTCTATGCTACTAGCAACTAGCACGCTGCTCCTTAGATTTTTGTATCTTTTCTCTATATTTTCGAGATCCCTCAGTTGCTCCCTATTTATAGGCGGTGATTGCATGATTTCAAACTAAGCGGGTTGCTCAAACTTGGCCACCTATCTAACAGGTGCCATTTCTCCCTTCCTCCACGTGACCATTACGTGGCCTAGCTGGTGATTACTTAGTCACCATCCTATATACTAGGATGGTGATAAACCACCATTTTTTTTTCTTTCTTAACCTTTGATTTAATTTGCATTAGGCCCAAGGTTTTAATAATCTAATTAGATTACATTTTATCACCTACAACCATAATTATTTTATTTTATTGGTTATGGTATTATTTACATATTTAGGGTGTATTATTATTATTATTATTATTATTATTATTATTATTATTATTATTATTATTATTATTATTATTCTTTATATAGGCTCTCTCCAGGAATCACCTTACAATCATTGCATTTTAGGTGGTCCAATTTTCTCACTAAGAAGTAATCTATTTGGCTCTTAACTGACCCACTCTTATAGGTTATCAAATGCTCATCCCTCTTCTTATACATAGTATTGGCCACCACCAGGTCAGAAGCTAACGCAAAATCTAAGATACTCTCTCCAGCCTCATTTCTATCACCAAAACCATATCCACTATGCACCCTTTCATAGCCTAGTTTGTCTATGCCTACATGGCCATTAAAATCTCCACCTATAACTAGGTTCTCTCCTACGGGTATCTTCTATAAGATCTCATCCATTCGCTCCAAAAAATCCCTCTTAGTCTGATCATCTAATCATACTTGAGGGGCGTATGCACTAATAACGTTCGCTATATTCCCTTCAATAACTAGTTTAACTAACATAATCTTGTTCCATTTCTGATTGACCGCCACTACATTTTCCACAAGACCCTTGGCAACTATGGTTCCTACCCCATTCCGGTGTCTATCCTTACCACTATAATACAGTTTAAAACCGGTATCCTCAATTTCCCTAGCTTTCTCACCCGTCCACTTAGTTTTTTGTACGCATGCTATACTAACTCTCCTCCTAATCATAACATCTACCAATTCCATCGTCTTACTAGTTAAGGTTCCTATATTTCCAAGTGGCTACCCTAAACCTATAGTCTTGGATTAGCTTCTTTAGCCGTGCTCGTCTAAAAAAACATGGGAACCTTTGCCCCATTTTCACTGCACCCAGGCATCGATACGGCGCCCCTTGCTCACTTTTTGAAGCACTCAGAGGCAGGCGCAACGCATCACTTAAGGGGGAATGACCTAGCATTTAAACGATTTGAAGTAGGATTCATTATCATAAGGGGTTCGAGTGGCTTTTTTATGTGTTGGCTGTCGGCTACCTAATATACAACCCCATCCTTTACCTGGGCTTGGGACGGTGGAGTTGTTAACAACCCCAGCAGAGTTTAACACAATAAATAAATAAATAAAAATAAAACTAGATAAAAATAAGTTTAAAAAAAATTCAAAACAATCACCATCAAACAAATATTACCAATCGCCTTCATAATCCGTTTATCATCACACTTGGTAATTATGATAGCTTAATTCATCATCACCATCTCTTTCCTAAATAGCATAAAAAGAGAGGGGTTAGGGTTTATATCAAAATAATTAAAAAAAAATTAGAGTTTGATTTATTATTGATCAAACCTTCTTTTTTGGGCAAATTACCTATAACTCCTATGAGAAGAACACATGTTTTACTTAGTCCCACAAATTTTTTGTGTAAACCCAAAAATCCTAAGGCGCCTTCCTTTTTTTTTTTCTTTTCTTTTCCCTCTTTCTGATATATACTTACCAGCGACCAACGACTACCATCGATTGGGGTTCACTAGCAACCATTGACTCCTTACTTCGCCTTTAGTGATGACGAAGAAGATAAGTTTCTGACGATATTCTTGACCTAGATCTACTCAGATTTGACCAGCGCAATACAAGACTCACTAGGATATTAAGATTTAGAGCATATTTGAGTAGATCTACATTAGATTCAATCAGATCTAAACCAAAAGTGGTTAACTCTCTTTATGTTTGTCCCTCTCATTTGATCTCTTAGTTTTTTTTTTCCTCTCTCTCTGTACTATACACTTCTCGTTTCTTGTTTTAATGGAGAAAATCTTCAACTTCTGAAAAAATATTTTTCGAGTTTAAATTACAAATGGTGAAAAACTGTAAAATTTTACAGTCTTGAAGATATGTTTTCGTTTTTCTCTATGACTTTAGTATTTTATTTTTCTCTTTATTAAAAAAAAAATATAGGAAATATTGACTATTGTCACGACGTGAAATCGTGTTTTAATAAATTACAAATGAACAAATTAATAATTTTTATAGTTTTGAAACTACAAATTTGTGTAGTTTGATAAACAATAAATTCAAACTCTAAATTTTTTAAAATTTGTGAACTAAAAATTATATGCTCTATATGATAAAGAGTTATTTTTCATGTTTTGTGGCGTTGGAGAGGAGGTAGCTAAATTTTACTATGTTTTTGCTTTAATTTCTCCCTTTCTTCTTCTTATTCTTCTTCTTTTTCTTCTTTTTTCCGGTGATGTTCTGGACATTCCGGTGAGTGTCCAATGATGTTCTTGACGTCCAAAGGCATTTTAGACATTCTGACAATTTTTTGGTGACGTTCAGAACACTTCGACAAAATTTTTAATGATATTCCGGTGACTTTCTGACACTGTTGAAATGTGGTAGCGTCTTTAAATTTTTTAAAATAATTATTGGTAACAATTAAAAATATATATGACTAATTGATAATAATATTTTGTTTTGAAATTAGATGAATTTTGAATTGTTCAAATAGGACCTCCGGGTCAATGTCCATTGTTTTTGTTTTGTTTTTTTTGTTGTATTTGCAAAATCGACCCATGTTTAAGCAGGTCCAGTGCCCCTCTATGAGGGCCTTGGGTACGAAGCATTCAAGCAGGCCCTTTGGTGTAAAATTTGAACCGTAGCGTAGGAGGGAAATAGCTTCAAAGTTCAAACTCTCTCTCAATTGCTGGACCGAGAAAAAGCACAACTGTGCCTTATTCTTCTTCTAGGGTCACACACAGCTGCGAGCTCTCTCAACTCAGGATGAGCAAGGAAAATGAGCATTTAGGAGGGTTATCAGAGCAACAAAAAGTTCGAATTTCTAGAATTTCAGAGCAGCCAAGGCCCTCCTTGCCCGCAAAAGGCCTCGCCACTCCACTAATACCCACCATCAGTTTCCTGACAAGTATGTGCTTTCCCAGCTTCATCCTTATTCTGTTCTATCTGTTTGGTTTCCTAGAAAATCGAGGAAAATAAAAAGTAAAAAATTTAATTGCTAACCTGTGCTGTGCCTTGTTGGTTCAAGAGTAAAATAGAGAGTAAAAATATAAACTCAAAATCGGACTCGTTTTGTTCTAGTTAGTAAAGTTGATTAGAAGCGCCCCCATTTCTAAAATTTTGATTCAACCCAATTGGTGTGTTTCTTTCGACATTTTAAAAGATCAATGTACAAATGCCTCTAAAATTCAAGGGAGAATTACAAAAAAGAAAAAAGAAAAAAAAAGCCTTCTAACAAAATAAATCCTCAATTTTTAATTTTATCAATTTAAATCCTAATATTTTAATTTACTTTTAATTTAAACCATTTACCTATTTTAATTAAGTAAAATTGACAGAAAAATGGTATTTTAGTCATTAATATCAATGTAAATATATATAAAATGTCTAAAATACTTTTTTCATTGAGTTTAATGACTAAAATATCAATTTTTCATCGATTTTACTTAATGAAAATAGGCAAATGGTTTAAATTGAAAATAAATTAAAAAATTAGGATTTAAATTGACAAAATTAAAAACTCAGTTTATTTTGTTGGAATTTGTTGTTGTTGTTGTTGTTGTTGTTGTAAAATTCAATTATTGTGCAAAATTGTTATGTTTCTTTCTGCATTTGCTGGTTATACGATACAGTGAAAGAATGTAAGAATTTTGATGTGGTTATTAATATGGGCGTTGCTTGTTCTAGATATGCAGATACAAAGAGAATTGAAACTCCAGCACAGGTTATTGGCATCAAAAGGCTTCCTCTTTCAGAGATTCCAATGAACACACCTTCCCCAGCTTCCTTTAAGGGGTCGAAAATACCAGGAGGTGAATGTAACATCAGTTCATGTTCTGGGGGCATATCCGTTAGTATGATTGATGATAGTTTGAGTATAAGGACAATGGGTGTTGATTTGGAGAATGAGGCAGTTCCTAATTCATTTGAAACTCCAACAAGACAACTGGAATGTAGCGGCAGTTTATGCTCTGATGCCATATTTGTCAACGGAATTGAATCGATTGATGATAGTTTGAGTAAAAGGAAAACGGGTGTTGTGTTGGAAGATCAGTCTGGGCTAAGTTCTTTTGTTACTCCAGTGGGACAACTGCATTTTTCTGCCTTGTGCAAGTCTTCATCTGTATCTAGTGTTTTAGATGAGGATATTGACAATACCATTTTGGAAGAAATTGATGCTCTATGTGAGCAGAAGACAGTGGTAAACTCAGGAAGGGAGGAGTGCAGCGGTAATTTTCAAATGGAAATTCAGTCTGTTGAAGAGAATAGTTCGGAGCAAAAGACAAATTTGAGTTCTGTTTTTTCCCGGAGTTGTTGAAAACTGAAGGCATTATGAATTCAAGTGAGGATCAAGAATGTGGAGTAGGGGAATTGAGGATTTCAGTGGCCGCACAAAATGGGAGTATGCTAGAGGAATCTGTGAAATATATGGATTCTCTGAATGACAGGCAGCGGGAAGCTGCTTGTAGTGACATTTCTATCCCTTTGATGATTGTTGCTGGACCAGGAAGTGGAAAGGTCTGCATTTTATGATATTTTTCACTTTCTACTAATTTGTTCTTTGAAATCTTAGTTTGCTTTATGCCTTGCTTATAGCTTGCTTTCACTTGTATAATGTCAGACTGCTACGATGGTTGGACGTGTTCTGATGTTGCTTAATGAGGTATTGCTAATTTGCTATATATTGCTTGACCATCTGGTTGATCATTACATTTGTTTGAATGTTTCTTAAACAGGCACTGGGTTTTCTCAAGTGATTGATTCGTTATTATTTTATCTTTACTTGATCTTTGTTTTGTCTTGTATGTTGTGTTTTCTTATACTTTCTACTTCTGCTCTCCCCCACTCAAATATTTTACAGCATTGGTCCATCCAATATTCTGGCTATGACTTTCACTACAGCGGCTGTTTCTGAAATGAGAGATCGAATTGGAGCAGTGGCTGGGAAGGCAACAGCGAAAGACCTTACAATCAGCACATTCCATTCATTTTCTCTGCAACTTTGTCATTCACATACTGAAAAGTATGCATATTTTGAGATTTTTCAAAGTATTCGTGACTTGGACTTGGAAATATATGTATATGTTGTTCAGGCTTACTTGTTGCCGTCTTTTCAAAATACAAATTTACTGGAAATAATGCAATCTGAATTTCTGTTAGTGTTTAATTTTGTTCTGGTGAGCTTTTTGCAAAATAAGATTAAAATATTATAAATTGACTTAGGGTAGATCAAGCCACCTCAGGAAGTCAAAGTACTGTATCATTTTTCCGAAAGATATCAAAGATGCTATATGTATCGAAG
Organism: Camellia sinensis; assembly: GCF_004153795.1. NCBI lineage: Eukaryota > Viridiplantae > Streptophyta > Magnoliopsida > Ericales > Theaceae > Camellia > Camellia sinensis. The sequence goes on along the minus strand of NW_021026683.1, from coordinate 29,618 downwards.
ATACTTACTGCTTTCATGTGCAATATGTCATATTTTTAATATTAAGTTTTCCCGAGCGACTAAAAACTGTGACGCCATAGTTGTCTAGTTCATGACATCATATGTACCTATTGAATTCAGTGGTTTTCTTTTATTTATTTTTCTTTTTTCTTTCTTCTTTCTTCTTTTTATTTATTTATTTATTATTATTTACAAATTCTGCTGATAGTGAAATATCCAGAACCAACTGGCATAGTACTGTTGGAAAAATGGTTTACTATAGGCATATTTTTTAGCCCAAATTTGAGTGGGCCCAAACGTCTTTTAAGGTGGATGAAGTGTTCCTTGTCGCGTGGCAAGTCACACGGTGAAGACGGAACGTCAAAACCATTTATGAGTGAATGGAAAGTTGACATCGTTTTCGGGTCCAACATTAATTTTTTAGATAAAATTCATTTGAATTTTTTCAATAAAAATTATTGTGGGAATTTAATTTAATTCTAAATTCAAATTTTGAGTTCCTGAGTGGTTTCCTAAAATTTGTAATTATGAGAATTTAATTTATTTCTAAATTCAAATTTTAGGTTCCTAAGTGGTTTCCTAAAGTTTGTACCTCTTTCTTTATTTATTAAACTATTCAAATAGTTTAATATATATATATATTCAAATAGTTTAATATATATATATATATATATTTCAATAGTTTAAATAAATAAAGTTGCAACAGGTTTGACTTGGTCCACTACGGTTCACTTTTCATTGTTTGAATATTAGTGTTCTTGCACCAACGGTCAGAATTGTTTGAATCAACAGTTGCATCTGTTTATTCACTTTTTGGAACCTGTTCGGGGCAGAGATTTTTTCCTATATATACAGCCATAAATCCAGCATTTGATACACCCGAAAATTGAGTCTTTGTAATCTAATTTTCCATTCGGAAATATATCAGTCTGCAATTCTTGTCTTTGCTATCCAACTTTGCTTTGTTGTGCATTATTCTTCATTTTAGTTTTAGAATAAAATTCAGAGAGTTAGAACACAGGTTTGGTTCGCTGTACAAATTTGTTTGGTGTGCTACAACAATTTTGTGAAGATCATTGTATCCTGGGAGATAGACGCCACTCAACCGTAAGTACCGTAGCGGGGCGAATCTGTCTTAAGGACAGAGTGTCACACACTCGACTTGGTCTTTTATTTCTAATTCAGTTCGATAAATAAGTTCGGTATGTTATTTATTTATTTTGTTTAAATTAGTTTCAGTTTATTTTATTTACACAGAAGATTGTCCAACAAGTACTACCCATGCTACCCCAGATTAGATGGTGAAAGTGAAACACTGAAACTTAAGCAGTGTGTTTGTTTTGACTTTTCTGGATTAAGTTTTTTGGAAATTGACTTTTTTGGTTTTCGTATTTTTTTGTTTTTAGTGAATATTTTTTAAATTTTAAACATTTTTTTTTTACTTTTTTAGATGCACCTTACTTAGATGTATCTAAAAAGTAAAAAATTTGTGAAAAAATATTTTAAAAAATTAATAAATACATAAAAATACAAAAAATGTATTAAATTCTTGTATTTTTTTGTATTTTTGGTATTTAGTGAATTTTTAAAAGATTTTTTTTACAATTTTTTTACTTTTTAGGTGTATTTATGTTTTGTGTGTCTAAAAAGTAAAAAAATTGCTTAAATATTAAAAAAATTCAATAAAAACAAAAAAATACGAAAAATAAGAAAATAGAATTTTCTGAAAAATATTTTTTGAAAAGTGAAAACAAGCAAGGTGAATGATTTTTTCCAATGACTTGAACAGTGCTTTTTTCTAATGACTTGAACAGTATTGTGCATTGCAGGGGCCCGCCCCCGGGCTGTTCCCCTTAGCTGCTGTATCTGTTCTCTCTCTCTCTCTCTCTCTCTCTCTTTTTGCTTCTGTGACGACGTCTTTTTTTTTCCTCCTTCTTCTTCTTCTTCTTCTTCTTCCCCCTTCCCCTTTGCTGATGTCTCTGGTTTTTTTTTTCCTCTATTTTTTTTCCCGCTGTCTCTATTTTTTTTCCCGCTTTTTTGATGCTGGCTTCTTCTTCTTTTTCTTCTTTCTTCTTTCTTCTTCACTGCTGTCTCTGTTTTTTCTGCTGTCTCTATTTTTTTTTTTTTTTGTTTGTTGTTGTTGCTGCTCTTCGATGCTGCCTTCTTCTTTCTTCCTGTTGGATGTGTATTATTTTACCTTTGAAAATTGGAATGCTATGTAATATGTATTTTTATGGCTTTGAGAATTATTTTATAATTTGCCTTAGTTACTTTTTTAAAAAAAATTCTTTATCTTAATACTTACATGCTACGAATCATTGGTCTATATTAATTTATCTATTTTTACTGAGACTGTGAGCCTTACTTTAATAAAGTCTGCTCCTCGCCTTGTGCCTAAGCCCCAAGAGACATTTGGTGCCTTGGTTCGCCTTGAGCCTTTAAAAACACTGGACTTGAAGTTCTTGAATGAATTTCTGTTTTGGCAGACATTGAACTATGTTTATTTGTTCTTCTGCTGGTTTTTTCCTTGCAATTCCAAGCATATATTATATGTGTCTGGTGCAATGATTTCTCTACAATTAACTTTTTTATTCAATGTTGGATGGTAAACCATATTATCGGGCCATACAAGCATACAAACCTGTGAATCAATGCTAGAAAATTATTATTCCAGTTTGAGGGTCCAAATTTTGGCTGCCTAGCATCTTAATGATCCAAACTATCTTGAATGGATGGTAAGCACTAGCTGGATTACATGATTGTGTTTTTCTTCTTTTGTAGAGCTATACTTGCATATGAGACTATTTGAGACCTACCTAATAATTGTATTTTTTTATTTTGAAAGGAAGATAGATTTATGTCACCATAAAGATCTGAGCGCACTACTAGAATGTTTTAGAATAACTGCTTCTAATTTTATATACTATATTCCTTGGATTTAACAAAGTTCAAAACATAGAAGCAACCTCTTTGTATGTGGGGTAAGGTTGTGTACATTTGATTCTCCCCAAACTGCATAGTTGCATGCGGGAGGTCTTGCATTGCGCTATGATTCATTTAATTCACTTTTTATGAAGGCCATCAATTCTTCTCTATATTCTCACAAGTTTGGTTTGATTTACACTCGCAACATCAAGCTTAAGGAGTGAGTTATTAGTTTCCTTTTTTATGTAAATTTAATTTAAATCATAGTTGTGGATAATTTTTACCCCTGTATTTGTAGAATATGCTAGTTCTTAAAGCAGAAGAATTTGTGGCCATTGAACCCTTGAGGGAGGCATCACATTATCAGCTTAGTACACTCAGTAATTCATTCATTTTTTTGTGTCTTACTTTTATGCAGCCACTTTAGGTTCCTTGTTATTGTAGTCCTATCTTGGTGGTTTGCTCCAATCCGATTTATTCTTAAATGAATAACAACCTAATGTATAACCATGCAACAGGTTAGGTTGCACACCAGAATTCTTGATATGTGGGCATGGGCAACAAAGAAGAGCAATCATTGAGGCTGTGAGGCTATTGGGAAATGGAAAGAATAGGCAAAATCAAGATGCTCATAGACATGATGAAGAGTTAAAGATGTAAATTCTCCACAATATTTCAAAGATAAGTCAAAGAAGTGGCAGAAGTTTGTAGCTCAAGTAAGTGGCTTATTTGCATTGGTAATATTTTGCCATATTTTCTAATCTAAAAGCTTAGTGATATGTGGTTCTTGCTCTAAATTGAACTCTTTCTTTTTCTTTCTCCATTTTATATGATTAATGAACCAAACCAGCAAGATTTAATTATTTATTTTTTTGCAATCTGATCTCCAACATTTTCTTGTCTTTTGTAGAACTTGATTAGTGTCTTATGAGCTTGTTCTTGATAGATTTAAGTAAAGAATGAATTTGTTTTTTTTTTTCCTGTTTAGAAGAATAGTAGGACATAATTATTGGCTCTGCTGTAATATCTAGTTAATTCTGCTTTTGATGTAAAGCTAACATTGAATGTTAAATTTCTCATTCCATGTGAGCATGTGTGTGTGTGCAAACTTGTGCATAGGAGCAAATAATAAATTCTCATGGTTATGGGGAAGTGTTGGGTGATGTTTGTAAAATTGAGGCGTGAACTGCCACATCGTGGCATTTCTGCTTTTTCTGATTGAGGCTTGGCTGCAACTCCTTGTAACTGCCACATCTTCTCTTGGCCTTTCATGGCTTTGCCACCTGTCACTTCTTGCTTCCTTTCCATAACTGCTTGTAATCGCCCTTCTCTTTATTCCAACTTGTGATTTTATTCTGGTGAATGGCTTTAACTGCTGCATTGACCCATGACTTGACCCGTCATGTGTCCTTTTCATAAAGAAGTACATGTTGCTTGCAATTTATTGCCACCTCTAGGTCTGTTGACAGACCTGTAAAGAAAAAGCGGCACAAACAGGTGGATCAATGTTAAGTTGGATCTGTGAGTGTTATATTTCTTTTTTTGATTGTTAGAGTTGAGTCACTTGAAGTTTTTACAATGGACAATAAGTTTTTTTGCCATTCATGTAATTTACATTAAATTCTTGTGATGCTTGATTGAGCTTGGCCTGAAGAAGGAACTGTATGAATTGTGAGTATACGCTTTTAATTCTTGAAGTTACTTTTGCAATTTAATCGCTGTCCAGAGAAAATTCAGCAAAACTGGAACTATTAATATAGCTGCAAATTGGGATAGTAATAGTCGGCCCAAACTCAGCTTGTGTAGCTCAAAATATTGGTGATTTGCCTAATGTTTAATGAGATTATATCTATTTTCAAATTGTGGGGATGGGCTCTGAATTCATTTCTTTTAAATAGTCGTGAAAGGACTGTTCTGTATTTTAAAAAAGGAGCCAGGCTAGGGTGGTTGGTGGGACACAAAAGGTAGAAAATAAAATTCAAGAAGAATTTCTTTCACTTTTTCTTTAGTTTGTACTTTGTAGTATAGCAAGTTATCACCTTCATAATTGTTAATAGTATTTTACGGCAGTGTCCTCCACTTTATGACATTGGTGTTTCTTTGTCATTTATGCATGTTATAGCAGCATTAATGCAATCTAATTTCAGGCCAAAGCTTCTGGAAAGACTCCTGAAGATTGCCATAAAGTGGGTGATGCCATAGGGGTAAGCAGAAATTAAGCAGTTCCTTCCATCTTTTCTTTTGCTGCTATTTTGATTAGTTTTTAACTATTCTGATCTTTGAGTGTGGTTTAGGCGGCAATTCTTCAAAACTACAATGACATATTAAGAACTTGTAATGCTCTGGACTACCATGACTTAATCAACTGTTCAGTGAAGCTGCACAGTGATTTTCCTGAAGGTTCATGTCATCTCAACGTGTTTAATAAACTAATAATCTGCAATTGTTATCGTGTTTCAACTAACAGTTACTTTTCATTTGAAGTATTTAAGGAGTGCCAGGAGTCATGGAAAGCAATTGTGATAGATAAATTTCATATTTCACTTCTTGTGATAAGTTTTGGAATGAATGCTTTTTAAATATGTTTCCTTTTCATTGATCGTGTGCAAATTTTGACAGGTTAGATTAAATAAGAATTATCGGTCCACCCGCTGTATCGTTGAAGCTGCATCATCTCTTATAAAAAATAATTTGAACCGAGGCCAGCTAAAGAATGTTCTCACTGATAATTCTTGTGGATCTAAGGTAATCATTGTTAAAATTGAAACCAAACTACTAACTCTTGTTGAAGCTGGTAAGTGATTCTGTATTCTTTTGACTCCATATGCAGATTTCTGTAAAGGAATGTTGTAATGAGGTTGCACAGTGTGCATTTGTTGTTGATAAGATCTTAGAAATTACATCTGAAGGTTCATCTGCTAAGTAATATGATACTGTGATGTCCTGTGGTGCCCCATAGTATTACTAATGTTATGCATTTTGTAGTTACGGATAATATGTATGAGACCATGTTAGCTTTAAATGTTTTTGAAATGTCTTTTTTAGGCTCCATATTGCCTCATACACTATATTAACCATTTCCCCCTTTAATTCCTTAGATAAATCTTTCTTGACGATTGCTAAGAGTGTTTTTTTTATTAATTGAGGTTGGTCTTTGAGCAGCATGAACTGACCTATCTCATCCATCTAAAAGAAATGAAAATGAAAAAACGTAGAAAATGCTATTGCTCTATTCTCTCTCATACAAAGTTTTAAAACGCATTATCGAGGCTTGCCTTGAGGCTTTATTTTTAGGCGACACTCCTCAAAGGCTTGTGCATATGGAGATCTTGATCTTGGATTGTTGTTAAACTTAGTCTAATACATTATTTAAACATAAAAAGAACTCCTTTTGTAACTATATTCATGAGAAAAATCAAGTAAATTATTGACCAAGAAAAAACACAAAGCTAAGGCTTGAAAACTGAAGCTAAGAATGTTGATTTCACGTGTAAAGAGTGCAAGCTTCCTTCTCTGGAGTGAAATGTTTGATGCTTTGAGAGAAAATGTATTTGCACTTTTATATTTAATTTACAATATTTTAACATATTTTAGTTGTTTACTAAATATAAAAATTCAAAATGTTTACGCCTTGAGGCTTATACCTTGCGTCACAAGGGGTAAAGTGCCTAGCATAATGCATTCACCGTTAAAAACTTTATGTGAATATCATCAAATTGTATTATCTATTTGTTTATCCTTTAAGTAAATTTATTGGTTTTGTGACTACTGTCTCCTCAGGTACTTGGCTGATGAAACTGCTATCTTACTGCTTTACTCATTAGTGCATGGGAACTCAAATTTTCTGGAGTATGTCTTGGTGCGAACAGATTTGGAAACACTGGTATGGAGTGGCAGCTATCATTTCCATCTTATTTGTATTTAGTTAGCCCACCTATTGTTGTGTGGTAACCTTGGCAAGAGATAAAACAAAATTTTTAGAAAAAAAAGAAAAAAAGAACAATGGTTATTACTTGTCAGATAAGTGATGTTATGGACACAATTTACAAATTTTGTGTACAACAGTAACTAAAAAATCTTATGAGCAGTCATCATTTTTAGTAGTTTACGTAACATAAATGCCACATATCCTAATTTGATTTGCATTATGCAATGAAATCAACAGTTGATGCCCATGCTGGAAACACTATATAATGCTTCAAAAGGGACATCCAATCAAATCTACATGGTGCTAATTATTTTGCTAGTACTCAGTCAAGATTCTTCTTTCAATGCCAGTATTCACAAGCTGGTGAGTACTACCTCTTTAGGCTATCATTTAACTGGATTATATAAAGATCATATTAACATCTTATTTATTTGAACAGATGCTGCCAAGTGTTCCATGGTACCAAGAACGCCTGCTCCATCAAACTTCTCTTGGTTCCTTGATGATCATAATTCTGATAAGGACTGTGAATTACAACCTATCTAAGCTACGGGTATGGCTTGGTGCCCATGTCTGCTGATTATTTATATTTAAATACTTTGTTATGTGTTCTCTTGGTATTGCTGTGATAGATTCCTTGTTTCAGTTCAGAAATTGAGATCGATTTGTATGACCCATGAAAAGAAGATTGTCTCATACGTGCTTGTTGTCAAAATTTGTCAATGCTTACAGTATGAATTTTTGGAGATTTGTTGAGATCTTAAAATTCAGATATATCAATTTCAATGTTGACGCTAAGTAAAGATATATATATATATATATATTTAATTTCTTCAATATATATATATATATATATATTGACAAGTATCACTCTTCAATAATATTCTGATGTAAGCAAAAATTATAGAGCCTGTTTTGTACGTAATCAAGGAAAACTGGGG
>NW_021026683.1:0-12013 GCF_004153795.1 Camellia sinensis | reverse complement strand
CCTCAAAACCACATGCTTACCACTGAAAATCCATTGGATTTCAGTGGCTAAAAGGCCAAACAAAGACTAACTCAAAGGCCTTACGGCATGGCACAAAATAAGGCCAAACAAGACACACAAGAGGGTAGAACACCCTTAACACCAAAGAGACCTTAAACAATCATCAAAAGCACTTAAATACAGAACTTTTTTCAGTTGAAAGCAAGGCCTAAAACAATATACAAGGATGGCCAAAATGATATACAAACAAATGCTTAAAAGGGGAATATACTCACCCTTGAAGCTCAACTTCGAAACCAGCAACCTCTGAGGCCAAAAACCAACTTTCAGAGCTCAAATAACACTCCCAAGAACTTCAGCTCAAAGCTAGTGGTGTATCACTAAGTATTCCTTTGCAAAAGTGAAGAGAAAACACACTTTGGGACATTATTCAATACAATATAGAGAAAGAGAGAGTGAGAAATACAGAGAGAGAGATATATATCTTCTCTAAAAATGCTCAACCTCTGTAAGAGAGGAGGGGCCTCTCCTTATATAGAAGAATGCAAAGCAAAGCTTGTTAAACAAGCTTGAAAAGAGCCTCACTCATCCCTCCATATGGAGGAGGGATAAGTGAAAACCAGCTGGCTCAAAAGATCTGGAGTGAAATCTGCTGAGACAAAGTCTTCTGTCGGCCATCAGTTGTGGCCGACAGTGGCTCACTAATGGCCGGCAGGCATCATTAATGGCAGGTAGGGACAAATGCATGGCCGGCAGTGGCAGAGAATGGCCGGCAGTGCACCAGGAGGAGCACGCTGAAAGGACCAACACATGGTCCAAAAATGGGCAAAAAGAATACAAGGTTTGGAAAGCTCAAACCTGTGACATTCCGCCGCGAAAGTCGAGTACTCGATGAGCAATCGAACTTGTGGCTGGATGTACCTGCAAGCACAACCAAGCCTTGAGGACGGTCAAAAATGGGGTGTCTACACAAGTTTACCTGACCACACTATTTGCACTCAATATGCTAAAAATGATATAGATTGTTATTTATTTCAAATTTTATATGCTAACTGGCCAATTGAATTTTCTGGTTGATACTATAACATTTTTATTTAGACAAGCCACATCTTGCATACTTTCTTTTAGTTGTTAAGAATGTCCTCTTATTTCAATTCCATTGTTAGATGATGGCTTGTCACTGGTAGTAAGAAGGTTTATCGTTTCCAAATTTGGATTGAGAAGTGAGAAAATAAGATAGAAGAAAATTCTGGAAGCTTGAAATTAAAGAACTGGAGTTTGTAAAGGGAACTTCAAAAATTAAAATACATTCATGGATTTGGTAGAGACTCGAAGAGTAAAAAAATTGCCGACGCAATGCTTTAGCTTGAATACTGAAAATTCCAAGCCATGGCAATTGAATTCCACTATTTGTGTACTTGAATATGTAATGAGTCGAATCATCATGGCAAAAGACCACTTACTACAGTTAGCACACATACAATGAAATTATTGTATTTCTCATATTTTTTTCCATTTATTTCTATGTTTGTTTTAAGGGAAGAGTCTTGTAAAAATGAGGTACATATCTTGCAGAGTTTTTTATTTTTATTTTTAAAGCATGGGAAGTAAGAGAAAAAAAAAATATGATATATATATATATATATATATATATATATATTTTGTTTCAATGGCAAGTGAAGATGTCAAATAAAGAAAAAGTGAAATTTTCATGTTTTCAATGATACATCTACATGCAAATGCTTGAAATAATCAATGGAGTAGTGCTGCTGGAAATAGAGTCTGAAGGCACTGCTTACACGACATGGACGAGTCAACACAATAATTTTAAAAAAACTACAGGACACAAAACATGAAGGACATGCACAAAATACTTGATTTTATATATCGATTATACATATTATATATATGAATATTTCATTCAAATATAATAAGAATATTTGATATCACACTAATTTCTTAAGTTAAAGGAGGATCGATTAATAGGTATTTTCTTTTATTATTAGTCTAGAGTTATTATTTTGAAACTTGTTATGTGTTTCATGTGTGTCTAGGTTATGGACGAGAGTGTCTTCCAAGAGTCCGAAGCGTGTTTTGAGTCTACAGAAATTTAAAAAATAATAGTACATGTTTGGACGTGTGTCCGACAGTGTCACAAGTGTCCGATGAATGTTGGGAAGTGTCCAACAAGTGTCAGTGTCCAACAAAGCATGCCACCTGTCTGTGCTTCTTAGGTTAAATGTGTTTATTTTCAAGTGGTTTCACACCCCCCTCCCCCCAAAGAAAGTATGGGAGTTGGCCTAGTCATTCTACACAAACATTTTAGTCATGTGCATTTTTATTATTATTATTATTTGATCGGGCAAATTGTTGTGACATTGATGCTGGCATAGAGTATGAGCATTGGCCTTTTCAATTATGTGAGATTTATGTTATTTGAAAATATTTCAACTCGCATCGTTTTACTGAATGTGAGTGTTGAATCTCGTAACCATATAAGTATGGCTCTTGTTGTATGTTGTAGGAATCAACTTACTCAAGGACGTAAGGTGTTGTTTTCACTAGACATGATATCAAAACTTGTTCAAAGGGTAAATATATTTATTTATTTTTTGTATTTTTAATGAGTTGAATCAGTAGATTTTTCTTATTGGTGAATGCACAATGCATGCCATTTTCCAAACATTTCTCGTTTTCCCATCTCAACACAATGTACTCCTAGATTATATATCAATTCATGAAAAATCATCTTTTATACAAAAAACAGGGCAATGGATACAACACACTAGGAATCTCTAGGTACGTGTCTGGAAGTAGGCTATACAAGCACTACCAAAACCATTTTACTGGTACTAACAGAAAGGATCGACGCCTAACCGCACGGGTTTCTGGACTTTCACCAAGGACATACAGGCTAACCTAATAAAACCACAACTACACCCCCTACTCAGATTCACCATGGTATTCACCAATTTTTCTCAAAAACTGTTACATTTATAATGTTTAATGTGAAATGATGCACCATGCACAATGGATGAGAAATTAGTTTCAATTTAACCTAATCCTCATGCAATGTCTACAACAATCAGAACTATCCTTGTCACTGCTTCATTTCACCCCTAATAGAATGATGCCATGATGGCCAGTAATCCGAGATTACCTAATGCCCAGTTATAATGATTCACACAACAGAGTATATATATAGGGCAACATGTGCGGAAACATTAAATTCAAATCTAATTAGTCCATAAGAGTTGTGCATAGATTAAATGAAACGACATGCAAATTAAGATGGTTTTACAACTTGAAAACAAGATAAAATAAAGTAGATATTACATCTTGATCAAAAGGCTTCTCAAGCCAAAACATACAAAAGAAATTAATTACGAAGCCAAGAAGCATAATCTTCAAGATGAATACAAAAGCATAAAGCAAAACACATCTTCCAACAAAGCTTAGGCGACATTGCCTTCTTGATCATCACCTACATATATATATATATATATAAAGGAGAGGGGTGAGCTAAAAACTCTGTGATATAAGTAATAAAGGTTTGAATGAATGATATCCGAGATTTTTTCCAAAACAATACATATCATAACTTGTAACAAAACAAGGGATGAACCAAGTCCATCAATCAAAGTCTTTCAAAGCTTCAAGGGATGTTTACTAACATTTACATAATACAAAGAATGACATTCATCGACAAAACAAAGGAATAACTGACCCAGAATTAGTTAGACGAGCCCACTTGTCGGTGGCAAGGGAGATGTGTCAAACAAGGGTGCTAGTTTTATTAAAGTCCCCTAGCACTAAGGACCTTTTAAGAATGTCATCAAAACAAACATAATACTTGATACAAAAAGTAGGGGATAATCATTTATACTTGATCAAATACTTTTCCAAAACAAAGCAAAACTTTTATTAAAATATTATAACATAACTTTATTAAGAACACCACTCACACTAGCTCTTCGAATGTAGGGCTTAAGAAAAGGATCCAAGACCTACAAATACATGGCAAAGTCCACTAAATACATTTCGAGAAAATAAGAAGAGATGCTCAAGGATGGGTATGCAATGGACTCTCAAAACAAGTTTCAAAGAAGTAAAATAGATCTCAACGTTTCCTTCAAAAACAAATTCAAGACAAACAAAACATGTGCTGGGGTTAAAAGTGGCTCAGTTACCATCTCCACTCAGGGTGGAGTCACCTGATGGTGGTAAGGTTGTGTTGGACTAGGGGTGTCAGGGTTGTGAGATAGAGGTTACCGGTCGCCGACTTTCTTTTATTTTTGTGTTGATTGATATGTTGAGTTTTGATGTTATTTTGGGCATAGATTGGTTGTCATCTTGTTAGGCCATTATAGACTGTTATCATTAGAGAGTTACGGTGTGCACCTCGAGTGGTGATTGTTTTTATTTCTTGGGGGACCGAGTTGATAGAGCGAACTGAAGTATGAATAGCACTACAATATTAAATAAGGTTCATTTTATATAAGTAAAACAATTCATTTGCTAGTTCCAATATAAAAGCTAAAAATTGTTTTGGTTAGAAGTTTATTTCAAATTTAACCAATATATTTTGATAAAATCGCTAAATGCAGTTAAAATAGCGAATCAATCAAAGTGAAAACGATTTAGCCTAATCGGCTAGGTCAAAAAAACCAACTTACACAAAAATTAATTAATTAAAATTTTAAATTTTAAACTGTCTTGATTTGAAACATGCACAACACTACAATATTAAATGGAAGTATAAGTGTCACGACCCTATTCCCCCCCTCGTAGAATGGTGCCATGATGGCCAGTAATCCGAGATTACCAAAGGCCAACTTACAAAGATTCACACATAATCAAAGTATACATATGGGGCTTACATGTGTGGAAACAATAAATTTAAATCTAATTAGTCCATAAGAGTTGTGCATAGATTAAATGAAATGACATGCAAATTAAGATGGTTTTACCACTTGAAAACAAGATAAAATAAAGTACATATTACATCTTGATCAAAAGGCTTCTCAAGCCAAAGCATACAAAAGAAATTAATTACGAAGCCAAGAAGCATAATCTTCAAGATGAATACAAAACCATAAAGCAAAACACATCTTCCAACAAAGCTTAGGCGACATTGCCTTCTTGATCATCACCTACATATATATATATATATATATATACATAAGGGAGAGGGGTGAGCTAAAAACTCAGTGATATAAGTAATAAAGATTTGAATGAATGATATCCGAGATTTTTGCCAAAACAATACATATCATAACTTGTAACACAACAAGGGATGAACCAAGTCCCTCAATCAAAGTCTTTCAAAGCTTCAAGGGATGTTTACTAACATTTACATAATACAAGGGATGACATTCATTGACAAAACAAGGGAATAACTGACCCAAAATTAGTTAGACGAGCCCACCTGTTGGTGGCAAATGAGATATGTCAAACAAGGGTGCTAGTTGCATTAAAGTCCCCTAGCACTAAGGACCTTTTAAGAATGTCATCAAAACAAACATAATACTTGATACAAAAACTAAGGGATAATCATTCATACTTGATCAAATACTTTTTCAAAATAAAGCAAAGCTTATATTAAAATATTATAACATAACTTTATTAAGAATACCACTCACACTAGCTCTTCGAATGTAGGGCTTAAGGCAAGGATCCAAGACCTACAAATACATGGCAAAGTCCACTAAATGCATTTCAAGAAAATAAGAAGAGATGCTCAAGGATGGGTATGCAATGGACTCTCAAAACAAGTTTCAAAGAAGTAAAACAGATCTCGACATTTCCTTCCAAAACCAATTCAAGACAAACAAAACATGTGCAGGGGTTAAAAGTGGCTCAGTTAGCATCTCCATTTAGGGTGGAGTCACCTGATGGTGGTAAGGTTGTGTTGGACTAGGGGTGTCAGGGTTGTCAGATAGAAGTTGCCGGTCGCTGACTTCCTTTTACTTTTGTGTTGATTGATATGCTGAGTTTTGATGTTATATTGGGCATAGATTGGTTGTCATCTTATTGGGCCATTATAGACTGTTATCGTTAGAGAGTTATGGTGTGCACCTCGAGTGGTGATTGTTTTTATTTTTTGGGGGACCGAGTTGATAGAGCCTTGTTGCCAATGTATGATCTGCGTGGTCGGGGTGAGCTTAGTCTTCTTTTTTGCTACTTTCTTGGGTGTTGAGAGTGATGTGGTTAGACTTGAGTTTCCGAGAGTAGTTTGTGAATACCCAGACGCTTTTCTAGAGGATCTCACCAGTTTATCACCTCACTGTGAGATTTAGTTCTCTATTGATTTAGTGTCTGGCATGGCACTGATTTCCATGGCACCATATAGATTTGCACCCGCCGAGTTAAGTAAGTTGAAGATTCAACTCTAAGAATTATTAGATTAGGGCTTTATCCGCCCAAGTACTTCGCCTTGGGGAGTACTAGCTCTCTTTGCCAAGAAGAATGATGGCACATTGCTACTTTTTATTACTGCCAGAAGTTGAACCGGGTAACTATTAAGAAAAAGTATCCACTACCTCGTATAGATGACTTGTTTGATCAATTGAAGGGGTCTTGTTGCTTTTCTAAGATAGACTTGAGATCGAGTTATCATCAGTTGAAACTGAAGGAGGAGGACATCTAGAAAACGGTATTCCGTACGCGGTGTGGCCATTATGAGTTATTAGTGATGCTTTTTGGGCTAACCAACGCACCGGCCTTGTTTGTGTATTTGATGAACTGAATCTTTCGTGAGTTCTTCAACTATTTTGTGGTTGTCTTTGTTGACAATATTTTAATCTACTAACCCTCTTAGGAGGAACATGAGAAACACTTTTGAGTTGTACTTGAGTTGATTAGAGCCCACAGATTGTCTGCTAAGTTCGAGAAGTGTGAATTCTGGTTAAAGGAAGTAAAATCCTTAGGCTATGTGATATTCGGGAAAGGGGTGACTGTAGACTTTTCTAAGATAGAGACAGTGCAAGGTTGAGAACAATCTAAGAATGCTTTTAAAATCTAGAGTTTCTTGGGGTTAGCCGGGGATTACTGTCATTTTGTGAAAGATTTTTCTAAATTGGCCTCACCTTTAACTAGACTAACGAGGAAGGGAATTAAGTTTGTGTGGAGTGAGACTTGTGAGAAGTCATTTCAAGAGCTTAAGGTTAGACTTAGCACTGCTCAAATATTGATTATTTCGGAGAGGAGTTTAGGTTATTCAGTGTATTGTGATGCGTCTCGGAAAGGTTTGGGTTAGTCTTGATGCAAGAGGGGAATGTAACAGCTTATGGCTTATGATGGTTGAAAACACACGAGAGAAACTATCCTACCCACGACTTAGAATTAGCAATTGTAGTTTTTGTTTTGAAAATCTGTAGACATTATCTTTATGGTGAAAGATTTGAGGTATTTTTCGATCACAAGAGTTTGAAGTATTCGTTTTCATAGAAGGATTTGAATTTGAGGCAGATAAGGTGGGTGGAGTTTATGGAAGATTATGACTTTGAGTTGCATTATCATTCGGGAAAGGCCGCTGTAGTGGCCGATACTTTGAGTAGGAAATCCATTAGCAGTGTAGCTAGTATTGCCATCAGGGAATGCGAAATGTTGGATGCTATTAGCGAGTTTGACTTGTATTTTGGCGAGTCTGTTGAGTTAGCAGCTTTATTTACTTTAGTTGCACAACCTACACTTATGAGCTGAGTTATAGAAGCACAATGGGGTGATCATGAGGTAGAGACCATCCGGGAGAAGATATCTAGTGGGAAGGTAGAGAAAGGCTTGAACTTGTATTCAGACTCGAGTGTTAGATATCTTGACTGCCTTTTCGTGCCAGAGTTTGTAGAAAGGAGGAATTCTGAGAGTTTCACATTTTCTTGCCTTGCGGTACACCTAGAAGGCACAAAAGATGTATCACGATCTTAGTTGCCAGTTTTGGTGGAAGAAAATGAAGAGAGATGTAGCCTTGTTTGTTTCGAGGTGCCTTACTTGTCAACAAGTGAAGGCCGAGCATCAGAGGCTAGCGGGTTTGTTGCAACCCTTGCCTATAGCCGAGTGGAGGTGGGAGCATGTCATGATGAATTTTGTTATGGGTCTTCCGAGGACTCAACGGGGTAATGATGTCGTGTGGGTGATAGTCGACTGGTTAACTAAGTCATTACACTTTGAATCTATGCGCATGAGTGACTTGGTAGATTATTTTGTTGACCTTTACGTTTGGAACATAGTTTGTCTTCATGGGATCCCTGTAACTATTGTTTCGGATAGAGATCCGCGTTTCACGACTTGGTTGGAGCAGAGCCTACAGAATGCCTTGGGCACTAGGTTGACTTTTAGCACCGCCTACTATCTTCAGACCGACGGGCAGTCAGAGCATACCATTCAGATCCTAGAAAATATGCTTCAAGGTTGTGTTCTTGACTTTAAAGGATCGTGGAAGACACTTACCTTTAGTGGAGTTTGCTTACAATAATAGCTTTCAGGTAAGTATTTGCATGGCACTGTTTGAGGCCTTGTATAGCCTACCGTGTAGGTCTCTTGTGTGTTGGGCCAAGGTGGGTGACACACACATGTTAGGTCCTGAATTAGTCCCGAAAACAACGGAGAAGGTTGCACTTATCCGTAAGAGGTTGGTTTTGCCTCAGAGTCGTCAGAAGAGTTATGTCGACTGCAGGAGGAAATAGTATCATTTGAGGTAGGAGATCATGTCTTCTTGAAGATATCACTGAGATGGGGTTTGATAAGGTTTGAGAAGAGTGAAGTTTATCTACTAGATTTATTGGGCCTTTTGAGATTCTAGAGTGTATTGGGGAGATAGCTTATCGTTTGGCATTGCCGCCACAACTTTCTGAGGTTCATGATGCGTTCCATATTTGTATGCTCCAAAAGTATGAACCGAATTCGTCACATGTGTTGGATTGGACCGAGTTAAAGGTAGATGAGGATGCTTTGTATGAGGAGAGACCAGTTAGAGTCTTAGATACACGGGACCAAGTCTTGCAAGGCAAGACAATTCCTTTGGTAAAAGTGTTGTGGTGACACCACGAAGTTGATGAGGTGACCTGGGAGCGTGAGGCGGAAGTTCGTGAGAAGTATCCGGACCTTTTTTGTTAATGTTTGAAAATTTGTATTGAAAATCTTGTTATGTTGATTTAATGTAAACATTGTATATGTTTTGGAAAAGTGAATTGTATATTCAGTATTGCAAATTTTGTTTATCATTGTTATGCGAGCGAATGACCGGTGGACGGGTCATGGTTATGAGTTCGACTTGCTATAATTGTAATGGTTGATTTAAATACTTTTTTGTTGTGTTGATTTTAAAATTTCAGGGACGAGATTCCTTAAAGGAAGGGAGATAATAACGATTCTGGTTTAGACCTGATCCGTTTATTGTTTTGGATCTGGGATTTCTTATCTTAAATGTAGTTCATATCCTTATACATCATATTCTTGATTGAGTTTGGTTATTTGGATGTCATTGTTGCGTTTGAAACTAGTTGGGGAGTCCATTGTTCGAAGGATTCTTTGCCCATAATTTTTCTTGTTTGCTTGAGCGAAGTTTCTTGCGCTCGAGCGGTCTTTTACAATCGGCAAAACTATTGAGAGTTTGATATCTATGCTCGAGCGACGTTTCTTGCACTCGAGTAAACCTTTACAGGTTTGAACTACTGGGAGGTGTGTATTGTGTGCTCAAGCGACCATTCTTGTGCTCGAGCGATATCTTTGTTTGTGTCTGTGCGCTCGAGTGGTAACTTTGTTCGCTCAAGCGGTCTGCATGTATATCTGTCCGAAAAATTCACTTTTTGAGTCATTTTCTCATATATCTCTCTCTCTAAATATTTCAAAATCCTAAATCTAGACCTTCTCTCTCTAAAACTCATCTTCAAACTCCAAATACTCTCAATCTATTAGTTTCTACACCATTGTCCTCTGGGAAAAAAGATAGAGCTTGCCTAGAGCCTCCTTTTGATTGAAACAAAGTTGATTTTCGGCTTTGTCAAAGTTTCTTCACTCTCCCTTGCCTTTTAGCTTTGAGGTAGGAAATTCTCCACACTTTTGTATAATTTTTAACTTGACTATTTGTTTTTTTAAACAATATTGTGATTTGAGGATTTTTGGACAAAATCTAGGGTTTTGGTTTAAAAATTAAAAGAGGGGTTTTCAAATGAATTCTTGAATTTGATTGTGGGTTTGTAAAGGTAGTTGAGTTGTGATAAAATCGAGAATTTTATCAATGGAATTGATTTATAAAGAAAAAGAAATTTTGTCCTAGATTGTGAATATTTGATTTTGTAAAGATGAAATGGAAATAATGTTGGATTTTATGAAATTGGAATGATGATGATGGTGATGGTGGAGTTAGATATGCATTATCACTCCCATATTGAAATTTTGGAAAGTTTATCTTCATTGGAAATTATCTATCTGTTTAGAGATATTTGTTTTGGGTTATCGGTGGAGGATGGCTATGATTGTTGTAAAAATTGCATAAGAATTAGGAGAATTGAAACTAATTTCTCATCCACTTGCATTAAGCATTGTTGCATATTTAACACATGGAAAATGTATATCATTTTGAGAAAAATGAGTGCATATCTTGGTAAATCTGGGTAGGGGGTATGGTTGTGGTATTATTGTTGGCCTGTGTGTCCTTGGTGAAAGTCCATAAACCCGCGCTATTAGGTGCCGAGCCTTCCGGTTAGTACCGATAAAAATGGCAATTGGTAGTACTTGTATAGCCTACTGGCAGACACGTACCTAGAGATTCCCAATGTTGTATCCACTGCCCTATTTTCTATTGTAAAGGAAATGATTTCATGAATTGTGATATAAATCGAGCATTGTATGGTTTTGAAAAGAGATATAAAACGTTTTGACACGAGCATTGCAATTCACCTTATAACTTTGTTAAGATTCATACACTGTGTTAGTGTATCTCTACTGAGTTTTGGCTCACCTTATGTGGAAAACCGTTTTTCAGGTGCTGTTGATATGCCTCCACCAAGGCTGTAGCTTGACATGCCTCCATCAAGTGCTGATGATATGCCAAGAGCTTTCTTTTTGGCTGTTGTAATTATTTTTGTACAAGCCTATGTCTTTATTTGTATTGAGTTCCAAACTCACTTTTGTTGTAACCAAATATTGTCTTGGAAAGTTGTAGCCAATAGGGCATTTATTTATTTGTTTAACTTTTATTTCGTATTGCTTACTTGTGGCGCATGTTATAGATTCAAGTTTAGGATTTATGAATGTATAACTGCATGTGTTATCTTTCGTACAATTGAAATCACATGAATGTAAAGATACTATACTTAGAACTGTATGGTTATTTTAATAATTATCAAGAGATGAACTATGGTTATTATTTTGAGACGTTACAGAAAGTACTCTAGAGAACTTAAACAAATTTTGGATGAAAGAAACTATATGAGCGTTGGGTGTAGGAGTTTAAGCTTTATTTTGAGTGTGGTGTTTATATTCGTTGGCTTCTTGCCAACCAAGTATTGTATCGAATGGGTTTTAAGTTTTTTGGCTTTTCCAAATTGATGGTTTTTCTTGCTTTCTTTTCCTTCTTGTAATGTTTTATTTATCTAATAAAATATTTCTTTGCTAATCAAAAAATATAATAACAAATAAAATAAAATAAAAAAACCCTAATACCACACTATCTTGCCTCCACCTAGCTACAACCACCTACCTGCCACCAAGCCAACACCACCATCACTATCCTCTCCACCAACACTGAGTTAAAAAATTAAAAATCATTTTCCGAGTTAAAAATCTTGCCAAAATCACACTATCTTGCTTTTTTGCCACCATAATCTAGCCGCCACCAACCCTACACCATCATTATTATCATCTCCACCAACACCACCAGGAATACAATTACTCACACATTAAATTCACACTACAAGAAAAGAGGGCAAAAAATACGGAAGCATTTGCGACGGCGCGTTCCTCGTTGCAAAAAATGGTCTTTTGCGACGGCAAAATTAACCGTCGCAAAAAA
>NW_021026682.1:23718-72026 GCF_004153795.1 Camellia sinensis | reverse complement strand
CTATCTACTACCTGAGCAAGAAAATGCTGGATTACGAGACCCGTAAAGAAGTGTCAAACATGGACTGCTTTGCCAGATACAGAGTCACCACCTAAATATTTTTATTTTGGAGAAATTCAGAAAATCCATGACTCATGACAAAGGCCACGTGTCCATCATCACCAAGATTGTCTCGGCTCGGGGACTTAGGTACGAGAGGGGAAGGTCATGAATTGAGCACCCCCGCTCGCCCGATCAAAGATCGGCCTCTACTAATCATCATATGAATCTTATGTACATTATATCCTCTTGTTCTGGTTTATTAGGCTAGCATTACTATGTGATGCACACATACACAAGTAATAGACTAACTTGCAAGAATTGGAACATTCTATGGACGCGCTCCCGAGAACCCTTCGAACATCCGCGCCCGCCTGTGAGGGCGCGAATCTCGTTTTGTTCTGAGCTACTACAGTTTGGACTCAATGTCACGGTTCTTAATCTGATCTCACAAAGTGCAATGCAAAACTGATAAATTTCCGAAGAGTCCAAATTTGGCAAACGTTTTGGAAAATTAATTTTTATAAAGAAGTGCCAAACATGGACTGCTTTGCCAGATACAGAGTCGCCACCTAAATATTTTATTTTGGGGGAATTTAGGAAACCCTGACGTGTGCCGAAGGCCACACGTCTGTCATCACCAAAGTTGCCTCAGATCGGGAACTTGGGTACGAAAGGGGAAAGTCATGCAATGAGCACCCCCGCTCGCCCGATCAAAGATCGGCCTGTACTAAGCATGATATTTTGTTTTTGAAAACACATGTGCTCTTATTCCGGTTAATTAGCTAATATTACTACGTGATGCGCACAGCATACAAGTATAGACTAGATCGCCTAATTTGGAACAAAACATTGC
The DNA here is from genome assembly GCF_004153795.1 of Camellia sinensis. Lineage (NCBI taxonomy): Eukaryota > Viridiplantae > Streptophyta > Magnoliopsida > Ericales > Theaceae > Camellia > Camellia sinensis. The sequence goes on along the minus strand of NW_021026682.1, from coordinate 71,131 downwards.
ATGTTCATTTTGTTGAAAACGGTTTGAAGTTTGCTACTTGCAAGTAGGCTAAAATGAGGATTTTGATGAATTGTTTCAATTCATGTAATCCAACCTTCACCCACAGGCATTCAGGCAGTTATAGAAAATAAGCAATTAGCCTCATGGCAAACATGCTTTCATGGCAGCATTAACACATATGCAGTATGCTAAAACGTAAACACTCACAGTATACTCCGAGCCAAAACAGAGAACTAGTTAGAAATCATGCATGATCTTAGTTCATGTTAAGATGGCTAATGCAACACATGCAAAAATGTAACTAAGATAGGTTCGGCTATCCTAAGAGGGTCATGTGAAATGCAACTTGGTACATTTATTCAAATTAGAATTGAAATACAATGCAGTTACTATGATGCGCCGAGCCCGGTACATACAAAACAGATGAATAGATGCACGCATGCAAGCATAAGGTATGCTAAATGAAACATGCCCTCAAACTAACCATCGTAAGCGGTTAAGTAAAAGGGAGAAAGAAATGGGGGTTGGAAGACATGCATCACACACACACACGCTTATTACAACATTATGTCCTCTCGATGGAGGGATCGAATAAGAAGCTAACTAGCTAATCTAAGCTAATTAAACTAATTAAATTAATTATTACAAAACAAATTGAAATAGCTAAAGGCATTAACTATTAAAGTACAAAATGAATGCTTAATCTAGCTAAGTAAAGAAGCTAAATAAAGCAGTAAACAGAGGTGCCCTTAGAGGGAAGAAAGCATGCATATCTGTAGACACCCTGTTTTTTACCGTCCTCAAGACTTGGACGTCATTGTTTGAACACTCGATGATCATCCATGTTCGTGTTCGTTTTGAGTTCCCGGAGGTCTCGGCCGCGCGCCTTGCGTCAAGATCTCTCAACTTGTCTGTTTTGTGCTTAGTTGTGGACCAAACACTTGTGTTTTTTCTTCTAAGGGAAAAGGGTGGCTTGTTTGCCATACCCTCAACCCACCGGCCAATGCTTGAAGCCATCGGCCCTGTTTTCTTGCCATCGGCCAAAAGTATTGGCCGATCGGCACTATATTTGGTCGGTCGGCACTTGTGTTGGTCGATCGGCCATTTTTGGTGGCCGAACCCTGTTCATCTGCTTTATGTAGATATTTTGTGCTAGCTGGCACAGCTGGCATCCACAATTCACCCCCTTCATACACGTGTATGGAGGGATTTGCCCCTTTGGCTTAGCTTTTCCAAGAAGCTTTGGAATTGAATTCCTATAAGAGGGGAGGCCCTCCTCCCTTCTCAAAGGTTCTGGATTTTAGGGTTAGAATAGTTGTATCTCTCTGTCTCTATATCTCCCTCTCTTTACACTTTTGTGTGTGTTTTTGTGACCTAAAGTGTGATTTTGTCTTACTATTGCACACAAACACCTAGCACTACACCATCCTTGGTTTCCGAGGCATTAGGGAGTTGGTGTTAGGGTTCTTGAGTTGTTTTTGATCAGAGAAAGGTGCTGGTGTTGTGTTCTTGAAGTTGTTCTTCAAGGGTGAGCATTCTTGCTGTAGATACCCCTTTCTTGCTTAAGCTTTTAGCCCTTCTTGCTTATTGTTTTAAGCTTAGCTATTAACTGATAAAAGTTCTGTTTTTACTTGCTTTAGAACTTTGTTTAAGGTCGTTTTGAGGTTTGGGATTGTTTACCCCCTCCAAGGCCTTGTTAGGCCTTGTTTTAGGCCATCCCTTTTGGTCATTGCTTTAAGCTTTGCATGGCCTCTCTACCACTGAAATCTAGAGGATTTTTAGTGGTGGAGAGGTGGTTTTGGTGTCTTAAATAGGAGAGGGTCATCCCCTCTCCTTGTCATCTTGAATACTAGCATAAGTGGCTTATGTTGGTAGCATGTGTCCTTCGCTTGTTTTAGCTTCATTTCAGCAAGTATTTGGTGTTGTTTTGCCATGATTTACCTCTGTTTAAAGTTGTTTTAGTGGTCTCTTGCATGCACCATATACGTGCCTTGCAATCCCCTCATTTGCCTTAACATGTATCTAGCATTTAGACTACCATGCTTGCATGTTTTGGCTTAACTCCATGAATCTTTTAGCCTTGTTTTACCATGCTAAAGCTTTGTTTTTCATTGTTTTGGTCATGCTTGCATTGTTTTGTATAGCTACCATGCAATCTAGCTTGTTAGCTTTGGGTGTTTAAGTCACTAGCATGCTTTACTTGGGCCATTTCGGTGGTTTGGCATCACTTGTTATGTTGTTTCAGTCCATGTTTTATGCTTGTACACTTGCACTTATCACTTCTTTAATGTTTTAAAGAGTTTGTGTTTTATGCCTCATGAATGTGTCATTGTGTATGCCATCATGTTTAGGCCTCTAGGATGCCGTTTCAATGTGTTTTTGGTCTTGTTCTAACATGCCATAACTCTGATTTTATTGGCTTAAGTCATGCCATGTTTGGTTTTGATAGGTATAGTGTAACACCTCTTTTGTAGCTTTGCATGCCTCATGTTTTTGGTGTTGTGTTCTAGCATGTTTTTGCCTCATTCCTTGCATGTTTTAGACTTACTTTGACCTGCCTTGGGACTGTTTTAGATCCCCTTGGCCCTTTGGGGCTTGCTTTGTATAGCCATGGTTTGAACCCTTTGGCTAGTTTTCAAGCTTTAAGCTTTCTTGCATGCTTTGCTTGCGTACTTTGGTTGATTTGGCATCATCCCTTGCATGATTTCAGAGCTTAACATGTTTGTCACATGTCCATGTTTATCCTCTTTTAAGTGTGCTTAAGAGTTGCTCTACTATGCTTAAGTGTTAGGCCAATTGGCATGCATGTTTGTATGTGTTTTTGTCCTCATTTCCATTGCATTTTTTGCCACTGATTTGGGCCTATTTGAGAGCTGTCCATTTTGGTTTAAGTCCATCCTTCGCATGTTGTTGCATGCTTTCCTTGCATGTTGTTGCATACTTGGCCTATTGCATGATCGTCGCATGCTTGAGTTATATTGCATTTGGCATGCTTTTTGTTAAGTTGCTTTGCATGTTTGCATGCTAGTCTCATTGCATGTTGTTGCATGCTTATTGCATGTTTGTCCCTTTACATGTTGTCACATGTTTGCCTCACATGTTGTTGCATGTTTGTTATTGGCATTGTTGTTACATGCCTTGCATGTTTACTTGTTTAGGTTGTATGCCTATTGCACATTGCTTGCTTGCATACTCATGTTGCATTAGCCTGCTTGCATGCCTAGGTTGCATAGCAATATGCATGCATCCCTTGCCTCTTGATCAAGCATGATAGAGGTTGGGGCCCCTTATGTGTTATGCGCATTTCATTTGATATAAATTGCACACTTGGCACCTTTGGCCATCATGCATTGAAATGCGTGATTGGTGGTCCGAGAGTCGAGAACCATACTCCCTTAAGTTCATGACATGATAGGGAGGGTGGTCGTGCAAACATTGTCCTGTAAATGTATTGCCATGCCCTGTTTGTCCTCTGTTGTAGCAACAGAAGCATTCTGCAGGAAGATATGGCTGGTCGGCCATCTTCAGTGCCGGTCGGCTAAGTATTTTTGGCCGAGAGCCTTACAATTGGTCGATGGCACCATTACCTTGGCCGATGACTATACCACTTGGCCGATGATCTCTCACGGTGTCCATGAACTGGTTCTGGAGCATCCTTAAGACTTGTGAAGTTTTTAGAGGTACAGAGCAGTGCAAACAGAGGCAACATGTGACATGGTGATGGATTTCCGAGCGACGCCGTCCGAGTATGCATGCATCCCTCTCCCCGAGGCTGTTTTACTGTTTCCATAGTTTAATTGATTTGCTTAAATTAGTTAAGTGTTGTGTAATAATTAATTAGCTTGTTAGTTAGTTAATTAGTTCATTTGTATTATTCTTTCGGTTCCTCCGTCGAGAGGGCGCAATTGTGTAAAAAGCGTGCGTGTGTCTGATGCATGTCTTCCAACCTCCACTTCTTTCTCCCTTTTACTTAACCGCTTACGATGGTTAGTTCTAGGACACGTTTCAATCAGCATCCTTATGCTATGCATGTTTGCATCATTCATTTGTATTGCATGCACCAGGTTCAGCGCATCATACTAATTGTATTGTATTTCAATTCTAAGTTGAATACGTGTATCGAATTGTCGCATCTCATATGTCATTTTAGACTAGCCGAGCCTATTCTAGTTACATTTTGTATGTGTTACATTAGCCATCTTAACATGGACTTGCATCATACATTGATTACTAATATGTTCTTTGTTTTGGCTCAGAGTACACTGTAAGTGTTTATGTTTTAGCATCTTGCATGTGTGTGAGTGTTAACATGACAGCATGCTTGCCATGAGGCTAATTGCTTATGTGATATAATTGCCTGAATGCCTGTGGGTGAAGGTTGGATTATTTGAATTGGGACAATTCATTGAAATCCACATTTTAGCCTACTTGCGAGTAGTAAGCTTCAAACCATTTTCAAACAAACGGATATGCGATGCTTTGTTCCAAATTAGGCAATCTAGTCTATACTTGTGTGTTGTGCGCATCACATAGTAATTCTAGCTAATTAACCGGAATAAGAACATATGTTTTCAAAACAAAATATCATGTTTAGTACAGGCCGATCTTCGGATCGGGCGAGCGGGAGTGCTTATAGATGACCTTCCCCAATCGTACCCAAGTTCCCGAGCCGAGGCAACTTTGGTGATGACAGACACGTGGCCTTAGGCAACGAGTCAGGGTTTCCTATATTCCCCCAAAATAAAATATTTAGGTGGCGACTCTGTATCTGGCAAAGCAGTCCATGTTTGGCACTTCTTTCTTAAAAATCAGTTTTCCAAAATGATTTGCCGGATTTGGACTCTTTGGTGATTTATCAGTCTTGCATTGCACTTTGCAAGATTAGATTCAGAACCGTGACACTGAGTCCGAACTGTAGAAGCAGGAAGCCCTCGGGGCACGTCTACAATGTCCGGTCGCGTCGCTCAAAAATCCGTCGCGATACCCCAATTTGCCTCTGTTTGCAATTGTTTCCAGAATACTACACAAAGCTCCAAAAAGCTGAAACTCCACCTTGGGAACCTATGGGAGGGTGGCTGACCAGTTATTGAGGAAGGAGACCACCTGCTGACCACTTTTTGTGCTGAAAAACCAGAAAAAGTGGTCGGCTAGCTAGTAATACTAGTCGGCCGACCAGTTGTTGCTATTGAATTCCAGTTTGCTACAACAGAGAGCAAGAAAGGGCATGACAATGTATTTGCAAGATATGTGTGCACAACCACCCTCCCTATCATTACATGAGCTCAAGGGAGTGTGATTCTTGACCCTCAGGCCACCAATCGCGCATTTCAATGCATGATGGCCGAGAAGCGAAGTTGCACAATTCAATGTAAAATGAATGCACAAGTAAACACATAATGCCTAAAACTCTATCATGTATGATCAAGAGCGGAGAGCGTCGGCGACCAAGAATTGAGACACGTTTCTTCACTTTAAGTATGAAACGTCTCTCGTTTCTCGTGTTTGGACTATCACCTATTCCAAACGCAATGCAACAAGTAACATGGCAAACATGCAATGTAACTTAAACATGCAAGCATGCAACTAGATGGCATACACAATGCAATGTGATATGATCAACTTAACAAAGTTAATGACATGCGAACGACGCTAATGCATGTATGCACAATGCAATACAATAAGGGCAACTTAGCAATGTTAGGAACATGCATACTCAATGCAAAGAAACAACTTGGCATACACAATGCAAATGAACTACATGACATACACAATGCTCATGACAACTAGCATACACAATGCAAATGGTAACTAGCATACACAATGCAATGACTAACATGGCATACTCAATGCAATATGATCATGGCATACACAATGCGAATGAAGAGCATGGCATGCGCAATGCAAACAACAACATAACATGCACGATGCGATGTGACATGGCATACACAATTCTCAATGGGCTTAAACCGAAATGGACAGACCTCAGTCATGCCAAAATAGAGGCCATAATGCTAAAATGAAGGCACCGAAAACACCTACAAGCATGCATGCCAATTGGCTCACCAACTAAGGCACAAAGGTGCAACTCTCAAGAACACTTAAAGAGTGAAAAGCATGGAAGTGTAACAACACTAAGTGCACTGGAATGGGGTAAGAAATGATGCCAAATTATTCAAACAACACAAGTATGGCATGCTAGGGTCCTTAAAGCATGAGGCTAGTAAAGAGGACTACAAAGGAGGCATGCAATACATGGCACAAATGCATGAACTAAGCATGGACGGAGCTTAAGTAGGTCAAAATAAGGACCTAAACATGCTGAGACAAGGGCTCAAAGGCCTAGGCATGCAAGCATACGAGCGAAGGCATACACTAGGCAACAATGCATAACACTCAAAGGCACTCAAAGCATGATTGAGGTAGGAACATGGCGATGCTAAAAGCTCTGAAATGAAGTATTAAATGATGTCAAATAATCTAAGTAGCTCAAAGATAGCATGCATGAGGCAACAAAACACAAAGCTAGCAAGGCCAATTGCACTACAGCTATACAAAGCATGAAGCATATGACCAAGGCAACCTAAAACAACCCTAGAACATATTAAAATGAGTCTAAAACATGCATGGAAGGAAGCCAAAACAAGCTAGCATGAGGGGCATAAGGCATGATGCATACAAGGCGAATAAGGTGGATTACACTACACCTATTAAGACCAAGCATGGGATGACTTAACCAACAAAAATCAGAATTATATCATGGCAAAATAACCCCAAAAGCACATTGAAATAATGGCTCGCAAGCTAAGGCATGAAGGCATACACAATGGTTCATGTTAAGACATAAAGGGGGAAACCCTCCAACGCATTGAATGAGAGACAAATGTGAATGCATGACCATGACACATGGACTGAAATCACATAATAAATGATTCCAAATCATTCGAATAGTCCAAGTATTGCATGCTAGTGGACTAAATACACAAAGCTAACAAGCTAGATTGAACCATAGCTATACAAAGCAAGTCATGCATGCCCAAAACAACTAAAATCAGACCTTAAACATAGTAAAACATGAACAAAGTCTTCTCAAAGCTAAGCCAAAAGCATGCTAAAATGACATGTTACAACATGATGCATGTTAGGTTATTTCATGGAATTGCACTACAAGTGCAAGGTGCATGCAAGGGGCTATCAAACCAAGCCAAAAAAGATCTAAGGCATGTTAAAAAAACACCAAAAACCTACTGAGATGGACCCAAAACATGCTAGAAATACATGCTACCTCATAAGGCATACAAAGCTAGTTTGTGTGATTTACACTACAAGTGTATTAACCATGCATGAAGTGACCAAAGCAAGTAGAAATAGTGGCATGCCTCAGAAAAATAACCACAAATACTAGCTAAGAACAAGCTAACACAAGCTTATCAGAGGCGCTCAAACATGAGGCATATGAAGCTAGTAAACACAATACAAGGAGAGGGGATGACCCTCTTCTATTTAGGACACCAAAACAACCTTTCCACCACTAAAAATCCTTTGGATTTCAATGGTAGAAAGGTCATGCAAAGGGTTCAACAAGAGCCTAAAGGGATGGCTCAAAACAAGGCCTAAGAGGGGGTAAATCACCCCAAACGAAAAAGTGACCTTAAACAACTATTTTAAGCATGCAAAAACAAAACTTTTTCTAGTTAAGAATTAAGCTTAAAAACATATGCAAGAAGGGCTATAATCTTAAGCAAGAAAGGGGGATTTAAAGGTCAAATGCTCACCCTTGAAGACCTCTTTTACCACTGCAACTCCAGCAAGTTCTTTGAGCTTAAACCAATCCAAGAACACCAAAAACAACCCCTTAACACCTCGGCAACCAAAGGAAGGTGTTTGAGTGTGTGTTTGTGTGTTAAACTAAGACAAAAAAACACTTTAAGGCACAAAAATGAAGCAAAGAAGGAAGTATAGATACAAGACTATATCTAACTCTCAACCCTCAAATTTCTGAAAGGGAGGAGGAGCCTCCCGCTTATAGAAACTAAAAGGAAAAGCTTCTTGGAGAAGCTAAGCCTTCAACAAATCCCTCCATACACTATGGAGGATAGCCCAAATGCCCTCTAATTGTGCCAGCTGGAGGAAAATATCTCCAAAAAGGTGCCAAAAAGTAGCCGACCACTTGAAGTGGTCGGCCTGCTATTTAAAGTGGTCGGCTGACCACTTCAAGTGGTCTTCCAAGGCACAAACTGGTCGACCATGGTGGGACAGAGTCCAGGGCATGAAAGAAAGCTAGTGGTGTGGTGGCCGACCAGAAAATGTGGCCCAAAGACCAAGCAAGCCAGTTATTTGACCAGAAAACTGGCTAGAAGAAGGAAAAGTGGTCTCCAAGGAGAAAAAGTGGTCTCCCACCCTTGTACCACCTTCCAAACAAGGAAAACAAGGTTTGTACCAAAAACAAACCAAAACGGGTGCAAGACGAGAGATCGGGAGGCAAAGCACGCGGCCGAAAGCCCCAAAAACTAGCTGACGAGCACCAAAAGTAGTATGCAATCACAAAAGCGGTCTCCCGGACCACAGTGTTCCTCTAAGTAGAGGCAACAAGGTGTGGTTCAAAAACCACGCCAAATGGAGAACGTTAAGCGGTCTCGAGACAAGGCGCGAGGCCAAAGGCTCCAAAAATCAGAAATTAGTCTCCAAACGAGAAAAGTGGCCTACGACCACAAAAAGTGGTCTATGACCACAAAGAGATGGTCTACAAGACCTCTCCCTCCCTCCAAGAAAAGAAAACAAGATTTGGTCCACAAACCAAGCCGAAGCACAAAAGAGTTCAGAGGCTCGGAGGCAAGGCTCTCAGCCAAAACACCGAAGACTCGAAATGAGCACAATATGCACCATCACCGAGCGCTTAATTGATGACGTCTGAGTCTTAAGGTCGGTCAAAAATGGGGTGTCTACACATTCGAATCATGTTTGTTTTGAAAAATTGTTTCGGATATGTACCACTTCAAAAAGTTATCGCATATGAACATTACTCAAATTATTCCAGTTCAAGAAATTAGCCTTCATCCACAAACATTCAAGCAATTATAGCATTTAAGCACTTAGCCTCATGGTAAGCATGCTAAATATGACAACAATCACACACATGCGATATGCTGAAGTGAGTAAAGGCTCACTTAGTACTCCAAGCCAAAAAGATGAAAGAGTTAGAAAAATGCATGATCCTAACTATGCAATATGACTAATGCAACACATGCAATATGCAATTACTAGGCTCGGTTATTTAAAATGACACGTGAATCAATTTGATAGCATGTGATCTAAGCAAGTATTCAAAGAAGTATTAAACTAACAATGCAGTTAGAATGATGAACCGAGCCTCGATGCATGCAAATACAAATGGATGCAAACATGAAGTATCCTAAGCAAAACGTGATGCCCCCTAAACTAATCATCATAAGTTAGTAAATAACAGGGAGAAAGATGTGGGGTTGGAAAACAAACACGTTATTGCATCATTGCGCTCTTAGGAAGGGGAGTCCGAATAAACTAACTAGCTAACTAGCTAAGCTAAGCTACGCTAATTATTACAAAACAAACGAAATTAGCTAAACTACCTAACTAATTATTACAACAACATATGAATTAACTAACTATTCTAGTTAACTAATTATTACAACACTTAACAAAATTAACTAGCTACAACTAATTAATTACAATAAATATTTAATCTAAATATTTAAACTTAAACAAGCTCGGAATGCGAAGAATGCTCATGCATGTGCTCGATTTCCACTTGAAAAGCCACTGTTTTGCTTATGGAGAGCCTCTGTTGCACAATAGAACACTAACACTGTTGCCCACTTCCAGAATAACTCTGCTCTACCTGAAGAATACACTACTGAATTTTGCATTAATGGCCGGCCGACTAGTGAAGAGGGTTGCCGACCACTAGTGATGGCTGGCCGACCATCAAAGGTGGTCTGCCAGCTACCTGCTGGCCATGGAAAGTGGCCTGTCGGCCATTGCTACCCAGTTCTCTTTCCTGCAACAGAGGACAAACAAAGCATATACAGGTTATTTCAAGGGTTTGTTTGCACAACTCACCCCTCCTTTTCATGAACAAATCAAAAGAGTAGCAAGTTTGGTTCACAAACCATCAATGGATGCAATTTCATTGCATGATGGCTTGTGAAACCAAGTGTGCAAGTTCAATAAATACACCAAAATGAGACTCTCAAAGCCACCTCCCTATCATGAAAGATCAAGGGAAATGATGATCTTGGAGACTTGAATCATTTCATCACTAGCAAGTATGAAATGGCCCAAGTTCCATGTGTTCAATTAACGTTCGATTGAACACAACACTTATTGTCTTGTACTATTTTAGTCTCAATTTTAATCCATTTCAAATTACCAACCATTCTTTAATTCATTGAGTCCAAATGTGAGTTTAAGTCCTCTAGTGGAGTGAAGTACCAAACCAAGAGTTAACTTAAGACATGAAAGAGATGTCATGCCGTTGATAATGAACCCCTAAAAGGGATTAAACCATTAAGCAGGACAACCTCAATCTCATGCTTAAAAGAACAAGTGGCGTGAAACAACTCTCAAAGAAAAACAAAAGCCAAGAAAGGAGGGAGGTTGTAGAGATTATTAGTGCTGAAAATGAGTGAGAGAAGCATAAATAAATGCTATCAACTCAAAGGAGATGGCATCCAAGGCCTAGAACACCAAACTCATAGGGATTATTACACTACAAGCATGCAAAACAAAGCTTAAATGCAACCAACAATCCAAAACAATGATAAAACAGTTTAAAATAAGTCCTAAAACATGATGGAATTGAGCTAACAATAGCAAGATTAATACTTTAAAACATGGCACAAACTGGGCTAGTAAGCAAGACACAAGTAGAGGAGGCTAACCCTCCAAATTTGGACTTCAAAACATAATTTGGCCACTGAAAAAGCTCTAAAAATCAATGTTTAAAAGCTCTGAAAAAGATAGTAAGAGGGTGGGAAACACAAGGGTAAAGGCCTCCAAAACAAGGTACAAAGAAGGGTGGATCACCCCTCCACCTTTATTGGCCTTAGAACCCAAGTTTAAGCCCAAAAATATAAAAGTTTTACAGCCCAAAAACAGTTGGAATGGTGGATCACCCCTCCTAATTAGGTGACCACATGCCAAACTTGTGGCTTTTAATGCCCACTAAAAGTATTGTCTTCCATACCAAATCACCCTTCTCAAAGCTAATGTGTTTGAATTTTTTATTATAGCTTTTGGCTTTTTTTTTTCTTTTGGAAAATGATACTATTTAATGCCAAAATTCTAGCTTCGTTCACATTCTCCAACTTTAAGAACAAGCTCTGATGATATTGCTCTGTAGTTAATTGGTCTTTGTACTTTACCCTCAAGGATTTGATATTAATTTTCACCAGCAACACTGCATCATGCCCATACACTAAGGCATAAGGGGTGAGTCCTAGACTTGACCTTGGAGAAGTCCTATAAGCCTATAACACATCTAACAACAAATTATGCCAATTCCTAGTATTGTCTTCCACAACTCTTTGTATTCCCTTTTTCAATGACTTGTCAGATGATTCAGCTTGACCATTTGCTTGTGCACAATAAGGGGTGGAATTAATAAAACTAATTCCAAATTCTACTGTAAAACATTTTACTATCATTCCATCGAACACAGTCTCATTATCCACAGTTATGGTCTGTGGAATGCCAAACCTATAGATTAACTCTTTGATAAAGTCAATTACTTCAGACTGATCTACAACCTTATAAAGCTTAGCTTCAATCCACTTACTGAAGTAATCTGTGGCCACTAGAATGAAACAATGTTGTTTCGAAGAGGGTGGATATATTTTGCCTATCATATCCATTGTCCATCCTCTAAATGGCCAAGGCTTCATTACTGCATGCTAATTAGTTACTGGCACATGTGTTATCATGCCATGCTTCTGGCATGCCTGGCAACCCTTTGCATACTTTATACAATCCTTATGGATGGTTGGCCAATAATAGGAATGCCTTCGAAGCAACCACCTTATCTTCACACCAGGTTGATGGGCACCACATATGACTTATTGTACCTCAGCCATAGCAGTCAATGCCTCTTTTAGCCCTAGACATTCCAATAGCAGCCCATCTACTCCCCTTTTGTAAAGGGTATTCCCATACATTATAAATTGCATTCATTGCAATTTAAGCCTTTTGTTAGCCTTCGAAGAAGGACTAGTTAAATATTGAATGATTGGTTGTCTCTAATCATACTCTTTCAAATCATTCTGGTTAACTTCCACCATGACACCCCTTTTAGCCAAATGTGGTATTAACTTCTGATATGTTGCTTGACTTATGTCTATTTGAGTGTCATCCCTTATTTTAAAATTTGAAGCCCTCTGAGCTACATCATTGGCTCTGTGATTCATGAATCTTGGGATATAAGTCACATTTGCTCTTTGAAACTAAGAAAGCACATATAATGTAGCAACATAATATGGTAACATGCTTGCACTTTGACATTTAAAAATTTCTTTTACTTGGTTGATTACCAATTGAGAATCTCCAAATATATCAACTACTTGAGGCTATAATCTAATAAGTATCTCAAGTCCCATTACCAAAGCTTCATATTCAGCTTGGTTGTTGGAACAAGTAGCTTCATCAATTCTTAAACCATGTGTGGTTTCTACCCCCTGTGGTGACTTCATTACAACACCAATTCTGACTATATTATTGGCTTTTGATCCATCGAACCACATGTGCCATGGTTCAACATCAATTGTGCCAAGTTCCATTATCTCTTGGCTTTCTGTTGGACATGGATGATCAGCCAAGAAGTTAGCCAAAACCTGTCCTTTTGTTGCCTTTTTGGGGAACATATTCCAAATGAAATTCTGATAAAGCTAAAATCTATTTTCCAATTCTTCCTCTTAACACGGGTCTGGATAACATGTATTTAACCAAATCTATGATTGCAATTACCAAAACAACAGTAGGCAAAAGATAATATCTCAATTTCATTGATGCAAAATATAATGCCAAACACAACTTCTCTACAGTTGAGTATTTACATTCGTAAGAATTTAAAAACCTAATAAGGTAATATACTGCTTGTTCCTTGCCTTCTTCATTGTCCTGAGCTAGATAAACTCCCAATGAATCTTCTACTGCAACAATGTATAGCTTCAGAGGTTTGTCCCTCCTTGGTGGCATCAATACTAAAGTCTTGGTGAAGTAGGTTTTGATTCATTCAAAAGCAGTTTGATGCTCTGCTGTCCACACAAATTCTTCTTCGTTTTTTAACTTCAAGAAAGAAGAAAACACTTTAGTCTTTCTAGCAGTGTTAGAAATAAGCCTGAATAAGGAATTTTTGCAATTCTTTCTTACTTGACGGAGGTTTGGCCTTGATGATGGCTTTGGCTTTGTTCTGATCAATCTGTATTCTCTTCTTGTGTACCACATACCCCAAGAAGTTTCCGACTGATGCACCAACAGAACATTTGAGAGGATTGAGTTTTAGTTTGAACTCTCTCATTCTTTCGAAGGCTGCTGTAAGTGAACTAGATGCTCCTCCATGGACTGAGATTTCATAACAATATCATCAACATAACATTCTAAGTATCCATTAATGAGATCATGGAAGATAGTGTCCATTGCCCTCTGATATGTTGCTTCAGTATTCTTCAATCCAAATGGCATCTTAACCCATTCGAAGTTGCCAATGTTTTCAGGACACCTGAAAGCTGTCTTGTGAACATCCTTATCTGCTATGTAGATCTGATTATAACCAGAATGTCTATCCATCATAGACAAAATCTGTGTCTTGCCAAACTATCCACCAATAAATCAACTATAGGTATGGGGTACTCATCTTTTCGAGTTACCAAATTCAGGTTTCTAAAATCAATGCATACCTTCAACTTGCAATTCTTTTTTACTACAGGCACAATATTGGACAACCATTCAACATACCTGGCTGTTCTGATGAAGCCTGCTTTAAGGAGCCTAACAATCTCCTGTTTTACCTTTTGAACCACTTCAGGGCTCATCCGTCTTGGTTTCTGCTTGTGTGGCTTGAAATTAGGCTTCATTAAGAGCCTATGTTCCACTAATGACCTATCCAAACCAGGCAACTCATTATAAGACCAAGAAAAACAATCTTTATATTGTTTTAGGACAACCAACAACTGGTTCTTGTCAATAGGATCCAACCAAGCACTGATGTAAGTGGGTTGTTGTACTGAACCTTCGCCTAGGTTAACTTCTTCCAAGGGATCTTACACTTTGTAGATGCACCCCCTTGGGGCCTTGCCTTCTACAGTTCAGACTCAATTGTCACGGTTCTTAATCTGATCTCACAATGTGCGATGTGAGATTAATAAATCACCAAAGAGTCCAAATCCGGCAAATCGTTTTGCAAAACTGATTTTTGTAAAGAAGTGCCAAACATGGACTGCTTTGTCAGATACAGAGTCACCACCTAAATATTTTATTTTGGGGGAATTTAGGAAACTCTGACTCGTGCCTAAGGCCACGTGTCCATCATCACCAAAGTTGCCTCGGCTCGAGAACTTGGGTACGATTGGGGAAGGTCATTTAATGAGCACCCCGCTCGCCCGATCAAAGATCGGCCTGTACTAAGCATGCTATCGGATTTTTGAAAACACATGCGTTCTTATTCTGGTTAATTAGCTAGAATTACTATGTGATGCGCACAACAAACAAGTATAGACTAGATCGCCTAATTTGGAACAAAGCATTGCATATCCGTTTGTTTGAAAATGGTTTGAAATTTGCTACTCGCAAGTAGGCTATAATACGGATTTTGATGGATTGTCCCAATTCAGGTAATCCAACCTTCACCCACAAGCACTCAGGCGGTTAATCACGTAAGCAAATAGCCTCATGGCAAGCATGCTTTCATGGCAACATTAACACACATGCAGTATGCTAAAGCGTAAACACTCACAATGTACTCCGAGCCAAAACAAAGAACTAGTTAGAAATCATGTATGATCCTAGTTCATGTTAAAATGACTAATGCAATGCATACAAAAAGTGTAATTAAGATAGGCTCGGCTATCCTAAGAATGTCATGTGAGATGCAACTTGGTACATGTATTCAAATTGGAATTGAAATACAATGCAGTTAGCATGATGCGCCGAGCACGGTGCATGCAATACAGATGAATGGATGCACACATGCAAGCATAAGGTATGCTAAATGAAACGTGCCCTAAAACTAACCATCGTAAGCGGTTAAGTAAAAGGGAGAAAGAAATGGGGATTGGAAGACATGCATCACACACACGCACGCTTATTACAACAATTGGCTCTCTCGAGGGAGAGACCGAATAAAGAGCTAACTAGCTAATCTAAGCTAATTAAACTAATTATTACACAACAAATTAATTAACTAATCCTAGTTAACTAATTATTACAAAACAAATTGAAATAGCTAAACGCATTAACTATTAAAGGTACAAACCAAAGCAAAACCTAGCTATCTAAGCATGGCAGCTAAGGAAAGCAATAAAAGCAGGAGGTTCTCAGAGGGAGAAGACTGGATGCATGCCCGGTCGCCTCGTTCGGAAATCCAATGCGATGCCTCGATTTGCCTCTGTTTTCATTTGTTCTCAGAAACTTGCACCAAGCTCCAGAAAGCTAAAACTTAACCTTGGGAGTCCTGTGGGAGGGTGGCCGACCACTTTTGGTCTCTAGAAACACCTGCCGACCACTTTTGATTGCTGAAAATCAAGAAAAATGGTCGGCCAGCTATTTTTTCTGGCTAGCCGACCAGTTGTTGCTGTTGAATCCCAGTTTTCTGCAACAGAGAGCAAGAAAGGGCATGGCAATGCATTTGCAAGATATGTGTGCACAACCACCCTCCCTATCATGTCATGAACTCAAGGGAGTGTAGGTTCTCGACCCTCGGGCCACCAATCACGTATTTTCATGCATAATGGCCGAGAGGCGAAGTTGCACAATTCACTATGAAAATGAATGCACAAGTAAACACACAACGTCTAAAACTCTATCATGGATGATCAAGAGCGTCAGCGAGTCGGCGACCGGGAATTAAGGCACGTTTCATCACTTTAAGTATGAAACGTCCCTCGTTTCCCGTGTTTGGACTAACACCTATTCCAAACACAATGCAAGCAAGCATGGCATACACAATGCGACTCAAGCATGCAAGTATGCAATATGGCTTAAGCATGCAAACATGCAATGCAATATGAACAACCTAACAAGGCTAATGCATGCATGCATAATGCAATACAATAAGGGCAACTTAGCAATATACCAAGCATGGCATGCACAATGTAATATACATGGTATGCTCAATGCAATGTAAGATGGCATACTTAATGCAATGAAACAATATGGCATGCTCAATGCAATATACATGGCATAATCAATGGACTTAAACCAAAATGAGTAGACCTCAGTCATGCCCAAATTAGTGGCCATTGGTATTGAAATGAAGGCACATAAAGCAAGGCATGCATGCACAATGCATTGGCCATCAAAGAGGCCAAAGAGCACAACTCTCAAGAGTGCTCAATGAGTGACGACAGTGGAAGTGTAACAACACTAAGTACACTGAAATGAAGCAAGAAATGATGCCAAATCATTCAAACAACATGAGTAAAGCATGCTAAGGTCCTAAGGCATGAAAGCTAGCAAATAGCAACACAAAGGAGGCATGTAATACATGGCACAAATACATGAACTAAGCATGGACAGAGCTTAATTAGGTCAAAACAAGGACCTAAACATGCTGAGATAAGGGCCCAGAGGCCTATGCATGCAAGCATACAAGCTAAGCTACAAGCTAGGCAAACATGGACAATACTCAAAGGCATTCAAAGTACGAATGAAGTGGGAACATAAGCATGCTATAAGCTCTAAAATGTCATGTTAGATGATGCTAAATCATGTACACAACATAAATGAAGCATGCAATAGTGCCCAAAGCTCGAAGCAAGCAAGAGCACTTGTACTAGAAGTATACAAAACATGAAGCATGTGGCTAAGGCAACCTAAAACAGTCCTAGTACATGTTAAAATGAGTCTAAAACATGCATGGAAGGAAGCCAAAATATGCTAGCATAAGGGGCATAAGGCATGATGCATACAAGGCAAATAAGGTGGATTACACTACACCTATTAAGACCAAGCATGGGATGACTTAAGAAACAAAAATCAGAGTTATATCATGGCATAATAACCCCAAAAACACACTGAAATGAGGGCTCGCAAGCAAAGGCATGAAGGCATACACAATGGTTCATGTTAAGGCATAAAAAGGGAAACCCTCCAACGCAGTGAATGAGTGATAAATGTGACAACATGGACATGAAACATGGACTAAAATCACATTATGAATGATGCCAAATCATTGAAATAGGCCAAGTAGAGCATGCTAAAGGATGCAATACACAAAGCTAACAAGCTAGATTGAACTACAGCTATACAAATCAAGTCATGGATGACCAATACAACACAAAACAAACCTTAAACATGATAAAACATGAACAAAGTCTTCATGAAGCTAAGCCAAAAGCACGCTAGAATGACATGTTACAACATGATTCATGTTAGGCTATTTCATGGGATTGCACTACAAGTGCAAGGAGCATGCAAAGGCTAACCAAACCAAACCAAAATAGAGTCATGACATGGCAAAAAATCACCAAAAACATGCTGAAATGGAAAGAAAACAAGCTAGAAACACATGCTCAAACATGAGGCATACAAGACTAGATTGTGTGGTTTACATTACAAGTGTATTAACCATGCATGGGTTGACCAAAGCAAGTAAAAACAGTGGTATGCCATAACAAAATAACCACAAATACATGCTAAGAACAAGCTAACACAAGCTTAGTAAAGATGCTCAAACATGAGGCATATTAAGGCATGTATTGAAGATGCAAGGAGAGGGGATGACCCTCTCCTTCTTAGGACCTTAAAACACCATCCCCACCACTAAAATCCATTTCAGTGGTGAGAGGGCCAAAACAAGGTGGTCCCGAAGCTCACAAAAAGGCTAAAAAACAAGGCCAAACGAGGCCTAAGAGGGGGTAAACAATCCCAAACACAAAAGTGATCTTAAACAAAGATCAAAAGCATGCAAAAACAGAACTTTTATCAGTTATAAGTTAAGCTTAAAACAACATGAAAGAAAGGCTAAAAGCTTGAGCAAAAAAAGGAGAATTAAAGGTCAAAAGCTCACCCTTGAAGACCTTCTTTATAACTGCAACTCCAGCAGGTTTTTCAAGCTCAAGGCAACCCAAGAACACCAAAATCAGCCCCTAGGCACCTCAGTAGCAAAAAGATGGTGTTTGAATGTGTGTTTGCGTGTTAAAGTAAGACAAATCTACACTTTTGAACACAAAAATGAAGAACAAGAGTGATATAGAGACAAAGCTATATCTAACTCTCTAAGGGCAATTTTCTGAACCTGGAAGAGGAAAGAGGAGCCTCCCTCTTATAAAAGAGGAAAGCCAAAGCTTCTTGGAGAAGCTAAGCTTGAATGCCATCCCTCCATACACGTGTATGGAGGATGGCTCAAATGCTCTCCAGTTGTGCCAGCTGTCCAAAAATATCTCCAAAAAGGTGCCAAAAAGCAGCCGACCACTTGAAGTGGTCGGCCTGCTAGTAAAAGTGGTCGGCCAATCACTTTAGGTGGTCAACCAGAGCAAAACTAGTCGGCCATGGGTGGGAGAGGTCAACACACTAAATGCAAGGTGGTGGTGTGGTGGTAAGACTTGTTTATAACATAGGTCAGTTGTAAAAAGATTGGTTCGAATTGCAATGTCATTTACATATATGACCCAATACCTTCTTGTGGTTCCATTCCATTTAAAACCCCACTACACACTTGCCTTGATTCTCCTAAAACATAGAAGTCAAGTATGTGTTCCATCTAAGCTTTAGGCAATCGTAATGGCAGTGATGACGGGTAGTAATATCACATGGTAACAAATACTAGGTCCAAGGAAATGCGTAAGGAGGTAATCAATCTCTCAACCAACGTGTTATCTATATTCTCACACTTATATTCCAACACTTTCACAAAACAGTAAGACGCAATTTTTTCACCCGTTTTTCATCAACTCACAAAATATTAGCAAATATCATAAAAAATTCCCCTTTATGTCTAGAATTGCCAAATCATTTCAACATGTACAAATTGCAAGTACCTACTTTCCTGTTCTCCCAAGTGATATAAATAAGAATTTTTGCGAATCCATCAGTTTCTCTATATGGGTGTGTGTATTGTCAGGGAAAAAGAAGGAAAAAATGCAGAAGATTACTAACAGCGGAGGGAAAATCAAGAGCACATACTGGGCCTACTGGCTACTTTCCCACCTTCTCAGTGGAGAAGGAAATAAAAACCATCCACACATCCCTTAATCTCTGCCTTTACCCATATCATAGTTTCAACAACAAAAAAACTAATAATGAACCCAATTTACAGAAGATACACGGGAAACAAATATAACTACATATATTAAACATTGGAACTAGTTTCGTCCAAAATAAAAACAGATTGTAAGCCCCAAATTACACAGATTGTAAGCCCCAATGAACCCAATTTTAAACCCAGACGATGAAACTAAAAATATATCAATGTATTCATGAATGTATGTATTAATGAAATGAAAAAGAACAGAGAGAGAAGGGGAAAAAAATATCAAACCCAAATGCACCAAAAAATGTATGTTATAAACAACCCTAGAAATGTATGTATTCATGAAATGAAGGAGAAGAACAGAGAGAGAAGGGAAAAACATACTCACAGTATCAGAGAGATGAAGAAAAATGCATGTTATAAACAAAAAATGCAACTGAAACTGACAGATTCGAATGATATGTTATAAACAAAAAATGATATGTTGTAAATTGGGTCTGTCAGAGATGCAACTGAAAAATGCAATCCGAAGAAGCCCAATTTACTGAAACTGAATTTTACATTTTCATTTTCAAAAACCTTCCCCCCTTATTACATTCTCAAAAACCTTCCCCCCTTATTATATCATATTCAGATGCAATATCAGGGTAAATTCTTTTGGGTGAAGAGAATGACAAAAAAATACACAATAAATTAAAACTGAAGATCATGCTAGATAATAAGGAAAAGTAAATCCGAATTGGGCTTCCCAAACTGTAAACAAAATCAACTACACTCAATGGAATGTGAGAATTCACCTGCCTACTATTCCTGGGCAAAGACACACACTCACAAATCGCATTTTTCTGGGCAGTAGAGTGATTCAACCAGCCACCATATTGGCATGGCCAAAGACAAAACTTGGGAAACTTGAATAGTGAAGGCCATAGCCCTTGACCAACAGTTTCATCTTGAGAAAACGAACAAAAACAATCAAATCAAATTTTCTGTCTTTCTTTCCTCATTACTTTATTTTCGTGAAGGTGAAGTTACGGTCCAATAGGAAGCAAATGATAGCATGACAAAGTAAATGCATGGAAATTACCAGTATATGTCTCCCAAGGGTAAATGATTCCATTGTCATCCATGTCAAAAAAGGCCACATGTTGCTGAATACGGTTTAGGGTAGGGTCTCCGGCGAGGGTTGGGCTCCAAGAGGGGGGTTGAAGAGAAAGAATATGAATAAAAAACAGCGAATGAGACGGAGAGGGAGTTGTAATTTTGAAATCAAAGATGTGAGAAAGAATGGAGGACGGCTGGAAATGAGAGTCTGAGGTGTGTTTGGTTCTCTTTTCATGGGCGGGAAACCAAAGCATTGAGAACTACACATTTTGGTTAACAACACATTTTGACCATCTGATCTCGAGTCAAGAATCATCTCAGCCGTTAATGAATGCCACGTAGGACAAAAATATATGAAAGATTCAAAAACCTTCCTGCCATATTATATAGATTGTGATGCTTTGCACCTAAAATAATGGGGATGCTGTAACCCATATCATTGACCAAATATCCAACCCACGTACACATGGTGATACCCACAACCTGTTTGGGAGTTATGGAATTAGATCTGAAATTGCCTTTTAATTTTTTTAAATCTCTTATAAGTGGTGAATAAATAACCCACTAATATAATCTTTGGTTCTCAATCTATTTAAGAAATGTGCTAATGCTAAGGCACTCATTCTTCAACAAATAAAATTAAATAAGAAAAATAAATATTTTTTTGTTAAATTCGATGATTCTCTGCATGCCATTATATAAGCCTTATTGTTAGTTTAATAATATTCCCACTTGGAAAAAATCATATCATATATATAAAGAAAGAAAACATGATCTGCACTAAAGGAGTCTAACCACACCACTATGCTTGTTCCCACCTCGACAGGCTGCCACTGCCTTTGTGCAATGAGTGAGGGAAGATGCTTGAAAATGGCTTAATTTGTTTAGCATTTTCTGCGCATTTTCTTCTATTTTCCAACAAAAAGTCAAGAATCCAAAAGGACATAGAGGAGGATGGGGATATGGAAATTCATATAATTTGTTAGCGTACTAAAACCAGGGGGGAAAAAAAGAAGTAAATTTACTTTTATTATTGTGTTTTTTTCCCTAAGTTTTCTTGGCAGGCAAACAAAGCATTAACAAACTAAGAAACTCTAGAGACTGTTGAGGTTCACATGATAAATACTGGTAAGAACTTTTATTTCAAAAAAGTGTTGGTTGATTGATAAAAACACAAATCCAATTGCCTCAATAGTTTACATAGATTGAAAACCCCAAATTTAATTACCTCATAAACCCATATAAACAATCAAACCTTGATGATAATGATGATAAACAAACAGATTTATTATAACCATTATAGACCTCAATACCACCAACAAACAACACACCGAAATGTATATAATTCCTCTTCCCAATCCTGAATTCACCTCCAAATTCAGACCCAGCTCACCAAATTAGCTCCAAACGTAGAAACACACCTAAGTTTCCATCAAACAAATCCAATGACACCAACCCACCAACAAAACTACTTCTATTAAGTCTTAAAACTCAAAACCCAATAAAAAGAAAACAAATCAACAGATCAATGCGAAACAAACACAATTACAAACTAATTGGGTACAAACAAATCAACACAATTACAAACTAATTTGAAACACAAATCAACACAATTAGGTACAAACAAATCAACATAATTTGAAACATATCAACTATACATACACACAATTACAAACTAATCGAAACCTACAATGGAATTGAAGTCACTATCAAAAAAGAAAACACAAAAACACTCACAGATCAATGCGAAGCGGTATATACAGAGAGCTCTGTAACCGAAATGGTGTTTTTCGGAGAATTGTTTTAAAGCAATCCAAATACCTAAAAATGATATCCAGAAAATACCTAATTAACAAATCAATTTAAGGTTTAGAAAAACAAAAATCAAAATAAAAAATCAAAGCCCCAACTCTTCTGGATGTTGAAATCAAAGCCAAAAACAATATTGAAATCGAAAAGGGTTGTAAGGGAATCTCACCTTGCGATGAAGATGAGCGTGACCAAGGAGGAGGAGGAGCGTCGGTAGCGAAGAGGGTGGGTGTCGATGAAGAGAATTGAAATCGAACGGTTGATGAAAAGGGACGTGACGAAGGAGGAGGAGGAGGAGCGTCGGTTGTGATAGAGAGGGTGGACTTCTGTTCAAGAAGAAGAACAGAGAGAGAGAGAGCGAGAGCGAGAGAGAGAGAAAGAGATAGAGAGGGAAGGTGGGGGGGTTGAGACGGGGAGGAGCGTCGGGTGGGTTTCTTTGCTTCTGTTGAAGAACAGAGTGAGAGTGAGAGTGAGAGTGAGAGTGAGAGTGAGAGAGAGGGCAGGTGGGGGGGCCAATTTCCGTCTTTGTGCCGTTTTGAACATTTTAGTCCTATTTTAGGGTGTATTTTTATTTTTATTCTCAAAGTAGGATAAAACGGTTTTTCAAATGCCGTTTTTTCAGAAACCGGCTTTCACAAAACCGTATTCATCGATTAAAATAATAATAAAATTTGAAAATGGAAACCAGCTTTTCTAAATCCGTTTTTGATTAAGATTTTAATTATTTTGAATTAATTAAAAACGGTATTCGTAAAACCGTTTTCCAATTAATTTTTTTTTAATTTATATTTTCAACATAAATATTTTTTGGTCAAAATTTTTTTTTTAATAAAAACCGGTTTTAGAAAAACCGTTTTTGCATTAATTTTTTTTAAATAAATATTTTATGACCAAAATTTTTTTTTCTTAGATCTGGGTATGTTCCCTCCATTGGAAGAATTGCTCTCAATCCTTAGCTTTGAATCAAAATCCTTCTCCATATTAGCTACCGGTGAACAGGATAGAGCAAATTGTTTTTTCTATTTAATATATAACCTAGAAACAGTCCATGTGTTAGATTGCTTGTAACTCAATGTAACGACTATAAAGAAAATCAAGGTCAAATGTAGATTATTTAGCTTTAAACTCCAATTTTTTCTTTGTTTTTTCTTCTTTCTTTTCCAAAATAGTTAGCTAATTTTTTGATGAGGCACATGGTCACATTTGAAAATATTTACATAAGTACTGTTTCAAAACACATAAATTATTATTTCCTAGAAAAAGAGTATGAACTTACGGGAAGAGTAGGGTAGCTCAAAGCTCCATTAATACCAATAGCCATTATAAGAGATGCAATCATGTTGAAACCAATTGCACGCAGCCCTGCGATAGAAACAAAAAGAAGAGGGGAATGTTTACACTTTCCTTTCAAAGTATAAAACTAATGACATTCAGAATTGACACTCCGTTTGGAGGGTGAGAAAGGAAAAGAAATGATTGTGATATCTCATTTATGAGGAAAAAAATATATTTTCACTATCAAGAGAGGGGGATATGAGTGGAATTTTTATCTTTCTTCGGGCAATCTTGTAACCAATCAACTTGTTTCTCACTAAATCTCATCACTCTAGGTAAAAATACGATCAACTTGTTTCTCACTAAATCCCATCACTTTTGGTAAAAAATGAAACAGACTTGCTTTGGTTCATGAATTTTGAGAAGGGATTTGGAAAGAGAGAGGAAAGATGTCTGAAATGTAATTATATTTTTCTCACATTTCACTAATCTTTTCCCTTTTTCATTTCCAAATCTCCAAACACAGCCTTAGTAAACAAATTCTTTCTCACCATTTCTCACTCAATTTATAAACAATTGATAAATTGAAAATGAGAAAAGAGTTCACTTTTGCATCATTTCTCACCAAACCACCCCATCCAAACGTAGTGTGAGACAACTCGTGACTCGACATTTTTCTGGGTAGCAGAGTGATTCAACCAGCCACCATATTGGCATGGCCAAAGACAAAACTTGGGAAACTTGAATAGTGAAGGCCATAGCCCTTGACCAACAGTTTCATCTTGACAAAATGCACAAAAACAATCAAATCAAATTTTCTGTCTTTCTTTCCTCATTATTTTATTTTCGTGAAGGTGAAGTTATGGTCCAATAGGAAGCAAATGATAGCATGACAAAGTAAATGCATGGAAATTACCAGTATATGTCTCCCAAGGGTAAATGATTCCATTGTCGTCCATGTCAAAAAAGGCCACATGTTGCTGAAGAACACTCAACCCATAATTCTTATGTCCTGGTGTTCCGTTTGGATGGTCTGTATCCGAAGTAGCCAATGTTCTTGCCAAATCTGAATTCATGAATGCCAAAGAGACACATTAGTAGCATAAAGGTGGAGGCTTTATGAGACTTCATTAGCACCAAGATAAGTGGGTGAGATGTAAATAAGATATAGTATTTATTTTACTTTTTACACACATTTTCTCCTTTTCATTTTAAATTCTTACCCAAATACATGATATAAACGTAGCCTAATGACACATATTACACATTTGATTCAAGTGTGTTTGAATTTTTTGAATATTACACATATTACACATGATATAAACGTAGGCTTTTTGAATTTTTTTCTAAAAATAATGTGTTTGATTCATGAATATTACACATATTGCACATGATAGTTAAATTTTACTTACATTTTTCCTTTTCTTTCCAAATAGCTACAACCAAACGCAGTCTAAAATTTTAATTCGGTGCAATTACACCCTCACGCTTAACCACTAATTATTTTTGTAGCCACTTTTGAGTTTTGTGATTACAAAGACAACCCAAACTTTATCTTGGACAACCAAACTACAATTATTGTGAACCTAAAAAAACCTGTCTAAAATCACAAAACAATGAGCTTCCAAACCAAACCGTCAGTATAACCGTTTATTCTTTACTCTCAAAAGTGAGAAGAAAATGTTTCAGTTAAGTGGTTCTCAAAAGTACAGCCCAATAACCCAAATGCTGGGCTAATACAAAAAATGCAACTGTATTGACTGACAAAATGTCAGAGACCAAAAAAAAGAAAAGAAAGAGTAATGGTGAGGTTTCTTGGTGCCTTATGCTAGTGGCTCACTGTATTCCCCTCCCCCACACTACACAGTCACACACGATTCTCTGTTTTTCCCTTATCATTTATCTCTTACCATAGGAATACCAATGACAGAAAAATAAAAATTCAATAAAAGTGAAGCACACCAACTAATGTAATCCAAAAAAAGTGCACCAACTAATAAAAACCCAAAGATATCAAAATTAGCAACCAACATAAGTGAAGAAGAAAGGAAATACAAATTAATGGAAACCAAATCTTTTCAACATGAATGTCCATAATCATAGAATTAGACCAGAATGATTAAAAAAATCTATATATAAAATTACTTGGTGTATGCACAAAGACGCACGCTTTGATAATATTGAAGCATAATATGCACTATTTTAATTGAGGCATTTTACAGAACATGGTGTATGCACAAAGATGCACAAAATAGGCACAATACCTACAATGAAATTCTTAGGTTTAAATAGAGATAAGGGAGGTAGAAGAGAGACCAAACCAAAAATTCTCATTGTTTGTGCCACAACAACCTAACAAATTCCCAAAAATGACAATCAACAAAAAATTAAAAAGAAATATACTAAACTCATATCATAAAAAGCTTAGATATGCCAAAAAAATTGTAATTAGCTTACTTGCAAAGCCTGCCATGCCTAATCTTCTTAAACACCTCACATGACACCTTCGCTTTCTCGATGGCTGCGACTGATCAATGTAGAATGAATACGGTTTAGGATAGGGTCTCCGGCGAGGGTTGGGCTCTGAGAGGGGGGTTGAAGAGAAAGAATATGAATAAAAAACAGCGAATGAGATGGAGAGGGAGTTGTAATTTTGAAATCAAAGATGTGAGAAAGAATGGAGGACGGCTGGAAATGAGAGTCTGAGGTGTGTTTGGTACTCTTTTCATGGGCGGGAAACCAAAGCATTGAGAACTACACATTTTGGTTAACAACACATTTTGACCATCTGATCTCAAGTCAAGAATCATCTCAACCGTTAATCAATGCCACGTAAGACAAAAATATATGAAAGATTCAAAAACCTTCTTGCCATATTATATAGATATATATTTTTTATCACAACTTACCAATCACCACTCCCAAATAAAGGGGAAAAGAAATAGAAAAACACAAAAAGCCCAATAAATATAGGAAAATCCATATCAGTATTGAAAGCATATTTAGCAAACTTAGAAGTATTTATAGATCCGTATATACTTATGAGTATTTAGCAAACAATAGAAAAACTCATAATATAGAAAAACCCATTTTATAAATAAAAAATTAACATCCATTTCTCAATAAAGAATCAAACATTTCATTAACTCTGTGTGTGTTGAGTCAGTACCTTTGAGTAGGAAGTGTCTAGTTCATCCTCCTCAGTCACAACATTTTAAAAAGGAAAAAGAAAAAGAAGAAAAAAAGTGTCACTAAGATTACTTGCCTCCAATTCTTAACTAATGTTTGATTCTTTGCCTTTTCATGAACTCTCTCAGTAAGTCATCAATGAGTATAGCACATCCATTCAAATTCTACAACTCATATAGATTAGTTATTAAATTAAAATGAAGCATAACTGAGATACAAATAATGTAGAATCAATGTACTAAAGACATACCCAATGCCAAATTATACAAACCACATGCATGCACTAAATCCACGTACTTATGTATATAACATAACCAGAAATATGTATACATACACACAATGAATTGATGAATGAGAGCAAACCCATATGCAATTGCTGCCTAGATTTGATGCAACATAACTAAGATACAAATAAGAGCAGGAGAACATAGCCAGAAATATGTATACATACACACAATGAATTGATAAATTTTAGAGAAATTTTGGTTAACTGAGATACAAATAAGAGCAGGATCACTATACTAAGAGCATCTCCAACCCTAGTCTCTTTTTTTCATCAAATTTTAGAGAAATTTTGGTTAACTGAGATACAAATAAGAGCAGGATCACTATACTAAGAGCATCTCCAACCCTAGTCTCTTTTTTTCATCAAATTTTAGAGAAATTTTGGTTAACTGAGATACAAATAAGAGCAGGATCACTATACTAAGAGCATCTCCAACCCTAGTCTCTTTTTTTCATCAAATTTTAGAGAAATTTTGGTTAAAAGCTTGATCTAATATGGAACACTCAAACCTTACTCTCTTTTATTTCATCAAATCTTTCTAAAAAAATCCAAACCTATCCTAAAGATCTGTTTTAACCATTTTTAATGAAAGAAACGCATATCCAATAATTACTCTTTTTGAAATTTCATTAAAAATATGACTGTTGAATATTTGGTGAAATTTTTTTACAAATCCCTTGATTTGATTTAGATTTGATGAAATGGTTTGATCTGTATTCAGCCATTTTTTGATCAAATTTGAAAATGGGTATGTCTTAGAGCATCTGCAATCCTTGTTAAGAGTATACCCATATTCAATTGTCGCCTTAGAGCAGATAAGAGCAGAACCAATGTACCAAGACACACCCATTTTCAAATCAAACCACAAGCATACAAACTTATACACAATGAATTGAAGTACCAACCAGAAAGAACAGATACAACCACAAAGAACAGACACAGTAGAGAGAGAGAGGAAGAAATTGCGATGCCTAAAAGAAAATTATCTGAACCAAAGCATCACCTATTGTTTTCAATGGAGGTTCAGATGATGCTTTGATGATGATAAACAAAAACATTAATTTAAACCATTATAGACATACCCATTTTCAAATCAAACAACAATTGGCTCACCGAGAGAGGTACCGGAGGGGGTTCAAAGCAGAGAGAGAAAGAGAAGACAACGGCGTTGAACAGAGAAAGAATCTGTGGTGGTGGTGAAGTTGGTCGTGGAACAGAGGAGCCAACTCGATGACCCAGTTCTCAATCGGAACCCTATCTTGCGAGCAGCGAACACTGAGAGAGAAGGGGGGAGAGGGGGAGAGAGTTCTCAATCTGAAACCCTACCTTGGGCGCAGCGAGCACTGAGAGAGAAGGGGGGAGAGGGGGAAGGCAAAAAAGAGGGAATGGGGGAGGAGACGTGGGTAGGTGGGAGAGGGAGAGAGCACATAGGGTTTGGGCGGGAATAAATCATCATCTGAACCATTGATGTTTATCAAAATTGATCTGAGCCTTTGAATCTAAATGTATCTCACATACATTTTATACTTTTTCAAAAACCTTCCTCCCTTATTATATAGATACATATATTTTTCATCTCGTATTTTAATTAAAAAGTCACTAAAAAAAAAAAGTCATTTTTCCAAACCAATCTTAAAGTCAATCTATATTAATAAGCAATTAGTTATATCAATACTATATATTCGAGAAAGAAAAATGTTATCACAATTTAAAATATATAAATTAAATTTATTTTAAACACAACTTACACTATTTTAAATTTGTATTTTTGGCATAAACTAATCTCCAATTGAGTAAGCCCACATAGCTAATGGGGTGTTTGTTTCAGTTTTTCAGAGCCAACTTATGGCTTTTAGCTTTGAAAAAGTTATTTTGGACTGTTTGGTTAAACTTATTTCAAACAGCTTCTGATTTTAACAGCTTATTTTAACTCAAAAAAGCTGATTCTGAGAAGCTGCTCACCCCTTGCTTCTGATTATCAGCTTCTGCTGTGGACATGTTAATTTATGGTTACAACTTTAAATTTTTTTATTTTTTATTTTTTTAAAAATAGAAAAAGACTCAAATGGACCATAGATTATTATTATTATTATTATTATGACAAATGTAGACAAATAGTAAATAACAAAAAATAAAAATTAATTAAAAAAGTTATTTCACAACTTATTTAACAAATACTATTCAACAACTTAAATTTATAAACTAATAACTACATCAAACAAATTAACAATTTCTAATTAAAATCAATTTATAATCTATTAATTATAATCTATAATTTATTTTAACATTTACACCAAATATGCCACTGTCATTGACCTCCATTTGTCTGCCACTGCTAGCTAGCTTCACATAAACCCCCCCGTCAGTTCTCATTTAAAATTTTGCATTAGGTTCTTAACACTACAGGAAAAAGGGAATATGGTGGCGTTTTTTTGACAACGTTTTTTTAAACGTCACTGTTATTAGTATTTAACGGCGTTTTATAAACGCCGCATATTCTATTAGACAAGACGGCACCGTTTTATAATGGGAAAACGCCTCCAAATGCGGTGCCACACGCGCCTCCTTTTGTGAAACCTTATTTTGAATCAGAACCCTCTCTAAGCATTTCGATCGAAGATTCAGAACTCTCTCTCTCTCTCAACTCTTATACGCACACATCTCTCTCTCCCTCTCAACCCTCTCTAAACTCCATCGAAGATTCAGAAATATATTATATATATTTAATTAAATATATTAAAATAATGAAATTAAAATTATCATATTAATCCATTACATAAAATCATTTAAATTAGGCGTTGTCCTAGTTAGCTTAGACTAGACCACGTTCACACATAACATACATGACTGGACTGAAAGAAACTACACATTTTGTATATTTATTTATCACAGTACAAAACATTTTCGATATTCAACGTCAAATGTGGACCTATTGGATATTTATTTTCGATATTCAACGTCAAACATTTTCGATATTTATTTATGTCCCAAGAAAAAGAGCATTGTATCCATGTTGCATATTCGAGGAACTATTGGATATATAGCGCCTGAAGTCTTCTCTACGCATTTTGGAAGAGTCTCACACAAGGCTGATGTGTATAGCTACTAAATGCTAGTCCTAGAGATGGTTGAGGGAAGAGAAAACATTGGACAATCGGTTGAGGACACTAGCGACTTATATTTCCCACATTTGATCTACAAGAAGCTAGAATGTGATAGGAGATATAGGACTTCATGGGATTGAATCTAAAGAGGATGAAAAAGTTGCACGAAATATGACATTAGTTGGGTTATGTTGTGTACAAGCTAATCCATCAAAGAGACCAGCAATTAACAAGGTGATTGAGATGCTCAAAGGAAATTTATGTAGGAAAATATTTTTAGAAAAATCAATTTAATGCAAATAAATAATAAAATAAAATATAAGAAATTTCTTACAAAAATTCTATAAATTTAATATAGATTGTGACCGAGGCCAGCGTTTGAGCACAGTGTCTTTAAGACAGAATTTCTCCTTCACTTCTGGTGTTTGCGATTGATGGACGTCTTGCCTCCAGGATACAAGGATCACCCTACACAAAAATCACGCAACTTTCTGTGTATACAACGAACTAATTTGTGTTATGCACTCTCTCTTTTATACTTGACTATGACTTATGTATGAATCCTAACACTTGCCTTTTCAAATGAATACCATGGGAATGGTATTTATAAAAGTATTTGTGACCATTCATAACCCTTTCATATGAAGAGACACAATGAAAGGTTGCATCCTTTCATTTGAATGGAGTCAATTCCCATTCACTTTTAAAATTTTCCAACAATCCCCCACATGAATGAAATTGACAACACAATGCAAATGAAATGCAGACACTGACAAAAGGAGTACAAAATGGAAATATCATGCATCAGGATAGGTCGCTTTCAGCTTTGAACCTTCCTTAATGAAAGACTATCGGACTTACTAGCTAACCAATAGGCATGATGCCTTGAACTGTTCAGCTATTTAAGTAAGCCAAGACAATAGAAATCACGCAAAATATCTCTGAACACAGCTTGGTTCTTTCGGTGGTGCCTATTTTGGCCTTGGGTAGTTCCTGATTTTCATGAGTGCTTTAGAGAATATAGCCTTATTCAATCCTCATCGAAGTGGCCCTTTCACACTCATTAGGTGATTCTTATATTGAGTCTCTTAAATATTCCTCTTGAAAGATACCCCTCTAGGTTTTTCAAGATATAAGTAATCATTAAAAGCATAGCTTACCCTAAGCCCTCTGCATACAACACATGTTATAGATATCACTTTCATCATAGAAATGGATAGAAGATAGACTACCTTAGTGAATTTTGGTGAGTCATCCATAATTCGATTGTCCCTTTGAACCTAGATCTTGAGATCTCCAGTTAGCTAGGTTCTCAAAATTAATAAGTTTTAATCACATTTCTCTCGATGAACTTTCCTTCATTTGCTTTGTGGTCAAACTTTTTGTTTAGCGACTATTATTTTCTATTTGACCTTCTTTGTTATATATTATTGAGTAGCTAGTGGATCCACTATATTGTTCTCAAACAATACTCACGTTTAAGAGCAAATATCATACGGTATTAAGTCTATGAGTAAGTCGAGACTTACCGTTACTCCATGTCACTCCCATTTTTTAAATTAAATAATAAATATAAAGGTGTTCCTTAGGAGTTAATGAAACCATTTTTGCTTCTACTCCAACTTTGTCCTATAGAAAGAATTGAGATTCTTTCTGGATCTACTATCGAAACCGTTACTTTAGTAAAATCCTCCAAGCACCCCCACATTTTAAGTACTCTAAGAAAAATTAATTTCCTTGTTAAGATATTACCACACGAAAATATCAATACATCTCCACAATTTTGATACAAATTAGAATAATAACATTCATCACTTATTAACTACGGTGTGCTTGAATAATAAAATTCTAAATCAAATTCATGAAATAGAAAACTTAGAATAATTATGACTATACAAGTCAAAATTAATGCTGAAACAAAATTATAGTTTCATAAAGATTTGGCCCAAGAATCAAACAATTCAAAAACTTCATTTAATGGCATAAATCTTACAATGCATTCGAATTTCTGTAGGTAACTTGTCATGAATCAAGATTAGCAAACAACTATGCTTCCCTCCCCCATATTTGTTGTAATACATAAATTAGCACAAACAACATGACTCATTCACGAACAAGTATCACTGTCACAAAAATATTTGTGACAAAAGAAAATTGAATTATCTCTTATAATTCAACGATAAACTCCCGCCAAGAGTAATCTTTATTTACTCTTAAACCATAGTTTCCATGCGAAGTGTTTAAATAGGCATTTATCCTTTCAAATAACCGGATACCCACTTTAACAAATAAACAAACTATTCTCAATAAGTTTGAGAAATTAAAAATTGTGGGACTTAAACAATCAGATACTTTAGATATGAAGAACTACCACTTTATTATATCTCAAGTTTCATGACTTGCGTTTGTATTTGTTTTGAGTCATAAATTGGCCAACCAATATGACACTTTCATTCAAATACAACTTACATAAACTAGAAACTCTAACTTAATCACATTCAGAAAATTTTTCCAAGTATATAATTTATACTCCATGTTTTCTCAAGTTTCAAGAGTTCACAAAAAATCATACCCATTTTAAAAATACATTCTTAAAACTTTCACAAAATATATTTTAAATATTTTGTGCCTTTTCTTAAATCCAAAACAATGATTTAAGTTTAATTTTTGATCTTGTGGACTTTTAATTTTAAATTCATACCATAAATTTAAGCAGGTGCAACCAGCAAATCCAACCCATTCAAAAGATTATTTTGGATTGACTTATGCCCAAACCTAAACTATATACTAAAGGGAACAATGAAAACGGTAGAAGTTGAAAAAGCGGTGAGTTCGAAAAATAACTACCTGATCCATCTCCACCATTGTTGCACATGATTAAACAAATCAATCATTACGATTGTGAGACCATGAAATATCCTCTCACATGGATTGTAGAGATCCAACGAAGAGATGAACTTTGTCCCTGTGTATTTGCAAAGATGAGCATGATCAACGCCACCCAACCGGGGTTGCCGACCGGAGACACTCTGATGGTAAAGTTAGTCCTTTGATTGAAAGAATGAATGTATAGAAATGAAGAGTGTTTGTGTGATGTATGGCATAGAGAGATCACCTACCCCTTTCTCTGGGATGCCCCCTCCTCTTTATATAGATGAGGGGGTCTGATATTTGTTTGGATTAGACCCATTGTAGACTTTGTTTGGGTTAGTCCCAATAAGCTGATATATATTTTTTTCTGACTTCTACAATAGCCCCAAAACTTTCATTGTCTACGGTAGAAGAAATGTGAGTTTTTCTTGCCGAGTTGCCCTGTTCAAATAAATGTTAGGTCTTTTGATAAATGAATGGATGACTGTATGAATGCATGTACAAATATATGTATATAAGGGAGAGAGGTTAAATAAATGATGGTGATCATAATATGAAATTATATCACATGAGTTCCAAACAAATCATAACGATGGGTCACGGTATTGTTACCCTCGGGAAAGGGTTGTAGGTCGTGGTATTATGACCCTCGGGCGAGGGTGTAGACCGAGGTAATATAACCCCCAGGCGAGGGTGTAGGTCGCGGTATTCTAACCCCCGAGCGAGGGTGTAGTATATTTCTGAGTACGAAGAGCGCTTCAAAATATGGACTTTCGTGCCGAGCTAGAGATATTTCCATGTGCCGAGCACGAAAATGATTGTTTGAACCAAATAAGGTAGATATATCAGCCAAAAAATAGACCACGGTATTATTACCCCCCGGTGAGGGTGTAGACTTGCGGTATTATAACCCCCGAGTAAGGGTGTAGGTCGTGGTATTCTAACCTACGGGCGTAGGTGTAGGCTGCGGTATTCTAACCCTCGAGCATGAGTGTAGGCCTTTGCTGATGGCGCTATGTGTCGAGTGCCAAGATTCTACTATACTCGGAGACTTTTGCTGATTTTAAGTGGCGATCAAGTGCCAATATTGCAAGGATTTTGAATAATGCATCCTGTGTCAGTGATGTCCTGTATCGAATGAGGTAGACGTGTTAATCACAAATAATATTTCTCCACTCGTAAGGAATTTCCAAGTAGATATTGGGCCAACTATTAAATTACCGAGTAAATTTTGGTCCAATTAGTATTGCTTGGTTTGCGTTTAGTCCAATGTAGACTTGCCCTATTGATTTCAAATGACAGGTGCTAGTCGGAAGGAATGCAGATTGGACTTACCCCATTGCCCAATATTGCGGGGCAGATTCGACTATGGTAAAATGACGGCGTGCAAAAAAATGCAAACTGCCGACTGCCATGTGTGTAATTTATTTCCCCAAAATTGGCGCTTGCTTGGAGCGGTGTGAAAAGGAGGGGGAGTATGTTATTGAAGTAAATTTCATTGTAATGTTTGTACCAAGTGGCCGAGTATGCATGCATATCAAAGGTGCCAAGATGATGATCGGCTGATGTGCCCTAATTGGGAAGAGAAAAATTGACTGAGATGTCTCAGTAGGCAATAAATGGCCAAGGTAACGAAATGAATGATCCGGGAAGACAGAGGATTATTTCTTAGCCCCAAGATCCTGCGGCTGAAAGTGCATGCCGATCGGATATGATTTGACCGTTAGATTTTTCATTTAATGTTCCTGATTGGCCGATGTATTGAGCTCAATATGCGACTCAGAATTTGTAGAATTGAATCGTACGGATGTGTTTCGAAGGGTCCAAATAATTGGAAATGACTATGAGATCGCTATAATAGTACTCCTGATGGCATAGTTGTAGCCAAAATAGAACTGATGGCTCAGATCGGCTGAGAATGGTGCTCTAGCGAAGCACTGGATAATTGTTCCTATATTGCTGAGTTAGACGGCTTGGCTTGGTGGCTTAGCAAAAATTAAAAAGAAAGTTGTTGCTGATGAGAATTGAACTCTTGTTCTTGGAGTGAAAGAATAATTCTAAACCACTTTGCCATGACATGTCCTTGTGTATATATTTTGCACATTATATATTTGAACTTGATTGTGCTGCTATGACAAGAGGTAACTTAGCCGCAATGCACACAATAATTTCTTAAGTTGGTCGACTCCAAATCCAGTCATCTTCTCCGGCAGAAGAATGACATGGCTCGACAAACTTCGACGAGCTCGTATGGATTCATTTGAACTCCGCTTTTGACACAGTTTGTTGTGTTGGACTCATCTCCATGAGTACTTCACACTGGTATGGTCAAAACTTGAGTTTGACAGCTTCAAAAATTTCAATTGTCGGAAAATGTGATTCGTATCGTAACTTTCGACGGACTTTGGTTACTTCTTGGCTTCTCGGGTTGGTGGGTTTGGACTCTTTAAGCCGATACGAAGCATGTGGTATGTTCAGATATGGATTTTGGCAAGCCGAGATGCTAGTTCCATGCCGAGATATTAGTGCCGAATAATGTGCCAAATAATATTGAGTTGCCAAATAATGTGCCGAATAATACTAGGTTTCCGAATAATGTGCCGAGTAGCATGTCTGCCAAGCAATATATCTAACCAATGATGCTTGTGAACAGGAGTGTGCCAAGCACCATGTTTGATGACCATGCATTTGGTCGTTCAGCCGCATTGCATGGCGGGTGACGATTCTGAATCGAGTAGCAGTGTTATAGAATAATAAATATAGCCGAGCAATCTTGTCGAGTAGCAATGTTAGCCAAATAAGCATTATAGTGTACTGTTTTGCCGAATACTATTGCCGAAGCCTAGTTGAAAATATACGTAATTAATAATGTTAATAAGTAGTTGATAAGATGCAAAGTTGAAAATGTTAATCAGTTGGTAATATGCCAAATGAAAAGCCAAACTTTGTAGATTTGCCAAGCAATTTGCTGAGTCGCGATAGTGCCGAAATGCAATTGTATGGTCTCGAACACTGTAGCGATGCCGAGTAGCCTCGTTGAATTGCTGAACAGCTCCATTGTTCATAAACTTATGATCGGCAAGCCCGTAGTGGCATTTGTGCAAATTTCAACAGGTTGGTAGCTATGTGGCATGACTGTGGCATTGCCGAATAACCAATGTGCTACCAAGGGTGATGGGTGAGCTTCAATGAACTGGCAAGCTGCAGACGTGCCTGAACATCCCGGCTCCGCTCGCGAAGTGGCACGAAATCCGTTTTGTTCATTAGCATACTACAGTTCGGACTCAAATGTCACGGTTCTGAATCTAATCTCGCAAAGTGCAATGCAAGACTGATAAATCACTAAAGAGTCCAAATCTGGCAAATTGTTTTGGAAAATTGATTTTTGTAAAGAAGTGCCAAACATGGACTGCTTTGTCAGATACAAAGTCGCCACCTAAATATTTTATTTTAGGGAAATTTAGGAAACCCTGACTCGTGCCTAAGGCCACGTATCCGTCATCACCAAAGTTGCCTCGGCTCGGGAACTTGGGTACGAGAGGGGAAGGTCATGCAATGAGCACCCTCGCTCGCCCGATCAAAAGATCGGCCTTTACTAAGCATGATATGTTGTTTTTGAAAACACATGTGTTCTTATTCCGGTTTATTAGCTAGCTTACTACGTGATGCGCACAGCATACAAGTATAGACTAGATCGCCTAAGTTGAAACAAAACATCTCATTTTTGTTTGTTTGAAAATGGTTTGAAGATGCTACTCACAAGTAGGCTAAGAGGTGGATTTGCCACCCTCGAGTGGGCTTAGAAAACATGATTTTGCCACTCTCAAGTGGGCTTAAAACTCGCATTTTGATGAATTGTTCCAATTTAAGCAATCTAACCTTCACTCACAGGCATTCAGGCAGTTATATCATTTAAGCAAATAGCCTCATGGCAAGCATGCTAAACATGACAACACTTACATACATGCAAGATGCTAAACCATAAACACTTATAGTGTACTCCAAGCCAAAACAACAACTAGTTAGAAATCATGCATGATCCTAGTTTATGTTAAGATGGCTAATGCAACACGTGAAAAATGCAACTAGAAATAGGCTTGGCTATTCTAAGATGTCATATGAAATGCAACTTGATAACATGCTGTTGAACACGTTTTCAAATAAATGTATTGAAATACAATGCAGTTTGTATGATGCGCCGAGCCCGGTGCATGCAATACAGATGAATGGATGCAAATATGCAAGCATAAGGATGCTAATCAAAATATGACCTAGTACTAACCATCGTAAGCGGTTAAGTAAAAGGGAGAAAGACTTGGGGTTGGAAGACATTCACACACTTACGCACACTTATTACAAAATTCGCTCTCTCGACGGAGGGTCCGAATGAATAATATAAGCTAGCTACGCTAAGCTATTCAAACTAATCTAATAATCTACTTAGACTAGTTATTACAACACCAAAACTAATTAACTAACAAGCTAATTAATTATTACAATCCAAATTGAAACAAATAGCTACACTAAGCTAAATGAATATTACAAAACCAAATAAATGATTAAATTACACGAACTAATCATGAATACTGAAATGGCCTCGCAGGTGATGAAGAGATGCATGCTCGGTCGGCTTTGCTCGAAAATCCGTCACCGCGCCTCATGTTGCCTCTGTTTGCATTGTTTTGCACCCCTGAGAACTGTGAAAACCTCTGTGATGCTTCTGAACCACTCCATGGCCATGCTGAGAGGCCATCAGCCAAAGTATAGGGCCATCGGCTAAGGTAAAATGGTCATCGACCAATTGTGAACCCATCGGCCAAAAATTGTTAGCCGATCGGCACTGAAGATAGCCGATCGGCCACCTCTTCCTGAAGACTGTTCCTCTTGCTGCAGTAGAGGACAAACAAGGGCATGGCAATACATTTTCAAGAAAATGTTGTGCACCTACACCTTTTATCATGTTTAGATCTCAAAGGAGTATAGTGCTCAGTTCTCAAGCCATCAATCATGCATTTCGATGCATGATGGCCAATGAGACCGAGTTGCACAAATCAATGTGGAATGGATTCACAAAAACACACAAATGCCTCACACTCTATCATATTGGATCAAGAGTGTCGGTGACCGAGGATTGAGGCACGTTTCGTCACTTCAAGTACAAAACGTCCCTCGGTCCTCGTGTTTGGTTTGACAGCCTAAACCAAACACAATGCAATGCATGCAAACATGGAAACGCTGTGCAATGCAACAAGGCTAATGGCATGTAAACAAACCCAATACAATATGAGTATGCAACCAACCATACAAACAACTCAAGCATGCAACAAGTATGCATCAGCGTCATGCAATGCAACTAATATGCAATAGACATGCAACCTAAACATGCAAACATGTAATGAGCCAAGCATGCAAAATGCAATGCTACCTAAACATGCAAACATGCAACGTAAATAGGCATGCAACGACATGCAACGCGATAGACATGCAACAACACACAAACCGCATGACTTATGGGCTTATATTGAAAATGGATAGACCTCAGCCGTACCAAAACAGTGGCTAAAGTGATGAAAAAGAAGGGATGAAATGCAAAACAAGCATGCATATGTAATGGCCTAACACCTAGGCATAAGGACACAACTCTCAAACATGAGCAAGGAGTGACAAACATAGTAATGTGGCAATGAGGTAAACTCTGAAATCATGTTAGGAGTGGTGCCAAACCAGTCAAACAAGGCAAGTATAACATGCAAGAAAGCTCAAGGTTTAAGGCTAGCCAAGGAGCTTGTACCAAGGCTACAGGAATCAAGCCCCAAAGGGCCAATGACACCCAAAACAGTCCTAGATCATGCCAAAAGGAGTCCAAAACATGCAAGGGCCAAAGCTAAAGCAAGCCAACATGAAAGGCATAAGGCATGAAGTATGAAAGGCTACAAAGGGGTGTTACACTACACCTATTACAACCAAACATGGCATGACTTAACCAAGGAAAAACAGAGTTATGGCATGTCAAAATAAGCCCAAAAACTCACCTAGATGGCATCCCAAATGCCTAAGCATGGTGGCATACACAATGATGCACTCTTAAGGCATAAAACACCAAACCTTCTAAGCATGGAAAAGGTGTCAAGTGCAAGTGTATGGCTACACTACATGGACTGGAATATCATTTCGAATGACGCCAAATCATGAGAATGGTCTAAGCAATGCATGCAAATGACTCGGACACTCAAAGCCAACAAGCTAGATCGAACCAAGGCTATACAAAACAGTGCATGCATGAGCAAGACAACACCAAACAGAGCTTAAACATGGTAAAACATGACTAGAAACTTCATGGAGTTATGCCAAAACATGCAAGAATGATAGTCCAAATGCATGATGCATGTTAAGGCAAATAAGAGGATTACAAGACAAGTGCATGATGCATGTAAGAGGTTATCAAACCAACTTAAAAAAAAGGTATATCATGGCAAAAAAAAGCCCAAATACTTGCTGAAATGAAGCCAAAACAAGCTATGCAAACATGCTACCAATATAAGCCATTTATACAAGCAAATGAGAGACAAAGAAAGAGGGGTGTCCCTCTCCTATGCAAGACTCCAAAACCACTTCTCCACCACTGAAAATCCTCTGGATTTCAATGGTGAGAAGGTCAAAGCAAGATGGTTCCAAAGCTCAAAGGGGAAGGCACAAAACAAGTCCAAACAAGGCTTAAGAGGGGGTAGACTACCCCCAACCAAAAAGTGACCTTAAATAATCATCTTAAGCATGAAAAATTAGAACTTATTGTAGTTTAGAGTTAAGCTTAAAACATTATGCAAGAGGGTCTAAAAGCTTAAGCCAAAATGGGGTATTAAAAGGTAGAAACTCACCCTTGAAGAACACTTTCAAGAACACAACTCCAGCACCCTTCTCTGAGCTTAAACCACTCCAAGAACTCCAAAACCAACTCCCTAGTACCTTAGTAACAAAAGGATGGTGTATTGCTAGGTGTTTGTGTGCAAAAGTATGAAGAAATCACACTTTAAGGCACAAATACACATACAAATATAGAGAGAGGGAGATATAGAGAGAGATATATAACTTCTATATCAAATTTTGCTGAACCTCTGGAAAGGGAGGGGAGGCTCCCCTCTTATAAAATTCCACTTCTCAAGCTTGTTCAACAAACTTGAGTCTTGAAACAAATCCCTCCATACACGTGTATGAAGGATGGGAATTGTGCCCACCAGCTGTCACAGCTGGCAGAAAATATCTGCAAAAAATAGATGGAAAGATCTCGGCCCAAAAAAATAGCCGATCGACCAAACAAAGTGCCGATCGACCAAAAAGAGTGCCGATCGGCCAACACTTTTGGCTGATGGCGAGAAAACACGGCTGATGGCATCATGCCTTGGCCGATGGGTTGAGGGGATGGCCAACAAGCCACCCTCTTCCCTCAGAAGCAAAACACAAGTCCTTGGTCCACAACCAAACACAAAACAGACAAGTTGAGAGATCCTAAGGCAAGACGCACAGCTGAGACCTTCGGGTACTCAAAACGAACACGAGCATGGATGATCATCGAGTGTTCAAACAATGACGTCCGATTCTTGAGGACGGTCAAAAATGGGGTGTCCACACAAGCCGATAGGCCAATGGTGACACCGGCTAAGGAATGTTGCCGAATTGCGAAGTCATCATTTGGCTTGATGGATGTAATTTGGTTCTTTGATGTTGTCATACCACAACATATAGAATGAACTGGCAACTCTTGGATTTCTTGCCCTGCCGAAGCCTCTTTAGTTGGATTATTTTCTTTGACTTGCCGAAACCTCTCGGTCGGCAAGTTGGAAACTTCTTTTGGTGGCCGAAACGCATTTCTGGTGCTTCCTTTCGATCTTGAGCATTACTTCGGCGGAGCCTCACTTTGGCAAAGTTAGCGAGGTGCATGTTGGTTCCCATTATTTTCGCGGCAGAAATTGTGCACACTCATTGACAGTTTGTGAGTCTTTTCCTCTTGAGATGAGTTGTGGAAGCATCTTGTAGAAAGAGAGCATGGAAACCCATTTGTTGTTGAGTTGTGGAAGTATCTTGTAGAAAGAGAGCATGGAAACCCATTTGTTGTGAAAATCCTAAGTGATTCGTGATTAGATCAAGATTAAAATATTCCAAATCCCAATTATCCAAAACACACAATCTAAATCAACAAGCACTTACGAAAGTGATTTAGATTGTTTGTTTTTCGGAATAAACAATAAATCGACACAAACGATTTTTACGTGGAAAAAACTACAATTGAAGAACCTTCAATTGTAATCAAAAACCACGGGCAAAACGCCACTAATCAATCCACTACTGAAGAAATAAAGATTACAAAGATAATACACAAATTACCCAACTCAGTCAATTTGTCTTCGAATCTTCTATAACTCTTTCACCACGCCTTCATCTCGGAACTGATCAATCCAGAAGTTGAATCCACAACTTCACTTGTCGAATTAACGACTACGTACAGAATCAAACGCCTTTTGAAACTCTACGTTTGAATCTTCGAAATCCACCGAAGAGAACTCTCTTGAATATAAAGTACCAAACTCCTTGAGTATGAATCTTAGATCATGAGATTAGAACTCTCTCAAGAATATCAAGGAAAACTCACAAAAACCTCAGAAGAAAACTTCAAACAAAACCCTAGGACTCTTGAATAAGATCTAGGAAAAGTAAAACCTAAAATCAACCTAAACAAGTATAAATAGGCAACCTGAGTCCGTGATCTCCGTTCGAGCGCCCAACAGCCTGCTCGAGCGGATTCAGCAAAATATGCGTGTGATAAAACAGAGTTCCGCTCGAGCGCTTGAGAACCCGCTCGAGCACGAAATCACACCTTCCAGTATTTTTACAGACCTGACGAAATACTGAGAGACCCCAATCTTCGCTCGAGCGCCAATGGTCCCGCTTGAGCGGGAAAGACAAAAACATAGAAAAAAATTACAACTTTTCAACAGAATGTTTTGTACCCAGATTTGACAATAAAGGGACCTAACAATCTCCCCCTTTGTCAATTCTTGGACAAAACCTTTCTTAACAATTATCCTTAAACACACACACTAGACAAGATTAATAACAAAAAAACTCTAAACAACTCTATTATTAAACAATCTTGCCATGAGATCAATCCATCCATCCAACTTCATCTAATATTCACCTATGAAATAGCTAGCAACATACCAAAAAAACAAAACTTGTGGAACTGTATAAGAATATATCAAAACATACATAGAAAAATAACCATGATACAGTATCCATAATGACCACAATAATATCCAAATATCAACAAAGTATCCAACATATCCAAATATCAAAATATGTACCACCAATGTCAAAAAAAAAAATGTCCAAATATCAAAATATGTAACACCAATGTCATGTACCTCCAATGTAAAAAAAAAAAATGTCCAAAATATCCACTCCTCCTTTTTGGCCGGAAGTGAGTGGTCACGAGGATGTTGGCACAAACAATAAGATTAAGCAGTCTAAACTCTGGAAGGAGTTCAAACTGTTTAATCAATGCACCCGTAGGCCAAGTACGGGAAGCACCACATAACACCTCAGCCACATTATTGAAATCACAGGTAGGACGGCCTGGAACTGGAAAAGGATAGTGTTCAGGGAACACTTGATCAAACTTAAGAAGTCTGCGAATGAGATCAGGTGTGACAGAAATGGATTTTGACCGAACCCAAGTAGTGAATGAAGGCTCAATGTCACTAATTTGCTCAATATTGCAGTAAAATTCTCGAACCCAGTCGAGATTTTGACGACCAAAAAAAGACAACACCAAGTCACCACCAAGGGGGTCAAACAATGGACGGATGTGAATGGACTCGAAAGTGTTAGGCTGGACATTCCGTTCTAGGTGAATAGTTCGAGCCTCAAGAGATTTATGGAACAATTGGCCTGTTTGGCTGTCGGAAACGTCTCAGTATTAAAGGCAGGACGAGACACTGTAGCCTTTCGGCACTTAGGGGCAGACATGATGAGAGGAGACGCAACTACAACCCAAAAACCCAACAAAGCCAAAAACCAAACCAAACAAAGACCAAAGCAAACCATTAGTAACAAGTGTAACAATGAGATGGAGATGGACAATACTTAAAACGAATATAAAAATAACAGAAGAAGTAAATCAACAACCACAATTCATAATAGTGATGACATAGTGCAGGGCAAGAATTGGCAAAGACAAGCTCAAAGCATGAGATAGAAAAACCAAGTCTAAGCATAGCAGTATGATGAAATTCACCTACACAATGAATTATATAGAGTTCAGACTGAGGGCATAATAGCAATTGCAAACATCAAGCATGAGACCAAAGATATGATTAACAAAAGTTACTGAGGATCGAAATCCTTGTAAATCAGAACCAATACCCCCAAATCAACACGATGGGATGCCCAAGCTAGCACATTCGAACTCAAACCCATCAAAAACATGAGTCCATATAAAAATGAACAAAGATAAACCCTAGGTCTAGGACACAACAAGACACAAAAAAAAACATGAAAACCACCATGAAAAGACAAGACGACTCAGTGAAAGTGTGTGAGAGAAGGGAACAAAAAAATCTAGACACAAAACATAAAAAAAAAAACAAAAACGAAATACAACCCCCATTGTAGCCGAAATTATAGAAAAAAACAGAGAAGAAAAGAGGGAAAAACTTACCAAAGGTGAAATCGGCAAGGAAGAGGAAGAAGGAAGGAAAAAACGAGCCCAACTAGACCGCGAGCCAAACCCTAGGGAGGAGAAATTGAAGAAGAGGAAAAAAAAATGACCTGAAGAGTCGAGAGCGGGAGTTTTATATAAAAGAAGTTCGCTCGAGCGTAAGTACTAGGGCTCGAGCGCGAGACAAGGCAAACTGAAATCCGCTCGAGCGCGACTAAGGAAGCTTGAGCGCAAAAATACCTCTCCCAGAACTATAAAACCAAGAACAAAATGCTGCAGGTCTAAAAAATACGCTCGAGCGTAAAACAAGCCGCTCGAGCGGAGCCCTTTTTTTTCTTTTTCTTTTTTTAAAAAAAAAATGCTCAATGCCATGAAGTGAGACCGGGAACTCAAGTAGAAGATCACATTGGGCCAAAGGTGACACTAAGGTGAAATAATCTGCATAACATGAATTCTGTAT
Source organism: Camellia sinensis (assembly GCF_004153795.1). NCBI lineage: Eukaryota > Viridiplantae > Streptophyta > Magnoliopsida > Ericales > Theaceae > Camellia > Camellia sinensis. The sequence continues at coordinate 26,890 of NW_021026682.1, read as the reverse complement.
AACTTGCAATTAGAAAAAAAAAAATGGCACTTGAAATCATGTGCAAGACAGATAAAAGATAATCAGTGATCATATGCTACATGAGAATGTACAACTCAAAAATCAACATGAGATCTCACAAAATAAAGTGTGTGTGTGCAATCCATGAGATTTCACTGAGCTAAAGTTAATCCTTGTAGTGATCGGATGGCTGGACCTCCAAAAAGAGTAACTTAACAATCCAGAGAAAAGTCAAACCACTAGGAATCACAGGGTATTTGTTGAGTAAATGCGGAGGCTCCCCCTCAATCAATTAGTCCCTTTTTCTTTTATATTTTTTTCAGACTTTTTCTTTATTGTGGGCACTCATTGGTGGCATTCACGCTCAAGAGTATGGAAACCAAACCAGAGAAGAATGAAATTTAGTGATGGCCTGGTTGGTGTCTCTGAGGTAGCCTTTTCCTAATGCCCGGACTTTAAGGAACTGAGGGAGAAACCGTGGAAGTGAAAACAGATGGTAGATGGTTAAGAGACTGAACATCACCCATGATATGCTAGTATCGGTCAATTCCACTGTAAAAGTATAGGAAACACTGTTAGTGGTCCATAGAGAACTTTGATCACTTGTGCGGAAACCCCTGCAACAATTTATCTCAAGGATGTGTACAGAATGAGATCATGAGGTTTAATGAGCATGGGCATTCAAAATGAGCTATGAACAATGACCAATGAGATCTTATAAGCAGCATGAGTAGTGTGCATATAAAGATGTATGCAAGTAAAACAGAAATCAATGACCAGCAGATTATAGCATCCAAGAACACAAAAAGCCAAACACTCACACCCACTCAAAGAACAAGTAACACTCTAATGATCGAGCATGACACCCAAGGTCTTTCTAAGGAACTCAAACCGAAGAAGATCAAGAGATTTTGTAAAAATATCAGCTTTTTGATGCTCAGTGGGTATATGCTCAAGAACAACAAGGCCCTCTTCCACTAACTCTCGAATAAAATGATGACGAATGTCAATATGTTTGGTGCGAGAGTGTTGGACAGGATTTTTTGAAATGTTTATGGCACTTGTGTTATCACAAAAAAGAGTGAGAGTGTTCTATTCTATCCCATAGTCATGAAGCATTTGCTTCATCCATAACATTTGTGCACAACAACTCCCTGCAGCAATATACTCTGCCTCAGCAGTCGAAAGGGAGATGGCATTTTGCTTTTTACTATGCCATGAAACCAGATTATTCCCAAGGTAAAACCACCCCCCGGATGTACTTTTCCTATCATCAGCACACCCTGCCCTGTCAGCATCAGAAAAACCACTAATTTAAGCTGTAGTGTCAACGGAAAACCAAACCCCATACCCCAAGGTCCCATTAACATATTTGATGATGCGTTTTACCACAAGAAGGTAAGACTCTTTAGGACTGGCTTGATAACGGGCACAAACACCGACGCTGAAAGAAATATCAGGACGACTGGCTGTGAGATACAAAAGACTCCCTATCATACTCCTATAAAAGGGTAGGATCAACATCAATACCAGAGGAATCTTTGGAGAGGTGAAGACTGGTGCTCATGGGAGTGCGTGCATGTTTGGCAGACTCAAGACCAAACTTTGACACAAGATTTTTAGCATACTTAGACTGAAAAACAAACATACCCGAAGGAGACTGTTTAATTTGAAGACCCAAGAAATAAGACAACTCTCCCATCATGCTCATCTCAAACTCACGTGTCATGCAATCCGAAAAATATTTCACAAGATGATCAGCAGTGGAACCAAACACAATATCATCAACATATATCTGAGCAACAAGAATATGAGACTTAGTATGTTTCAAAAATAAAGTCTTATCCGCACTACCCCTTTGAAAATCATTATCAATAAGAAAGGTAGCAAGTCTATCATACCAAGCCCAAGGGGCTTGTTTTAACCCATACAAAGCCTTGTCTAACTTGTAGACATGATTAGGACATTTAGGGTCCTCAAACCCTTTTGGTTGCTCAACATATGCCTCTTCTTTCAAGTACCAATTCAGAAAAGCACTTTTCACATCCATTTGAAACAATTTAAAGCCAAGAAAACATGCAACACCAGGAAAAATACGAATAGATTCGAGACGTGCAACTGGGGCAAACGTCTCATCATAGTCAACACCCTCTACTTGTGTGTAGCTTTAAGCAACCAACGTAGCTTTATTCCTAACAGCAGTACCATTCTCATCAGATTTATTTTTAAAGATCCACTTGGTACCTATCACATTCATGTCTCTAGGTCTGGGAACTAGAGTCCAAACTTTGTTACGTTCAAATTGACCTAATTCTTCATGCATAGCATTGACCCAACTATCATCTAGCAAGGCCTCTTTAAAATTCTTAGGTTCAATTAATGAAACATAACACATACATGATACCTCATCCCGAATCTGTCTTCGGGTTTTCATTCGATCCGAGACACTTCCAATCACCTGTTGAGCTGGATGATTCCGCTTCACCCTTGCAGATGGTTTAAGCTCAGGACTTGCGGTGACAGAAGAAATAGGAGTGATGTCCCTTTAAGCACCCTTTGGACTTGAACTTACCTGTGAGGATGGTGCTGTAACAATTTCTTGTGATTGGACCGCAGCTTCTCCTTGATTTTGTGGTTCAGTATCCAAGATTGGAGACTCACCAATGTCATCCTCATTTGTTGCTGGAGTAGGTGCACCTGTGTCATCTATAACCACATTGATAGATTCCGTTAAAGATGAAGTTCGCAGGTTATAGACTCGAAAAGCCCTACTGTTGGTTGAATACCCTAGAAAAATACCTTCATTATTTCGGGAGTCAAATTTGCCCAAGGGCTCTCTATCTTTGAAGATGTAACACTTACTCCCAAAAGTTTTGAAGTATTTTACATTAGGTTTCAAGCCCTTCCACAATTCATATGGAGTTTGTAAAGTGTCGGGCCTTAAATACACGTGATTTATGACATAAACAGCAGTATTTAAGGCTTCAGCCCAAAACTTAGGAGGAAGTTTCTTACTAAGGAGCATGACCCTAGCCATTTCTTGAACAACTCTGTTCTTCCTCTCAACCACTCCATTTTGTTGTGGAGTAATGGGTGCAGAAAATTCATGCTTAATTCCATGCATATCACAAAAATCCGAAAACGAACTATTTTCAAACTCACAACCATGATC
>NW_021026681.1:0-10059 GCF_004153795.1 Camellia sinensis | reverse complement strand
CTCCATTTTTGGCATGTTGGCTACTGTTTGGGCTTATTAGAGCTGCCCAAGTCTTGTATAAGTCCATCTTTACATCCATTTGCATGGTCCCATGTTTGCTTGTATGCTTGCATAAGCTTGTTGGCCAATGTCATGTTGCATCCTTAGCTTGCTGCTTAGGTTGTTTGCATCTTGCATGCATGCCTTGTTCCTTGACTCGATGATAGGAATTGGGCCTTAGTTTGTTTGATTGGTTTGTATTTCATTTGAAATGAAAGTTGCATACTTGATTCCTTGGCTGTCATGCATGGAAATGCGTGATTGGTGGTCCGAGAATCAAGACACATGCCCCTTTGAGTCATTACCATGAATAAGGACATGGTTGGTGCATATATGCATTGAATTGTCTGGCCATGCTTTGCCTTGCCCTCTTTGCTGTCATTTTGCAAATTCCTGCAGGAAACACTCTGCCGACCGGCAGTGTAAAGTGCACGACCGGCAATCATTTTTCTGCCGACAGCTTCACTTTGTGCCGGTGGCCACATCCCACTGCCGGTGGTAATTCCATGCAGCCGGTGATGTCCCCCAGCATCCAAGGAAGCAGTCCTGAGGTTTTGGCAACCTCCAGAGAAGTGAAGAAGGAAAACAGAGGCAAGCTCAGCATGCGGGCAATTTCCCGAGGCGATTTACTTTTTCTTAGTTTAATTAATTTGCTTAGTTGATTAGGCAATTTGTAATATTTAATTAGCTTGCGTAGTTAATTAATTTGTAATTTTTTATTTGGTCCCTCCGAGTGAGGGCAAATCTGTAATAAGTGTGTGTGGGTGGTGTGTATGTCTTCCAATCCCCACTTCTTTCTTCCCTTTTATTTACCTGCTTATGATGGTAGATTAGGGCACTTTTAAATTAGCATACCTTATGCTATGCATGCGTGCATTCATGCCATTTGTATTGCATACATAGTTAGGTCGGTACATCATGCTAACTGCATTTGTACTTCAATTCCAATTTGAATGCATGCATCGATTAATCGTATTTTCACACGCCATGTTTAGGGTTAGCCGAGCCTGCCTAGATTGCATTTTTGCATGTGATGTAGCCATTTTTAACATGAACTAGGAACATCATGTTTGGCTAACTAGTTAATTGTTTTGGCACGAGTACGATGTAAGTGTTTATGCTTAGCATCCGCGCATGCGTGTGAGAGTTGCCATGACAGTAATGCTTGCATGCGGCTAAGTGCTTATGTGTTAAATTGTTTTAATGCTTGTGGGTGGAGGTTGGATTGTTTGAGTTGGAAAAACTCGTTGAAATCCGTATTTTTAGCCTACTTGCGAGTAGCAAAATTCAAAGCGCTTTTCAAAACCGAACGGATATGCAATGCTTATTTCCAAATTAGGCAATCTAGTCTATACTTGTTTGCTGCGCGCATAACATAGTAATTCTAGGCTAATAAATGGAATAAGAACACATAACGTCTTCAAAATCGGATATCATGGTTAGTAGAGGCCGCTCTTCGGGCCGGGCGAAAGGGGGTGCTCATAGCTGACCTTCCCGATCGTACCCAAGCTTCCCGAGCCGAGACAACTCCGGTGATGACGGACATGTGGCCTTCGGCACCCGAGTCAGGGTTTCCTAAATTTCCCATTAAAAAATAATTTAGGTGGCGACTCTGTATCTGGCAAAGCAGTCCATGTTTGGCACTACTTTTTCAAAAATCTGTTTCTCAAAACATTTGCCAGATTTGGACTCTTGGTTCAGATTAAGAACGCGCGACAAACAAAATCGCGAGTCCAAACTGTAGTAGCATAAGGCCCCCCCTCCGCGGGCGCGTCTACAGTAGTGCATATCATTCTCAGACAGATGGCCAGTCAGAAAGGACCATCTAGACTCTGGAGGATTTGTTGAGAATGTGTGTCTTGACTTTCAAGGAAATTGGAAAAGCCATTTACCGTTGGCTGAATTCGCCTACAATAACAGTTTTCACTCAAGCATTGGTATGGCGTCTTTCGAGGCTTTGTATGGCAGAAATGTCGATCTCCGATTTGTTAGGCAGAAAATAGAGAAGGGCTTTACTTGGGCCCGAGATGGTGTATGAAACTACAGAAAAGTAAAATTGATCCAACAGAGACTGAAAACCGCCACAGAGCGACAGAAAAGTTATGCGGATGTCCGAGGCGAGACAGAGAATATGAAGTAGGTTGATCACGTTTTTGTAAATGACACCGATGAAAGGCCAGACTCGTTTTAGAGTCAAAGGCAAGTTAGCGCCGCGATATGTCGGACCGTATGAGATTATTGAGAAAATCAATCCGGTGGTGTATCAAGTAGCGCTTCCTCTTGAAAATGGAGCATATGCCAACGTGTTCCATGTTTCTATGTTGAGGGAAATACTTCGGGATCCCTTCCATGTAATTGAGCCTACTCGTGTAGTGCTGAGTGATGACTACACTTATGAGGACGGCCTATTTAGATTATAAACAGACGGATCAAAAAGTTGAGAAAACAAGAGATTCCGTTAGTGAAAGTTGACTGGCAGAACCCCATGGTGGTGTGTATGCCACTTGGGAAAGGAAGATGATATGATGAAAAGATATCCTGACTTGTTCCCACTAATCTTGTTTTCTTCCATAATGAAGGTAATTCGGTTTTGGAGGCCAAACTCTTTATAAGGAGGGAAGACTATAGCAACCCCTCACCACTGATTACTGTTAAACTGAGACTGATTATGATAAATTGACTGAATTGACATGAAATCTAGAACTGATTGATTGTCTGATTCTGTTTAAGTTGCATCTCTATCTGTTCGATGTTAAACTATCTGTTCATTGTTTTATGTTTTAAAACTGCAAATTGAAGGCCTTATCGACGGCCAAATCTGAAATTGATTAGTGATGCGTGTTAATCATAATTATGTGATTTTATGGCATATTTATTTGAAATGTGATTTGGTATGATTAAATAGATTAAAATAAGTTAAATTTACACAAGTTGCATTATTTATAACTTTGCCACTCAGTAGCCACTTCATACCATATGTTGAGACTTGAATTATACATTGGCTAAACACACTGCACACATACACATGTTATTGGTCCAAACCTCAAGCATTAAGCAAGCAAACATTTCAAGCACCACTTGGACAAGAGATCATGGACGATTAGCATGCAACAGGAGCTCCTAAAAATCATTGCTATTGAATGATGCCCAACCAAGACACAATAAATTCAAGCCAAGCATGCACAAATGGCCTAAGTGCCTCAAAGCCAAACCAATGGAGTAGAACTACACTTAGCAAGGACAAACATGCCATGAACTATGTTGACCAAAAAAACAGAGTTTTTACACATTAATTACAAGGCCTAAGAATCACTTAGATGCATCCAAATGACTCAAAACCAAAAGGCATTGCATAAATCCACCAAAAACATGGAGCATTGCCTACACAAGCTTATGAGGCATTAAAGATGCATCCAAGGGTAAAACATATGGGCATGCAAATAGGACTTGAAACGAATGGTGGATGGCCCCAAACACCAAATCCAATGGCAAAGAGTCATGCTATACTGCACAACACTTAAGAGGCCAACAAGCCGGAATGCAAATGAGCTATATAATGCATGCCAAATCCGACCCAAACAACTATGGACAGACCTAAAACATGGCAAAATATGCACAAAAGCTTCACAAGTCTAAGCCTAAAACATGCTCCAACAAGGGCTAACAACCTAAGGCACATTGAGGCAATAACATGGCATTACATGGTAGGTATGCTAAGCATTCATGGTGTACCAAAACCAATTTAAAATCATGTTATATTATGGAAAAATAAGCATGAAAAACAGTCTATACATGCTCAACACACACTCAAACATAGGCTCCCTTTAGGGGCCAAAACATACCCTTTTCAAGGACAACAAGGAGAGGGGGTGGCCCTCTCCCTTTAGAGACTTCAAGGCACCATCTCCACCACTGAAATCCCTCAAGATTTCAGTGGTGAAAAGGCCCAAACACCAAAGTCCCGAAACTAGCACAAAATAGCACAAAATGAGGCCTTTCAAGGCCTAAGAGGGGTCAAACACCCTCAAACCACAAAACACTCTTAATAAACAATCAAGAGCGCCTAAAAACAGAAATTTTTTGTGTTATACAATAAGCACGAAAATAGCTCTAAGATAGGTAGAAAATTAATGCAAAAATGGGGAATAAAGGTGTTAGTTTCTTACCCTTGATGACCCCTTCAACAATGGTGCTCCAATGGCCTCCCTTGGCTTGAATCTCCTTTGCCATAAAACCCGCAAATCTAGATGGAAGTAGGCTTTGATCAAAGGTCTCCAGTATGATTTTCCAACACCAAAACACTAAAATCAGTCCCTTAGAACCTCAGTAGCTAGACAAAGGTGAAACACTAGGTGTTTGTGTGCAATAGTATGGACTAAACACACTAAAACACACACACAAGAGGGAAAAAGAGAGAGATAAGGTGTATCAAACCCTAACCCTAGAACTCAAACCCTAACAATGGCTGTCTAAATATCTCCCAAGTGTTTCAAGTCTCTAACCCTAAAGCCAAGAGACAAGGCTTCTCTTTATAGAAGCTTATTGTCTTGTAAAGCTTACAAGACAAGCTTCCAAGAGAGAAATCCCTCCATACACGTGTATGGAGGGGAGCCAAAAGCAAGACAGCTGTCTTAAAATATCTGCAAAAGCAGATGCACAGTAGTCGGCCGGCCAAAAATGCCATTTTGGCAAAAAAGAGTGCCGACCAGCAACAAACTATGCCGATCGGCAAATTACAGTGCCGATGGAGACAAAAACCAGTCGGTGGCCTCTAGCCACTGCCGGTGGTGGGTGGGGATGGTCTACAAGCTGTCACGCCCCAAAATTTGGACAATTAAATATTAAATTAGGACTAAACCCCAATCACTATTCCATCATCCAAATCCTAAGGGTGAAACAAAAATCTAAACATTCTAGTCTCAATAAGGTAATTAACAAAACACCAATCATACCATGCACCATAATTTCATAAACTATCTAATATATCCAACGTTACAGTAACAATAAATATTTCAAAACAACTTAAATAATGTAAGGTTACAACCTAAGCCAAATTTTCCAAAATACTAAGGTCATTAAAAAAAATTAATAATTACATAAATTAGTATCAACCCTAAGCTCAAGAAAAATAAAAGAAGTCCAAACGACAGGTCCTACGATCACGGTTATTTCTTGTCACCACCAAAGCCCTTACTAATCCTGCAAAGGAAGCTCAGCTGCACTCCAATAGAACGCACCCAAGTTGCCAAGAAACAAAACGGGTCAGTATACAGGTATACTAGTATGAGTACAAGAATTGACACCCACGTGTCCACCAGACACAAACAAAAAGTACATTATTTCTTATCACGGGACAAGACAAGTAGTTCCAACCGCACCGAGACCAATGGGTAGTTTCCCGAGATACGGTGGCATTTAGTTTCTTGTCCGTATACAACGAAATATAAATTGATTATAGAATAGACAATATAGAAATAATAAAAAAATATGGGCAGACCTAGACCATGCAAAGGGGTCCCCTAGATGGTATCTAAGTGGCTCAAATTCAAAGGCATGTACAATGGCCAAAACATGGAACATGCTACACAAGCTTTCAAAGCATTAGGGAGACATCCAAAGCAAACATATAGGCATGCAAAGGGGACTGAAATGACATGGTGGAGAGTTCCAAACCAGTAAATCAATACAAGAATGTCATGCTATACATTCATACACTTAAGGCCAACAAGCCGGAATGCAAAGGAGCTATACTAAGCATGCCAAATCCGACCCAAACAACCTAGGACAGACCTTAAACATGGCAAAATGAGCACAAAACCTGCACAAGGCTAAGCCTAAAACATGCTAGAACAAAGGCTAACAACCTAAGGCATATTAAGGCAATAACATGGCATTACATGGTAGGTATGCTAAGCATGCATGGTGTACCAAAACCAACTCACAACAAGGTTATATCATGGCATAATAAGCATGGAAAAGAGCCAAGACATGATCAATACACACTCTAACATAATGCTCTCTCAAGAGGCCAAAAAGGGTCCCTTTCAAGGACAACAAGGAGAGGGGGTGGCCCTCCCCTTTTGGAGACTTCAATGCACCATCTCCGCCACTAAAATCCCTCAAGATTTCAGTGGTGAAGAGGCCCAAACACCAAAGTCTCGAAACTTGCACAAAATAGCACAAAATGGGGCCTTTCAAGGCCTAAGAGGGGTCAAACACCTCCAAACCAGAAAACACTCTAAACAAACAATTTAGAGGGCCTAAAAAAAGAACTTTTTTGTATTATACACCAAGCTCAAAAATAATTTTAAGACAGGTAAAAATACAATACAAAAATGGGGAATATAAAGGTAAGATCGTTACCCTTGTTGACTTTCTTCAAAGATGAAGCCTTCAACAATGGTGATCCAACCGCCCCTTTTAGGTTGAAAATAGCTCCAAAACATCAAAACCAGCCTCTTAGAACCTCAGTAGCTAAGAGAAGGTGAAACACTATGTGTTTGTGTGCAATAGTAAGACACAAACACAATTCAACACACACAAGAGGGAGATATAGAGATAGAAAGTGTATGGATTCTAACCCAAGAACTCAAAACCCTAAAAATGGTTGTCTAAAAAATATCTAAAGTGTCTCAAGTCTCTAACCCTTAAGGCCAAGAGAGAAGACTCTCTCTTATAGAGCCTTTTGTCTTGTAAAGCTTACAAGACAAGCTTCTAAAGAGCTAAAAATCCTAAACCTTACATATACATCTAATCAACATAATTAAAATTAATCAATCATCTAAAAAAAAAACCCAAACCTTACATACCCAACTAATTAGAATTATTACAATCTATTAATCATCTAAAAATCCTAAACCTTACATATACATCTAATCAACATAATTAAAATTAATCAATCGACTAAAACAATCCCAAACCTTTCATACCCAACTAATTAAAATTATTACAATCTATTAATCATTTAAAAATCCTAAACCTTACATATACATCTAATCAACATAATTAAAATTAATCAATCGACTAAAACAATCCCAAACCTTTCATACCCAACTAATTAAAATTATTACAATCTATTAATCATTTAAAAATCCTAAACCTTACATATACATCTAATCAACATAATTAAAATTAATCAATCATCTAAAACAATCCCAAACCTTACATACCCAACTAATTAGAATTATTACAATCTATTAATCATCTAAAAATCCTAAATCTTACATATACATCTAATCAACATAATTAAAATTAATCAATCATCTAAAACAATCCCAAACCTTACATACCCAACTAATTAAAGTTATTACAATCAACTAATCATCTAAAAATCTTAAACCTTACATATACGTCTCATCAACATAGTTAAAATTAATCAATCGTCTAAAAAAAAAATCTCAAACCTCACATACCCAATTAAAATTTTTACAATCAACTAATCATCTAAAAATCTTAAACCTTACATATACGTCTAATCAACATAATTAAAATTAATCAATCGTCTAAAAAAAAATCTCAAACCTCACATGCCCAACTAATTTAAATTTTTACAATCAACTAATCATCTAAAAATCTTAAACCTTACATATATGTCTAATAAACATAATTAAAATTAATCAATCATCTAAAAATTCTAAACTTTACATATACATCTAATTAAAGTAATTAAAATTAATCAATCATCTAAAAACCCTAAAGTTTACCTACACAACTAATCAAAGTAATTAAAATCAATCACTTATCTAAGAACCCTAAACTTTACATATACTACTAGTCAAAATACTTAAAATCAATCTATCATCTATAAACCCTAAATCTTATATCCACAACTAATCAAAATAATTAAAATTAATCTATCATCTTTATGTAAAACAAAATCAAACCAACATCAAACAAATAAAAATAAACAAATAAATAAAACAACGAATTAAACATAAATCAAGGAAAGTGGATTTTATACTCACCATATTTTTTTTGAAGATCCAAGAAATATTTGAAAAACTAATGGAGCCACCAAAATAAAACCATAATCTATTTTTTCTTTTTGCTCTCTTTCTTTTTCTTCACTTTCACGCCACACACACACAGCACTCTTTTTTTTCTTCTTTGATGATCAATCTCTCTCTCTCTCTCCCTCTCGAGCTTGCCGCCGCAGACAACTTTGTTCTCCTTTTTTTTTTTCTTCCACCCTTAACTCCTAAACCCTATTTGACTTCCATATTGTATATATATATATAAACCTAAATCTCATACATAACACCTAATAAACTATCATATAATATTATACAGCAAATTATAATATATATGAATATAAATATATGGTAATATATATGAATAACAAATATAAATACACCTTTCTTTTTTATGTATAAATGAATACAAATATAAATATTTAGATTAATTATATATAATTAAATAACACATTAAATTAATTAATCACCACATTAAATTCATTAAGCTCACATTAAATTCTCATGTAACCACACAATTAATAAAACCAAAAATAAAATAAGATAATAATAATCATAATAATAAATAAATACAATATACACACCTCAAAAGAATCTCGTCCCGAGATTCGATAGGAAAGAATAGTAAAGAAAAAGCTCCGGGTGCAATTCTCGGCACTAAGTCAATGCACAATTCTACTACCCGTCGGGGTGGAGGCCTATGTGTCTCCTGAAATGTACCTTCAAACTCACATACCACATCTATCTCACTAATATTCTGCTTAGAGATTTCTACCGAGCACAGAAGACTTGTCCTCACTAACACTCTTCTACCGCTATAAGTGTGGATCAGCCGTGACCTGCTAGTAATATCTATATTTATAGTCCTTCTAGCACAATCTAGAGTTACAAAATGCTTTCGCAGGCAATCCATACCCAAAATAATTACAAACCCCGCAAACCCTAACATAATTAGGTCCGTATACAAAACTCTGCTCGCAAGGTCAATCTCAAAATCTTTACACATCTCATAAAGAGTAGCTGCCCTTCCTAAAGGGGTCTCAACACGAATAGGTCTAGACAAAGAGATAGTTACAAGGTGTTCTCTTTCTACAAACTGCCTAGATATGAAACAATGAGAGATACCAGTATCAAAAAAAAAAATACTCTAATGGGTTCTAAAAAAATTAAAGATACCTTCCAGCCATCACCTTCAAGTTAAAACACAAAAAGAATTCGTTCATGAATACTTAGAATAAATTCAACCACCAACCTAAACCAGCTAACCCATGTTTCCACAATCCGAGGATCACCTAAACTCTCACAAGTCTAGGGTAACCTAGTGCTCTAATACCAAACTATCACGCCCCAAAATTTGGACAATTAAATATTAAATTAGGACTAAACCCCAATCATTATTCCATCATCCAAATCCTAAGGGTGAAACAAAAATCTAAACATTCTAGTCTCAATAAGGTAATTAACAAAACACCAATCATACCATGCACCATAATTTCATAAACTATCTAATATATCCAACGTTACAGTAACAATAAATACTTCAAAACAACTTAAATAATGTAAGGTTACAACCCAAGCCAAATTTTCCAAAATACTAAGGTCATTAAAAAAAATTAATAATTACATAAATTAGTATCAACCCTAAGCTCAAGAAAAATAAAAGAAGTCCAAACGACAGGTCCTACGATCACGGTTATTTCTTGTCACCACCAAAGCCCTTACTAATCCTGCAAAGGAAGCTCAGCTGCGCTCCAATAGAACGCACCCGAGTTGCCAAGAGACAAAACGGGTCAGTATACAGGTATACTGGTATGAGTACAAGAATTGACACCCACGTGTCCACCAGACACAAACAAAAAGTACATTATTTCTTATCACGGGACAAGACAAGTAGTTCCAACCGCACCGAGACCAATGGATAGTTTCCCGAGATACGGTGGCATTTAGTTTCTTGTCCGTATACAACGAAATATAAATTGATTATAGAATAGACAATATAGAAATAATAAAAAAATATGGTGGGCTAGCCCTGCATAAAAAGTTAGTAAGA
>NW_021026680.1:183581-209062 GCF_004153795.1 Camellia sinensis | reverse complement strand
GAAAATCAAAAGCCACCCACAAATCAAACCCCTTCCTCCCTCCCACACACACATACAGATCTGGAAGCCACACACACACACACACACAGAGTGGCGACGGAATGGAAGAGAAAGAGGCGACGGCGGCGGAGTGGAAGAGGAAGATCGGCCCTTTCTCCCTCTCTCTCTCTCTTTCTTCTCTCTTCTCTCTCTTTCTCCCTCCTTCCCTCTGTTGCATTTCACAAATAAAAAAGAGAAAAAAAAAATCAAAATCAAAACGTTGATTTCGAGCCATTCAAGCCTGTGGAGTTTCGAGGTACAAGCTATTTTTCTAACACCATTGACTTCTCTCATAATTTTAATTCACATAATTCTTAAGTCTTTTTTTTATTATTATCAGTAATTCATTAAATATATAAATAAAAAAATTATATTATCATCTATTTCTTATTAAATATATATTTATTTTTATTTCTTTTAATATCTATCTACTGTGACATTAATTCACTTTAATAATGTAATTAAATAGGTGTAATTAAAATCCTTTTTTTTTCTCGGCCCTTTTAGCTCTCGCAAGCAAAGGATAAAGCGCAGTTGGTGTGTGTGGTTAAAAAACGAACAAGACATCGAGAGAAGAAAGCAAAAAAAAAACCCAAAACAATCAAAACACCAAATCGGAGCTCCCTTCACTAATGGCGACAGGAGTGAAAGTGTACGGACCACCATTGTCGACAGCAGTGTCGAGGGTGCTATCTTGTCTTCTCGAGAAAGACGTCCAATTTCAGCTCATCTCCATCAACATGGCCAAAGGCGAACACAAAAAAGCTGATTTCCTCAAGCTCCAGGTATTCATTACATAATCATAAAATTTTGGCCCTATAATTTTGATTGGCTATGTTTTGATCATCAATTTTATCTCGATTTACTACAATTTTGGAGCATAAGTGATGTGTTATGTTTTTTAAGTAAAACTATAACCTTGTTTGACTCTGGGTCAAATTGACATAATTTAAAATTTAGAGTTAAAATCGATTTAATTGAAATTAGAGGAACAAATTTGGGAAAAAAAAAAGAGTATTTTTTTTTTGACTTTTGAGGCTAAAATAACACTTAAAAATAAAACAGGTTAAAATAATCAATATGATAAAATGTAACATTAAATTCACAATTATTTTATTTTTTTGTTATAAATATCACATCGAAGGATAAACAAATTTGACTCTTATTCCAAACACAATTATTTGAGCCTATTAAAAAAGTCAAAATCTAAAATAACTAACTAAAATAGTGAATTTCCCAACGGGATATAAAAAACAAAATGCAAGGGCTACTGATATTTGAGACCCCCAAATGCACCCAATGACGTGGCAAGGAAGTGAGCGCCACATAATTAAGTATGTGACAATACCGCATCATTGTGAGTGAAATTGTAGGGGTTTATTATGGGTCTCAAATATTTTCCTTTGCCCATATATATATATATATATGTAGTTTGTTTCAAATGTCAATTTGGTCCTCCTAATTTTATTTGGATCAATTTTACTCTTGAATTTTTAATTTAGTCCAATTGATAATGAACAATTAAAAATTAGATTCAAATTAATGGAAAAAAAAATAGTTCATTCTCTCTCTTTAATGTTGTTGAAAGGTCGGCCTCTAATTTGACATGATGCATTTCTTTTGATGCTTTGCCATTAAATTTATATTTAATTTCTTAACGGATGTTATCGATTAAACTAAATTAACACGATTTAAAGAAAAAATTAAAATTGAAAGACAAAATTGAAACAATTGAACTACGTAGATCAAATTGAGATAAAAGACAAATTACAAGGATAACATATATAATTTGCCCTTATTTATTTGTTAGAGTCATTTATGTACGTTGTGTTTGGATAATGGATTTGGAAACAGAAAGGGAAATGGAGAAAAAAGGTAGCTTATATTTCATCTAGGTTGTCCTCACATTTTCACTTTCACTTTCACTTTCCAAATCTCTACTGAAATCCATGATCCAAGCACAATCATAATGTCACTCTAACCTTGAACATGAAACAGCCATTTGGACAAGTACCAGCATTTCAAGATGAGAGCATATCCCTCTTTGGTAATTACCCTCAATTCCCTTATTTTTTTATTATTGAAATTGCTCTTAGTTTCAATCACATTGTATATTTTCAGGGAACAATTTGTCTCCAGATTCTTGTGCAGTTTGGTTATGTGGGTTTATTCTAACAATTTAGTGTTTTTTTTTTGTTGTTGTTGTTCTATTTCACTACTTACCTAGTTATCAACCACCATTCACTAACTATTTACTTTTAGTTAAGCTTATCATATTTGTAAGTCCATAGTCATAATCATATCATCACACTTTTCTTTCTTCTATTCTGGCCTTCCTCTCGAGTATCACATATTAGCATGTTAAAATTATCCATCAAATCACAAAAACGAAAGCTCAAATCATCAGTTACCTTGCTCTTTCTCCACATTTTATTTATTTTCATCTTTTTTCCATTAGGCCTTTTCATTCTCTAGCAAAATTTCAATGTTTCTAGCTTCTTTCTTTTTTTCTTTTTCTTTTTTTTTTTTTGAAATGTGGCTATCAATGGATTTTTAACATGAAGACTAATTTTTTTAGGGGCCATTACTTGTGGCATTAAATTTCAAAGGGAAACCCATTTAAAGAGTGGGTTTTCCAAAACTTCTAAGCATGCCAAATTGAGTTTGGGAGGGGGCCATTACACGGGAATAAAAAAAAATTTAAAGGGTTGTACATGTCCCTGTATGAAAGTAGACTTTCTCAAAATTTTGGAGGGGCCCTCTACCCCTAGATGTGGGTAAGGATCATGACAATATGTGCTTTGTACATTTTACATCAAATAAAACAATGAATACATGTTGCCCCAACTTTCATACATAATGCATATCATACTTGAAAGAATGAAAATAACTTACTTGCTTGACATGATCAACTCTAGCAACTTGAGCAGTCCTAGGATCAAGATATTCATTCTCATTAATCTCACTAACGGGCGTAATTAAAACCTGTAAATACATATGACAGACAGATAGAAAGATATGTTAACAGTCAAACAAGTTCAAGGCAACAGTGGACACTCTTAAAGACTATAAAACTTATTGAATTACACACATGTGAAACACTAAAGTTGTTTGAAAACCCACAAATCAAAGCTCAAAATAAGTGCAAGAAAGGCCAAAGAAATGATTAATAATAAAAAAGACATACATCTCCGCTTCTGTCAGGCATTTTGAGGCATATCAAGTGAGACTTATTGTACAGAGGAAATGCTTCCGAAACCGCCGTGTTGTACACATTGTCATCATTCAAAACCGATCTAACATCTGCCAAATAACCCAAAAAATAAAAAATAAAAACAAAAACAAAAAAAAGACATTGAACCCAAATTAAAATCCAAAACACAACAATTTCTACAACAATTTCTAGTGAGAGAGAGTGGGGGGCAATGAATGGAAAGAAAAGGAAAAGTTAGAAATGACCTCTGGCGACGTATTGAATTTCGCCGGCGGGGGAGTTGAGGAGGAACCATTTGGCGATCTCTCTCTTCTGCTTATCGCTCAGCTCTGACCCCTGAGTTTCGTCTTCCTCTGCCATTCGATGATGATGATAATTAATTATTTATAGATATATATGCGATTTATCTGAAACTATCGATCCAATTCCCTCTCTCACTCAAGTATATAAATATATATATATACACAAATTATGGATAATGAATGAGTGGAAATGTAGAATTTGGAATCTGATTTTGGGTGGCTGAAACAGGGAAAAGAAGAGATGAGGGTTTAGAAATTAGGGAGGGAGGGAGGGTTTGCAATTTTTGTTTTTTGTTTTTGGTTTTTTGGGGCAGTGGTGAGGGTGATCTGTAAAGGGTGGGGGGAGGTGTGGTGTGTGATTCGAAATGATTTTGATCGCTGGTAGGAGCAAGATCCCATGTCCCAAACATTCCTTCCCTCCTCTCAAATCACTCATAATTATTGAATTGAATCATATGAGATTCTCAATTTAAGAATTTCAAAACATATTTAATAAATTCATTCACATGAAAATCTAAAAAAATTTAATAACCTCAAAACATATCTAATAATTGTAAGTGATTTAAAATAGAGAGATATGAATATTTGGGGATAAGGAATCCATGGGCCGCTAATAGAGACTCATTTTTTTAGTTTAGATGAAAATCTCAAAATTTGAGAATCTTAAGACATATTCAACGATTGTAAGTGATTTGATACAGTGAGATATGAATATTTAGAGATAAGGAATTCATGGATCGCTAATAGAGACTCGTTTTTTAGTTAGGATGAGCTCCTCTCCAGTCCGAATTGTGGATACTATGGATCCATCATAAAATCTATATCAATAATTCTCGTTGAGTATTTTATATTTTAAAAAAATTATGATAATCGGATATTAATACTCATTTAATCAGATTAAATTTATGTTAACAATAATTATGATTTTGAAAATAAATAATTAATACAAATGCAATCTGATCAAGTGATCATCGAAATTCGATCAA
Source organism: Camellia sinensis (assembly GCF_004153795.1). Classification (NCBI taxonomy): domain Eukaryota; kingdom Viridiplantae; phylum Streptophyta; class Magnoliopsida; order Ericales; family Theaceae; genus Camellia; species Camellia sinensis. Next base: position 204,521 of record NW_021026680.1, on the reverse strand, counting down.
TATAACTTTTTTATAAAAATAAAATATTCGATGAATATTATATATTTAACAGTTTAAATTATCGAGGTGGCCTTTATGATAAGAATAATGCTTGGGACCCCCTTTTGAGGGTCACCCGCTCACCCCCCCTTTGCCACGTGGCGGGTGGTGATTGGAGGAGCAGGAAAAAAAAGAAAAAGAAAAAAAAAATATAACCAATGAGAGAGAGAAGGGGGTCAAAGGGGGTGGGGGGAAAAGGGGGATAAATCATTGTTGTTATGATAAATCTACAAAAACCTAACCAAATGTTCCAATTGAAAAATCCAACTAAAAAGAAGCCCGAACCTTTTAATTACATTACAACTCAAAGGCTCAACAACAATGATTCATCCCCCCTTTCCACCCACCCCCTTTGACCCCCTCTCTCTCTCATTGGTTACATTTTCTTTTTCTTTTTCTTTTTTTTCCTGCTCCTCCAATCACCACCCGCCACGTGACAAAGGGGGTGAGGGGTGACCCCCAAAAGGGGGTCCCAAGCATTATTCAAGGCTCAATTACAAACGCTATCGCCACTGTCCCTTCCTCGGACCATTTTTAAATATGGAAAATATGATACTCTATCAATTTATATTTTAAATTTAATGACGTATAAAATATATAATTAACTAATAATTAAAAAATAGGAGAAAAATAGATTGTCACTATTCTTTATAGGAACTTGGGGGTGCTGCTGTGATTAAGTCACAGCAGCAATCTGCTGTGAGTTTATGGGGGGTTTTTTCCGAGTCTTTTTGGATAATCCAAACCGTTCATATTGTAGGGTTTGTTAAATAGATCATCCATGCAAGAAATCAAATTGATTGGAAATCTATAGCTTTATAACAAGAGCATATTTGTTTTTAAAAAAAATAAACGGTTGATATTACCTTGATAATTTTTGTAAAAAAATTTGAATTTGATCATGGGGTTACGGATTTCCGATTAACTTAATTTTTTTATATAAATGATATACTTGATGAATCTTACAATAAGAACAGTTCGGATTGTCGAAAAAGACTCGGAAAAAGTCTCCACAGGCTCACAGCAGATCGTTGTTATGACTAAGTTCCCCCAGGTCCTCTTTATAGATTACCAACATACAGTTTTTAGCATCAATACTGTGTGGTTTTGGTGTATTTCTCTGGCCATAAAACTGCAAATCAGGCTAATTCGGCTAAGTTGAAAGATAACGTAAGCCCAATTTGAGTTGAGTCGTCGAGAGTAACCCAAGCTTGATTTGCAATTCGAAATTGTATGTTCAAACTGACCATAATAAATTGAACTCTAGATAATATAAAGGAAAAATTACAATTCAAGGTGTGCTTTCAAAAACAAAATTATAAATCAATGATACATCTAACAAACTTTAATAATTTATATGATAAAATTATGAATGACATTAAGCAAATTATTTATACGGTATAATAGAAATAGGGAAGAAAGAGAAGAGAATAAGGAATTGATGCACTGCTTGGTCTTTGTCCTTCTAAAAGAAAATGACTCTATTTGATTTTGCTTTTCTAGGTCAATTTTCAGAATTTAAATTTGAAACCGCATTTGTTTGGTAGTTGAAGGATTTTGAGTTAATTTTTCAAACATGGAAAACTGTTGTTTTGATTGTCTTTTGGTTTTCGGTTGACTTTTCAAATACCAATTCATAAAATGCTGTTGGTTATTAGGGTTAGTTTAGGAATATATTATTTTAATAATTTTTTAGGTAAAATATAAGGTGAAAAAAATTAGTATGTTTACAATATTTTTTAATTTTTTACAAAAAAAACTTGCGAAAAGTAAAATCAAAAGGCAATCTTTGATTTTTTTAAAATAATTTTTAAATTTTTTTAGTGTTTTTTTTTTAAAAAAAAATTTAGCTAATGTAAGAGATTCCCAACCCAACCTTTAAGATTCAAAGAATCGAGTTATTTTTCTGCAATTTCACAAATTTAAAATTTGAACTAACAGAATCGAATGTGTGAGGTTAACTATATTTTGAGTGTAAAGATTACTGTAATCATGTTAAAGTACGAAATTAATTATATTTTTTTCAAATCTCAATAAAGATCATTATAGTTTACTCAAGTAAAATAATTTTTTGAGCGCTTACTAAGAAGAAATTTCCTTCTCATTGATCTAATTAATGTGAAAATCTAAAAAATGATAGTGAATTTGAATTCCTCCATCAAATGAGCTTATCAATTGTTGATGTTCATGAAAAAGACTTCTCCTAGGCAAATATGCAACTTGAAAGTATAGTAAAATGCATGCCAGACTATCATGGTTGAACCATCACCACAGTAAGGGCATTTCAATGCTAGCCCAATATTCCAAAGTTTCTAGTAAGCTTGAAGAACAATTGCTGACACTAGTCTCTGAGTGAATTGTGATTTGGTTTCTCTGTAGGGGGTCTATTATTGTTGGTAGCGAGTATGGGTGGTTGTTTTATGTCTTATTAGTGTCCCTTCGGTTTGGTTTGCTTCTTGGTCTTTGGTTATTAGTTTCTGTTCATTGCTAGTAGATAGTACTAATTATGGTTCATTTGACAACTTTCTGATATAGTTTAAAAGTCAAAAAATTATTAAAAAAATTAAAAAGTCAATAAATACTCAAAAATTAAATATTAATTTCCATTCATTTTACCTTTTACATATTTTTTCGTAAAAAATTAAAAAATCATCTCAAACATATTAAGGCTGTGTTCAGGCCCAGCCCTGAGATTTTCGGGGCTCAAAGCTGATAATGAACTACTAAATTTCTGAGGCCCTTCACATTTTTTTTATTGAATGAAAAAAAAAAATTAAGGTAAAGGACAAAAGATTTGTATTAAAATCACAAAAAAATACTTAGCATTATATTATAATAACTAATAAGTATCACTTGATCCTCACTCTTCTTGCATTTTTAGAAGCAAATAAATCAATTATACTTGCATAATTTAGTTTTTTTGCAAAATCATTTTCAATAGATAACAATGCTAATCCATTCAATTTTTCTTGTGACATAGTTGATCAAAGGTAATTTTTGATGATTTTCAACTTTGAAAAGTTTCTTTCCCTCGATGCAACTGTAACCGGAATAGTCAAAAGTATCCTATAAGCAACCCATGAATTTGGGAAATAATTTGCCATCAACTGCAAATGATTGAGCACTTCAATTGGTTTATTGACTTCTTTTGGCAATCTCTCTTTAAAGACTTTTAGCTCCATCAATAAATCTCTTCCATCAATATCGGAAATCTCATCATGTTTTAAAAATTCTTCAACATTCACACATCCCGCCTTCAACGATTCATCGTTGCACCTTTTCAAGTCAAACAAAAAGCCAAAGTTTGCCTCATATACTTTGAATTGTTCGAACCTATTTTTGAGCGAACAAAGGGCTTGATCAACAAAATAAAGGAAGTAACCAACTCTAAATGATTCTTCAGCCGACTGGGTCACCTCTTCGCTAACATTCTCATCAATTTGTTTCTTTCTAGAAATGATGCGCTTTTCAGCAAATGTAGGTTCAATTCCCAATTCACTTGCCATTTCTTTAGCTTCAACCATAGCCTTCATGAAACCAACTTCTTTATACATTGCAACATACTTAACAAGCCCATCTAGTTGCTTTACAGCAACTGCTATATCCATATCTTCACTTTGAAGAAGCTTACTAACAAAGTTCACGTGAAACAACAAATTGTACCAAATTACAATACTAAACAAGAACTCAAAAGTCTCAAGTTCATGAGTTACTAGGGATTTAGCTTCACTTTTTGCAATCGAATCTGTGGTAGGATTGTTATACAAGTCAACTAAAGCATCTCTTATTTTTTAAGCATGGTATCTTAGTGGTTTAACACTTTCAATGCGACTTTCCTAATGCGTTTGCGACAACGACTTAACCGTGAGGCCTTCCTTTAGATTATTTTTTAAAATTGCCCAATGTTGAACGAAAGATGAAAACAATACATATATGCGTTGTACCACACCGAAAAAAGTTTTTGCTTTAGAGCAAGAATTGGCCATATCACAAAGCACAATGTTAAGACTATGACAACCACACGGCGTATAGAATGCTCTAGGATTTACTTGAAATACTCTTGTTTGAACACCTTTTTTTTGCCTTTCATGCTAGAGCCATTGTCATATCCTTGCCCTCTTAAGTCACCACTATCAAGTTGAAGGTTAACTAATGCTTCTTAAAGTTTATCAAAAAGTCTCATCCCCGATGTATCATCCACATTCAAGAATTCCAAAAAAAACTCTTTCACTTTAATTGGACTTATTGAAACATCCACGCATCGTACAACAAGAGACATTTGTTCTTGATGGCTTATATCCAGTGTACAATCAAGTATGACCGAAACGTATTTTGCTAGTTTGATTATCGACAAAATTGCACTTTTGACTTCCTTGGCCAACATTTGAATCACCTCATTTTGAATTTTGTGACTCAAATAATAGTAATGAATCTCACCATTTTCTATCTGCCATAAGTGTTGTTCCATCGTTGGATCAAACTCGCCAATCATTTCAATTATGCTTAAAAAAAGTCCATTGCTTTCTTCATAAATCTTCTCATGGCTTCCACAAAAAAGCAAATTATTCTTGGCAAGCGTTTTCACAACTGCAATTATCATCAATAAAACCCGTCTCAAGTGCTCTCTTTCTTTGTTAACTTGTTCTTGTATACTTTTATCTATTGTTTGATGCTTTCCCAATCTTTCCTCTAACTCAATCCATTTGCTCATGCAAGTAATGTGCTTGTTACCACTTTCATGGCCTTTAAGTCTCTCACCAATATTTCTTCAGTCTTTAAATCCTTCGGTAGCCAATTGAGTCTTATTTCCCTCTTGCTTAAACAACTTACAACAAAAGCAAAATACTCTATCCAAAAGTTCCGAGTATATCAGCCATGTCCTATCAAATTTTTCTCTGTTTGCTAAATGCCGAATGTAATGAACAGGTGAAAAATGCCTATGCCTAGAAGAATCATCCTTAGGAAAGTTGAACTCACAATTTCTTCTCACAGGACCTCTTTCGACTAAAAAATCTCGTAAATTCTGGTCAATTATTTTCCAAGTCCCTAGATCATCTATATTTGAATGCTCACATTCCGTATTCATCTCATTATCTTGAATGGCTTCTGCACTCCCAAATTCCCCATTTCATTCTCATTATCCACCAAATTTTCATTCTCATTATTCACAAAAGTTTCAAATTCTTCGCTATTCAAGTCTTCAACTGATTGTTTTGTTTGTTTGTCACTCGTAAAGAATTTATCAATAGCTCCTCTTTGACACTCGACTAATTTTTCGAATCTTTGCTTCTTTTTCCTTTTTGCGAATCCAGACGGATAATTTCTTTTAAGAGTCATGATAAGCTGAGATCAAAATATTTTTTTTAGATCAAAATTCAAAACAAGAGCACCGCCACTTAACAAAACACAAAACTTTTAAATTATGTGATGTGAACTATTAAATTTAAACACATTCTTCTTGATAATGTAAATACCAATATTATAATAGCAATTAATTGTGCAAATGACAAGACAAATATTTAATTAATTGAATAGAAAAAAAAAATTACCTGTGCTTGCTATGCTAAGATCAAAATATTTTTTTAGATCAAAATTCAAAACAAGAGCACCACCACTTAACAAAACACAAAACTTTTAAATTATGTGATGTGAGCTATTAAACTTAAACAAATTCTTCTTGATGATGTAAATACCAATATTATAATAATAATTAATTGTGCAAAAGACAAGATAAATATTTAATTAATTGAATAGAAAAAAAAAAAATTTACCTGTGTTTGCTGCTTCGTCCGTCTGTGTGCTACTGTTGCTTCGTTGCTTTGCTTTGTGTTTGTTGGCCTGGGCTACTGGTGCTATCAGGATTAAGAGAAGATAGGGTTAGTGTTAGGAATTAGAAAAAATAGGTCTTTCAAAGTGTTGGGCTGGGCCTTAACTGTTGGCCTTTTAATGGGTCAAAAAAATTAAGTTAGTTTGAGCCTTTTTTTAATTTTTTTTGGACTTAAAATATACCTAATATATTATACTAAATATTAATAGGAAGGGGCCCCTTTTTTGGGCCTATTTTGATGGGCCCTAAGCCATGGCCTTGTGGGCCTATGGCCAGGGCGGGGCTTGGCTGTGTTTGGTGAAGCTTTCAAATCATAATCATACCTCTTCATTTGCACCCTCCGTTTGGATAGAGTTTTGAAAATGTGATTCCACCACACATTTCAAAACATATTTCTCTTTCAAGTTTGGCATATCCCTCTTTCTACCCCTTCCATTTCATATTTTAACCCCAAAAAAAAAAATCACTAAAAATCTGTTCTCAAACAACCCTGAAGGAGCGTGGTAGAAAGGTCTTAGGAGCCTTCGCCACCAGTAAGTGACGCTTCACGTTCATGGCTATTCGGAATGCTTAGGATTTTCAAGCTTTACCGTGATTGTCAGGGTTGACTTTGGCCTAAAGTCAGTAAACTGTTGCTTTAGGCCTTCGAAAAATAAGTAAAAAATAATTTCGATTTTTTTTAACTATTATACTATCCTACCAAAAAAAAAAAAACTTGAATTTGATTCACCCTGATAAAGTTTGATGAAGATTCAAAGTTAATAGATGGTTGATATGGTGAATTTTTTAAAATTAATGAATAATTGTTTTTACTGAAAAAAATCAAAAAGCTTATTGATATTGTGAGTTATTTGAAATTAATGGAGGGTTATTTCTCAAATGCATGGATTGTGTATATAATTGATTGGAGAATGATTCTTTCTAGTCCATAATCTGAACTGAGGATTCTCTCTAGCCCATAGTTTGAACTGGAGGCCATTATTTAGATCTATAGAGCCCACCACAGGTCACGTTTCAATGATCTTGAACCATTTATTCTGTTAAGCACTTTTAGTGTATTTCATCCACACAAAAAATAAGTCAATCTAATAATCATAACCTATTAAATTTATTGCATTTGACACACAAAAAATATACGACAATTATGTTTTTAAAAATAAAACATTAAATTTTTTTATGACAAACGCGATAAATTTAATTTAATAGGTTACGATTACCAAGCCAACTTATTTATTTTTAATTTTTGGATGAAATACATGAAGTGCTTGACAAAACAAACAGTTTGGGTTATTAAAATAGGTTCTATAGTGAGGCCCACGGTCAAACAAGGCCCTCCAATCTAGATTATGGACTAGAGGAAATTTGTCTATCAATTAATTATACTAGTTATGATTGTTTATGGAAAAAGAAACTTTTCAAATTTAAAATTGATTAAATATTATCTTTGGTCATCTATGCTATAAAAAAGATTGAATATTAATGAATTAACTATTTTATCTATTGAAAATAATTTAGTAGATAAGTGGGATTATACATGTGAGGTCCCGGTGTCTCACATCGGGAATAGAGAGGGAGTTCCTGGGCTAAAAAATTAAAAACCTGGACCCTTATATAGCATTGAGGCTTTTTCTTGGGTGGTGAAATCCCTAACAGAACTCCACAGTTAAGCGTGCTTAGGCTAGAGTAGTTTTGGGATAGGTGACCCATTGGGAAAAACAAATCTGTGTGGGCATGGCCTAAAGCGGACAATATCGATGACATGTGAAGGGTTGAGGTATTACTGTAATAACCTTGACTCATGATTAACGTTAGTTCATGCTTAATTACGCCTAATAAGTAATTGAAGTGAAATGTTGTATCATATGTTGCCTTATGTGCGTATATATTTGTTTAACATAGAAAGATCTGTTCAGGTTTTCATTTCGGTTTGCGAAATAGAAATTGACTTGATTTATGTGTTAATTAGAATTTTTAGAATTTTATGGTAGGTTTAATTGAAATTCGATTTGGAACTATTAAATTGGATTAGTTTAATGCCCATTTGGTTAGCTTTATGAAACCATCACTAATTAGCCTATATAAGGCCATTACCAAGCCCAAGACTCCCTTTTATCTCTTTCATTTTTGAGCTCAACGTGTGAAAAGAGAGAGAGAGAGAGAGAGAGAGAGAGAGAGATTGAAGTCAACATTAAAAGATAAAGAGAATTAAGAAGGAAATAGGGGAGATTGAAGAGAATTTAGGGAGTTCAGTCCCAACACTTGCTAACTCAAGGATTAAGGTAGGAAATTCAATTCCTTAATTATGAATCTGAATTGCTTGGTGTAAGAATTCAAGAGGATTAGAAGATTAAACATGAGAATCAAACTAAAATTTGAGAATAGTAACTCATACCATGCATGCATGCATATTTTCTCACATTTTGAGTTAATTTCCAAGAATTCCCTCATGCATGTCTTGAATTCACCTTTATTTTGGAAAATGATCAAGTTTCATTTAGTTTTGTAGCATTTGATCATGTTTTGAGGAGCTTAAGTTCAAAGAAATTCATGCATGTCATGTTCATGGATCATTCATAAATTTTAAGTTGAATTTTTGCACAATTAGCAAGTTATTTGGCCATGATTTCTTGAAAAGATTCTTAATTCATGGTGTATTATGGATTTCTAAGTGTTCTTCAAGTTTTGGCCCAAAAAAATCAAGTTTTGATGCTTAAAGATTGAGTTTTAAGATTTTGAAGGAAATCTGGAAATTTCAGAATTCTACTTCCACGCTCGAGCGTAGGAGTCCACACTCGAGCGACCACTCTGAGTGCGTGCACTTCCGCTCGAGCGACCATAAGTCCTCTTGAGCGTGAAATGAAAGCTCTCAGAAGTTCATGTGTTTTTGCAGATCGCTCGAGCGAGGGTCTGAGTCTCACGCTCGAGCGAGGATCGAGCGTCTGTCGAGCGTGAAAATGAAAGTAACCAGTACTTTTCAAAGTTTGCAGACCGCTCGAGCGAAGGAAGTTGCGCTCAAACGAACTCTCAGGCTTTGCATGTTTGCTCGAGCGAGGAAAGCCACGCTCGAGCGTGGACCCTATTTCAACAAGTTTTGAAAAATATTTTCAAGTACATTTTTGCATCCTCATTCCATCCTAGGCATTCCTAGGCCAAGATTAAGACACCATAATGAGGATAAAGGCTAGAAACACACTAAGAACAATGAAATAAGTTAAGTACACTCCGAATGTGTGTTTCAATGTATGTATCTGCTATGTCATATAGGTCACGCGCTACAAGACATCTGATTTGCTTATTCTGTCTGTTTACCTTGAAGCCTCTGTTATCTGTGAGTAATAACTTTGTAAAGGTATGTTCAATTATAAGTATTTTCTGAACGATATAAGATGATCTGTTTCTGAAATATTATTTTCTGTATGAATGAATGGTTGTCCAATGTTTCTGAAATGTATTCATGGCATTCTTAGATTCAAATGACATCTGTTATCTATTTTGTTACGTCCCAATTATGGGTCAACTGTATGTCTCTTGAGCCAACTGTTATGGATCCTTATGTATACGTCCCTTTGTGGGCCAACTGTATGTCTCATAAGCCAACTGTACCGTCCTGTGCACGAGAGTTAACTGTATGCCTTTATGGCTGTCCCTTTATGGGTCAACTGTTTCTGCTAGTGCTAATGAATGTGCCACGTATGATTAACTGCAAGTTTTAATTATGAATACGACTCTGAAATTGTATATGTTATGTACTGTGATTTCTGAACATAATTACGAATTCATTTCTGACAACTATTGAATTTTGTTTTCTGTAACTGTTATGGACAACATTCATTAAACCTCTTTACTCAGTCATTATTCACTGAGCTCTAGCTTACTATTTATATTATGTATATAGGTAAGCAGGCACGTGACCAGGCCTAGAGTTGACGGCCTATGTTTCTGTTTTGTCAGCCAACTACCGTGTCTCTTGAGGAGGTACCTTTTGAGAGGATTATGTCAAGGCTTTAGTTGAGCTTGTTTTGTATATCTGTACTTGGGCTAAGTACCCTTTGACCCTATCTGTGTAATTGAATGACGTAAGACTAATGTATTTTTGACGTCACATCTGTATATATATAAGTTTGTTTTGAAAATTTATGTCCCATGTATGTCTGCACATCTCTGTGGACTATGTTAATTTTGTATATTTGCTTCCGCAGCCCCTATCTTATATTATCCTGTTTAGAGGCCTTTGATAATCCAAGGATTACTGGCTGGTTATGGCGCTAAACCCATAGGGACGGGTTTGGGTCGTGACACTTACAAATGGTATCAGATCCGACTCTCCGAAGTATCGAGTGTGGGCCCCTGGCATCTTTCGATGTATGTGAGCGGGCTTGCGAGCTGGCAGGCTATTGCACGGGGATGTGCAACCTTAAAGGGGAGTGGATTGTAAGGTCCCGGTGTCCCACATCAAGAATGGAGGGAGAGTTCTTGAGCTATAAAAGTAAAAACCTAGACCCTTATATAGCATCGAGGCATTTTCTCGAGTGGTGAAATCCTTAATAGAACTCCGCAGTTAAGCTTACTTAGGTTGGAGTAGTTTTGGGATAGGTGACCCACTAGGAAGAATAAATCCGTATGGACATAGCCCAAAGCGGACAATATCGATGACATGTGAAGGGTTAGGGCGTTACAATACAGGCATGATTAGAAATTTGAAAGTTAAAAATGTGAGAATGACAATGTTTAAGTGATCATTTTTATTGTAAACTTTATAAAAATATTTTAAATAAATTTTAATAATTATATATAGAAGTAACCTTTTTGTAAGTGTAAACACCCTATTTTGACTAGTCTTAAGACTTGGGTGCTTTTTTCGAACACCTGATGATGAAATTCGAGATATGTTAATCTTATGAATTCTTCAGCAACAAATCCAAACTTCGGCTTTAATCCAAACCTTACACTCATATTGGCCAAAATGCTTTCCAACCAAATTAAAACCATTTTATTTATTTACATTTGGTTGTGCAGTTCCAAACATTCCTACAATGTCTCAAGACTTGCATTTTCAAACTCCAAACATTATCTTTTTCAATAGACCGAGTAAAGGATATAATGAGAATGAATGGAGGGGGTGAAATCCTCTTAAATACTTGTTTCTCCTTTCAAATCATGCTAGCTTTACCCTATTGATCTAACAGTATATTTTTCATCTGGCCATATAACAATTTATGGCTGGATGAAAAATGTAGTCAATCGAATGAATAATGGTACAGTTGGCTAAATTGTCCCGGTACAGAGCATTTTCGCGAATTTCGACTTTTTCTGGGAATTTTCCACAAATGTCTTAGATATTTTGGCCCCTAAAGTCTATAAATACACGACCAAACTTCTTTCTTATGGGTTACAAAATTTTGAAAGGAAAAGAGACAAGCTTAAGAGCTCAGCCCTCTTACCTCTCATCCAACCTTCATTTTTCAAACACAAATTACTCAAGCACCATTGGAGCTGAACTTTAAGCTTCTTGCTGAAAATTTTAAGCCATACTAAGGATCTTAAAGGTGCTAAGAAACAGTTTGACAACCAAAAAGCTTATCATGCTTTGAACCTTTTTCATCTTCTATCTCTTTTTCTTCATTTCAAAATTTGTATATCATTGTTAACTTGTTATAGTCATGTGATAAGTCCTCATGGATGGAGGAGGGAATTAGGATGTAACCACTCATCTATTGAGTTAATTGTTCTCTTCATTTTCTTACACTTTTGCACACTTTTCTTGCTTTCTAGTGCAATAATTTATTGTTGTTATATATAGATGTGTTAATTGAAACCTTGTAGATGTGGAGGAAGTAGAAAGTAACCACTCAACCACAAGTTTGATTGTGTAGTGTAATTTCTTTAATTTTTATGCACTTTCTTATCACTTATCTCATCATCCAAGCATGTTGGCTCATGTGCTTCAATCCATGCTCAATTTTAATGACTGGATGTGGTTGTTACATGGAGCTATTTGGATGATTCTTGAGATTTGATATTGAGAAAGTTGTTGGCTTTCATTGTTGTTGTTTTGGAAGTAAAGTAAGATTTTTTTTTTTTTGTCAAAGATGTTAAAAACTCTATTTTCAACCTATCTTGAACATGGAAAGGGGTGGAAACACCCTTATTTCATGAAAAGAAAAGGAGTCCTTAATATTCTTCAATGGATTTCTTACTTTAAAAGCAAAACTTCCACTAATAAATAGTGAAAATCTACTTTCTCCAATTAATAGTATGAATTTGGGTATTAACTTACCTTTATTCACAAAGAGATGAATGTAAATTTCCATTCACTTCTTGGGCTTGAATTTCTTCTTACCTCAATCCCTTTCATTGGATGAATCGTTGTAAATATCATGTTGCATATAATCCTTTGTGTTACACAATAAGGGTTGAGGCTTATTTATTTTTTCTGTGAATCTTTTTGTAAAGGGAAGAGGTAGAAACTATGAGCATCCCTTAGAGGATGTGTTTTGGTTCTGCTTTGGATCTATTGCACAAAACAGAGTTTTTCTTGAATGTTACATACGGTTGAATTGCTTTCTATTTGGCCGGATTATTTTCTATATGGCTAGATTATTTCTTCAAGCAGAGCACAATAAAACAGTGCAACTTCTAGGAGGTGCTCTCCTGGGCATGTGTCTGTTTTTATACTTTATTTCTAATTTTAGCATAATTTGTTAGATTCAGCTTTCATATGGCTGGATCAATTTATTATTGTAATAACTCTCAACCCCACATCTTTATTCATTCATTGTTGTAAATAACTTCCAACCACACGTTATTTTGTTTTCTTATTCATTGAATTGTTGTAATAACTTTTAACCCCACATTTTTCTATCCCTTTTATTTATAAGCTTTTTGTGTATGCCACATCATGTGTTTATTTATTATATCCATGTCTTGCATCCATTTTTCATACATTCAGATTCCTTTCATCTACATCTATGAGATTTATCATTTTTGACGTGGTTCTATGTGTTACCCCATGACTTGAAATGTTTCACATATCATGTACTAGTAGCTAGATCTTTAGGTGCATTTCTTGTATGTCTTGCACTAGATATTTACATATAGAATCATGCATACATTTTTTTTACCATATTGCTTTTGGCTTATCACGAAGGAGTACTAGGTAAGAATTTCCAGTCTTAGCATCTTGTGCGTGTATATTGTGTCTACTATGTTTGGCATTACATTATGTGGCTACTTGCTTTTGTGGAATATCTATATGAATACTAGTGGATGGAAGTTGTATTGCTTGTATTAGAAAGATATTCTTATGCTTTTGAACTCAATTTTCTGTGAATTGTACAAAAGGCTTTCAAAAAGGCATGAAATCAAAGTATAACCAGAATAAATGACACAATCTATATTTGTTTGTCTCAGATAGTAATGTTAGCACTATTAAAATCAGAACACGAGCATATATCGAATATAAAACTTGTATAATGACTTAGTAGAGGTCGATCATTTGATCGAGTGAGCGGAAGTACTAAATTAATGACCTTTCCCGCTTATACCTAAGTTCCTGAACTAATACACTTTGGTTATGATGGACGGTGACCTTTGGCACGAGTCATGAGTTCTCTAGTTTTTCCAAAAGATGAGGTGGCGACTTTAAAATTTGGTGATGTGGTCTATTTCTGACAAATTATTTGTTATAAAATGAATTTTCTATAGAAGTTATTGAATTTGGACTCTCATTTCCATTTTACATTGTACTTGTGAGACAAGATCAAGAGATCAAAGTCTGAACTATTGAACGCGCTCGATAACCCCGAAAAGCATCTTATAGGAAGCACTGTAAACAAAATAAATACACAATCTATTGATCACAATTTTTTATTATTTTTTTAAATAAATAAAAGGTGCCATATGAGAGTCTACTTTGGGCATGTTTGTTTGGACCGACTGGATAAGGAGGGATAGTAATCCACTGGACTGTTAGTCTTGGGATACATTGTCCTCGGACTATTTGGTTGAACTGGATTTGTATCTTATGTTTGTTTAGTCATGTGATTAGATGTTTAGATTGGACTATTTTATCAAATCCTATGTTTGTTTGAAATATCATGGAGAACGATAAATGTTCAAAAGACTATTTTGCCCTTTTGAATTATTTACTAAATAATAAGAATATTAAATCTGAATTATAAATTTTATTTAAGTTTTTTACTAGAACATTTAAAAAATTAAATAAATAGAATATTAATAAAAATTACATAAATTTATTTTAATTTGTAGTTGAGATTTTTAAATTTTATTTTACTTTACTAAGTATAATTAATACCATATCATTATTAAAATAAATAATTTAATAAAGTATAAATAATATAATAAATAAGTTTTATTTTTAAAAATATATTAAATAGTAGAGGGTCAAAAATATAATTTCACTACCTAATCTCATGGAATGAGTTATCCTATGGATTGTGTCCCACCCCCTATGGGATAGAACAATCCCATAGATTTGGAATTTATAATCCAGTACAAAATTTTTGAATCAAACAACGAACTATTAGTTCGAATGGACTATTATTCTTGTCCCATGCTTGAATCCTTCCAAACATACACCACATTTGGATCCAAAAATGTCCGAGTTGATCCTTATGATTATTCCTTCATCTTTAGGTTTTTTATCCTCTGCTAGTCTCTTAGTATTTATCAGTGTTGTGACCTTCGGTTGTAGCTATTTATTCTCAATTGATAATTTTATTGTATCATGAAACTTCTATTTTACCATCCTTTGCTCTATGTAAAATTGAGAAACTCAGTTTACGACTAGTCCAACAAAAAAAAAAAATGCAAATTATATTAGTTTTTAGTTTTCAAAAATAATTTTTTGAGTTTTAATTCGCATTTTTATATTTTTAATGAGTTTTTAAAAATATTTTAATCATTTTTTTAAAAACAATTATATTCACTTAATCTTAATATACTTAAAAAGTACAAAATTTATACAATTTTTTTAAAAAAATTCATTGAATGCAACAAAATACAAAAATCTATGTTTTATATATTTTTTATTTGGTGAAAATATTATACATTTTAAGCATATTTAGATTAAGTGTATCTAAATAATAAAAAAATTGTGTAAATATTAAAAAAATTTACTGAAAATAAAAAAACATGTAAAATAAAAAACTTAATTTTTTTAAAAGTGAAATCAATTTTGTGGAACCAAACATGGTAACTAACTTTCTATAAATTTAAATAAAAAAAAAACTCCTATAATTTTAACATAATTATACTAGTACCTCATCAAAAAATAAATCAATAATAAAATAAAGACTTCTTTCATGGGTGGACATGTTTGAATTTTGAATTTGCAAAAATTTTTGTAGAAGAAAAAAGAAAGAAGAGAACTAAATAAAGTATTTTGTTTCCTATATTTTGGTGATTAGGGAAAAAAAAAAAAAAAACAGATATTCATAAAATAAAAATCAATTTTTTTGGGTTTAGTTACTTGAAAAAAAAAATATAGATAGGTAATAAATTTTTCTTTGACAAACCGAGATCAAATTTGAGAAATCAATATTAAAATATAGCATTTTTTGTTGACAAAAAAGGAAAATTGCAACTCAGTGAAACAGTGAAAGAATATTTATTTTTGTGGTAGTGCAAATGTCCTGTGTGCATGGTGCAAGTCCTTCTTGTGTCTGGTGCAACTCTTTCCAGTGTATTAGAGTTACATCAAAAAAAAATTAATCTATAATATAATTATTTTTTCACTGTCCCATTAATTCACAATAAAAAATTAAAAATTGAATTAGAAAATGACACGTACGTTGAGAAAGTGTGGTTGATCTTGCACACCCTCTCCCCCTAGTGCGATCATCTCATTAGTGATCCTATCAAAAATTCAAAATAAGTCAATGAAATAGTGTATATTACTTACATTATATGAACAAATCTCTTTCCCAATGTAAATTTATACACATACTTATGAACAATACCCATATCTCTCTCTGTAAAATTAGTCCATTTCATAAATCAATTTTCAGTTATGGGGTGTAAAATATTTCCTCCTATAATTATTTGTTCCCAATTGCATATGTACCAAACAGTAAAAAAAATTGTAGAAAAAAGTTTAATTCAAAACAGATAGAGTAACTAATAAAAAAGTCCCCAAAGCCATGTCTAGCCAAAGCCAAATACATTTTTGAAGGGGCTGAATATGAAATGGGTCGAATCCAAGCCTTGGGCCGGCCCAATCTAATAAAACCTAAGTTTAAATGGATTAGATGAATATATGGGCAAGTCAATTGAGCCCAACTCCATGATCAACAGTCTACCCAAGTCCTCAAATACTTGGACCCAACCCGCAATGGAAAGGCTAGTTCAGCTGCGACGCTGGACTGGGCCGAGCTGCAGGACCAAACCTTTGGGCCGAACAGATATGGGCCAAGCCCACACTAAGATATCCGAATAGACCAGCCCGTCCCAACGGAAGCTTTGAATAAGGCCGAACCGAGGTACCTAGATACCGAGCAGAGGGCACCTCACAGGAAAACGTAGAAGTTGTGAACGTGTGCACATGCAAGTTGCCACCTCAGTTGGTCCCCTACACCTAGAATCACGGAAGTTGTTGAACCAAAGGAATGTGGTTTGTTATCAGCATGACTACAATGAGTATAGGCATTCAATGACAATTACCAGGTGGTCCCCCACCTTGACCAATGCTAAAAGGACACCTGGCAGCATCCAAGCTCCATGAACCCATCTTGAGAAGCAAGCAAGGAACCCTATATATATACTACATGAACTTCACATTGAAGGGGAGGAACTATTCCATGCAAAATCACACTCAGAGATAGACTCAATTCAATATACACTTCTTCTCCGATTACTAATTCCCACACTGGAGGGGTTATCCAGCCAACCCCGGTCGGGCAGCTCTAACGGTGCTTCTTGTGGCAGGAACCTCAGTCCCTGGATAGTCCAACCAAGTGCAGGGCCCCGATCCACTTTCATCTAGTGCGAAATCCGGTACGCACAATTGGTGCGGTGAGCGTGGACCACTTCATCTCTAAGCTCTGCACTCAGTTCCGGCGATGGGGATTGAGGACGTTCCGCCTTCAACACATACTCCGCAGACGGAGAAGACGAGGGATAAAGGTTTGGCACTCCCAACAATTCTGGAAGAACAAACTGGAAACAACAACCGGACTCTTGAATTCGTTGAGCATCGATTACCCTTCACTGGAGGTTCTTCTCATCACTTTCTTCTGGAAAAGGATTATAGAGATCGAATCATAGGCTCCATGGGGATGGAGGTACAAGAGCTGAAAGCCTAACTTAAAAGGGTGCTGGGTGATCCAACGGAAAAAAGGACGGAAGCAAAACCCTCTCGTCTACCACGAAGGAGCTCATCCAGAGAGCCACCAGTGAAAAAATTCCCCAGAAATGAGTCTGGGCAACGAAGCCAGCCTATCCCGGTACAGAGTGAAGCGGCAAGCAGCCACACCTGTGGGTCACGCCGGAGAAGGGCTAAGAGGCAGAAGACAGTCAGTCAGCAAACTGAGTACCCCCCACAAGACCTTCGTACTTGGTTGATCGGCAACAAGCAGAACGAACAACATCGGGATCACCTGGATCGTACTATTCACCAGAGAGAACACCGAGCGCTAGATAGGCTCGTCTCCTCACCATTCTCCCCGGAAATTGAAGCCATGAGGCCTCCAAAGAAATTCACCCCACCAAAGTTCACTTCATACGATTGAAAATCGGACCCGCTGACGCATATTAGCCATTACAGACAAATGATGTCTCTATGGAGCCGAGATGAGGCACTGATGTGCAAAGTCTTCCCATCCAGCTTGGGAGAGACCAGACTTCAATGGTTCGATCGACTCCCCACTGGATCGATACGTGGCTGGAAGCAACTCTCCGAAGAGTTCTTAGCCAGGTTCGTCTCCAACACTAAGATTCCAAAAGAGCCGGATACACTGTTCAGCCTTCGAAAGGAGCAGGAAGAAACGCTGCGCAATTATGCTAGGAGGTACTGGGAAGAATACAACGATCTGGAGGAAAATGTGTGTAGTGAACAGATGGCCGTTTTGTCTTTCAAACATGGCCTGCGCTCGGAAAGTAAGTTGAGGCAATCACTTACCAAGCGCCCAGCCACGGCATTAAAAGACTTGCGTGCCAGGATCGAGCAGTATGCTCGCCTCGAAGACAATCAGATCCCCATTGAGGTAGCATCAGCAGAACAAACAGCTCGGCACAAGAAGAGAACAGATCGAGGAGAACACAGAGGGATCGCAGTGAATGAAGTGGATAAGTCCAAATCCCACGAAGCCGTCGTGACTGTGTTCAAAGAGCCAATCTATCGAATCTTGGAAAAGATCAAGAGAGAGCCCTTCTTTGTTTGGCCGCCGAAAATGTTGGGAGACCCGGCTCGGCGCAATCAGAAGCTCAGATGCACTTACCATCAAGATAGGGGGCACATGACTCAGAACTGCAGAGCACTGAAACAACACTTGGAAGACTTAGTAGCGGCTGGGCACCTCCAGGACTGCATTGATCAAGATAAAGAAGTGACCGAACCGGGGAACCCACCACCAGAACCGAATATTGAGCATCAACCTCGGTTGATAATAAATGTGATCCATGGAACAGCAACTCAAGAATCTGAGGAGACACTGAAAGAAGAGATTGCTAAGGCTACGCAAATTCTACAGGTCATGTCAGTGGAACCCGCATCGAAAAAGATACGTACAGTACCTAAATCCCCCTTGTGCACTGTTTCATTTACTAGAAAAGATTTAGAGGGCATACAGTACCCACATACTGATGCATTAATTATAACTGTGGGAATCAGAAAATGCCCTCTAAGGCTGCGCAAATTCAACAGGTCATGTCAGTGGAACCCGCATCGAAAAAGGTACGTACAGTACCTAAATCCCCCTTGTGCACTGTTTTATTTACTAGAAAAGATTTAGAGGGCATACAGTACCCACATACTCATGCATTAATTATAACTGTGGGAATTGGAAAATGATTTGATGTAAAACGAGTCCTGGTAGATCAAGGTAATGCAGCAGACATCTTGTATTATGACTTGTTCAGAAAGCTTGGTCTCTCTGAGCAGCATCTCACCCCAGCGGTGGCCCCGTTTGTTGGCTTTAATTCACAGCCAGAATAGCCGCTTGGCAGAATAGTATTGCCAGTCGTGGTGGGAACGAAAACCCTCCAAATAGAGTTCTTGGTTATTAATACACCATCCCCTTACAACGCCATACTTGGCCGTCCATGGATTCATCAAATGGAGGCGGTCCCTTCAACTTACCACCAGCTCATCCGTTTCCCAACGGAACACGAAGTAGAGCAGATCTCAGGGGATCAGGTTGCGTCCAAACATTGCTTCATGGCGGCACTAAAGGCAAAGCAGCTCTGCAATCAGGTACAGACAGTAGAGGTGGCCGAATAGCCAGTCTTGGAAGACGTAGGGGGAGCCCCAGAGGAGAAGATAGTAGAGGATTTAGAGAAAGTCCTGGTAAAAAAGGATAACCTAGAAAAGTACTTCCTTATCGGTACCTCGCTAGGCGCTGATGAGAAACTTCAGCTGCTGGAAGTGCTGAGGGAAAATATGGAGGTATTCGCATGGTCAGCATATGATACTCCAGGGTTTGACCTAGAATTTGCTTGCCACAAGCTCAACATCAACCCTTCAGCTCGGCCCATTGTGCAGAAAAGTCGGAGATCCTCAGTTGAGCACACCGAAGTAGTAATTACTGAAGTTGAAAAACTCCTGGCTTCAAGAGCAATCAAAGAAGTTTAGTACCCGCAATGGCTGTCCAACATAGTTGTAGTCAAGAAGAAAAACGGAAAATAGAGAGTTTGCGTGGACTTCACTTGCTTGAACAAAGCTTGCCCTAAAGATAGCTTTCCGCTGCCTCGCATTGATCAACTAGTAGACTCAACAGCAGGGCATGAGCGCATGAGCTTTCTGGACGCTTATAGCAGTTATCATCAGATATCACTGTTCGGTCTGGATCAAGAAAAGACAACATTTATCACTCCGAGAGGAACTTACTGCTACAAAGTGATACCGTTCGGCCTTAAGAACGCCGGAGCAACCTACTAGCGGATGATCACTCAGATGTTCAAAGACCAACTTGGGAAAACCATGGAAGCTTATATAGATGATATGGTAGTCAAAAGCAAGCTCGCTACAGACCATCTTACAGACTTGAGAGAAGTCTTTGGCATACTAAAAGACCATCAGCTTCGCCTCAATGCCTCGAAATGCGCTTTCGGGGTAGGAACAGGGAAGTTCTTGGGATATATGGTCACTCACAGAGGAATTGAGGCAAATCCGGACCAAATAAAAGCAATACAAGATCTTAAAGTACCAACAAAGGCTAAGGAGCTGCAGAAACTGGTCGGAATGGCGGCCGCATTAAATCGATTCATCAGCAAATCTTCAGATCGGATGAAGCCCTTCTTCCAACTTTTGAGGAAAAATACAGCATTTGAATGGAGTTGCAAGTGCACCGAAGCACTGCAAAGCCTTAAAAGATACCTCAGTACACCTCTCTTTTGTCCACTCCAGAGCCAGGAGAGGAGCTGTACCTCTATCTAGCAGTCTCAGATCATGCCGTAAGCGCAATATTAATTCGAGAAGTTAACAAGGAACAGAGGCCTGTATACTACGTTAGCAAGACTTTACTAGATGCCGAGACACGGTATCTACCATTGGAAAAGTTAGCTTACGCACTGCATATCGCCTCAAGGAAGTTACAACATTACTTCCAGGGGCATACCATCAATGTCCTCACTGAATTCCCCCTCAGATCTGTATTTAGCCGAGCTGATTTCTCTGGCAGAACAGTAAAATGGGCAGTAGAACTTGGCGAGTTTGACATTCGGTATCAACCCAGGACAACAATTAAGGCCTAGGTCTTAGCAGATTTCGTCGCAGAATTTGCTCCCACCCAGAGTATCGAACCAGGGAATCCAAGTTCGGCACAGGTGCCACGCATCACTGAACAAGGAAAGCCCTGCGCTTCGGAAGCCTGGAAACTCTTCATTGGAAACATCTGGCA
>NW_021026680.1:95016-177938 GCF_004153795.1 Camellia sinensis | reverse complement strand
TTGTAGTGTAATAGTCCTCATGAGTTTGGTGTTCTAGGCCTTAGACACCATCTCCTTTGAGTTGATAGCATTTATTTATGCTTCTCTCACTCATTTTCAACACTAATAATCTCTGCAACCTCCCTCTTTTCTTGGCTTTTGTTTTTCTTTGAGAGTTGTTTCACGCCTCTTGTTCTTGTAAGCATGAGATTGAGGTTGTCATGCTTAATGGTTTAATCCCTTTTAGGGGTTCATTATCAACGGCATGACATCTCTTTCATGTCTTAAGTTAACTCTTGGTTTGGTACTTCACTCCACTAGAGGACTTAAACTCACCTTTGGACTTAATGAACTAAAGAATGGTTAGTAATTTGAAATGGATTAAAATTGAGACTAAAATGGTACAAGACAATAAGTGTTGTGTTCAATCGGACATTATACTTGCTAGTGATGAAATGATTCAAGTCTTCAAAGTTATCACTTCCCTTGATCTTTCATAATAGAGAGATGGCTTTGAGAGTCTCATTTTATTGCATTTATTAAACTTGCACATTTGGTTTCACAAGCCATCATGCAATGAAATTGCATCCATTGATAGTTTGTGAACCAAACTTGCTACTCCTTTGATTTGTTCATGAAAATGAGGGGTGAGTTGTGCAAATAAACCCTTGAAATACCCTGTATATGCTTTGATTGTCCTCTGTTGTAGCAAGGAGAACTAGGTAGCAGTGGTCGGCAAGCCACTTTCCGTGGCCGATAGGTGGCCGACAACCCTCATCACTGGCCGGCCAGCCACCGATGGAAAATTCAGCAATGTATTCTTCAGGCAAAGCAGAGTTATTTTGGAAGTGGGCAATAGTGTTAGTGTTGTATAGTGCAACAGAGGCTCTCTGAAAGCAAAACAGTGGCTTTTCAAGTGGAAACCGAGCCTGCGCATGAGCATTCTTCGCATTCCTAGCTTGTTTAAGTTTAAATATTTAGATTAAATATTTGTTGTAATTAATTAGTCGTAGCTAGTTAATTTTGTTAAGTGTCATAATAATTAGTTAACTAGAATAGTTAGTTAATTCATATGTTGTTGTAATAATTAGTTAAGTAGTTTAGCTAATTTCATTTGTTTTGTAATAATTAGCTTAGTTTAGCTTAGCTAGTTAGCTAGTTAGTTTATTCTGACTCTCCTTCGTGAGGGCGCATTGATGTAATAATTGTAGACACCCTATTTTTGACCGACCTTAAGACTCAGGTGTCATCGATTGAGCTTCGATGATGGTGCATGTTGTGCTCATTTCGAGTTTCCAGAGTTTCGGCTGAGTGCCTTGCCTCCGGGCTCTGAACTCTTTGTGTTTTGGCTCGGTTTACGGACAAGCCTTGTTTTCCTTGCCTGAGGGAAGGAGAGGTTTTGTAAACCACTCTTTTGTGGTCATAGACCACTTTTCCCGCTTGGAGACTGGTTTTCGATTTTTGGAGCCTTCGGCCACGCGCCTTGTCTCGGGACCGCCTAACGTTCTCCGTTTGGCGTGGTTTTTGAACCACACCTTGATGCCTTGGCCTAGAGGGCCACTGTGGTCCGGGAGACCACTTTTGGTGCTTGTCAACTAGTTTTCGGGTCTCCTAGCTGTGCGCCTTGCCTCCCAGACTTTCGTCTTGCATCCCTTTTGGTTTGTTTTTGGCACAAACCTTGTTTTCCTTGTTTGGAATGTGGTACAAGGGTGGGAGACCAGTTTCTCTCCCCGTAAACCACTTTTCTTCCCTCCAGCTAGTTTTCTGGTTGGGAAACTAGTTTTCTTGGTCTTTGGGGTCGACCACCACACCACCACCTTGGTCTCATGCTGCAGACCACCACTTCCACCTGGCCGACCACTTCCACTAGTCGGCCGACCAGTAGAAGTAGCTGGCCGACCACTTCAAGTGGTCGGCAGCTTTTCACCAGCTTCCTGAAGATATTTTCTTTACAGCTGGCATAGCTGGAAGGCACCAGAACCATCCTCCATACACGTGTATGGAGGGATGGCCTTGGACCCTTAGCTTCCTCAACAAGCTTGAGGCTTGCTTTCCTATAAGAGGGAGGCTCCTCCTCCCTCCTCCAGGTTCAGAAAAAGTTCCTTGAGCTATACATATAATCTATATCTATACATCTTTATTTCTCTCTTGTTTTGTGCCTTAAAGTGTTATTTCTTCATACTTTAACACACAAACACACACTCAAACACCATCCTTTTGTTGCTGAGGTGCTTAGGAGCTGGTTTTGGAGTTTTTGGTTTGGTTTGAGCTTGGAAAAGTTGCTGGAGTTGCAGTTTTGAAGGTGGTCTTTAAGGCTGAGCGTTTAACTCCGTAAATCCTCATTCTTGCTTAAGCTTTTAGACTTATTTGCATGCTGATTTAAGCTTAACTTTCTACTACAAAAAGTTTTAATTTTTGGTCCTTAAAATGTTTGTTTAAGGTCACTTTTGTGTTGGGGGTTTTCTACCCCCTCTTAGGCCTTGTTTGGCCTTGCTTTTGTGCCTTCCTTTTAAGCTTTTGGGACCACCTTGTTTTGGCCTTCTCACCACTGACACTCAAAGGAATTTCAGTGGTGGAAGTGGTGTTTTGAGGTCTCAAATAGGAGAGGGTCATCCCCTCTCCTTGTGTCTTCAATACTTGTTTCATTAGCCTCATGTGTAAGCATGTTTGTTAAGCTTATGTTGGCCATATCTTAGCTTGTATTTGGGGTTATTTTACTGTGGCATGCCACTATTTTTACTTGGTTTTGTCACTCCATGCATGCCTAATACACTTGTAAATCTCATAAACTAGTCTTGTATGCTTCATGAAGTAGCATGTCATTCTAGCTTGTTTCGAATCCATTTCAGCATGTTTTTGGTGATGTTTTACCATTTCATACCTCTGTTAGGGTTTGGTTTGGTCACCCCTTGCATGCTCCTTGCACTTGTAGTGCAATTCCTTGAATTAGCCTAACATGCATCATGCCTTAACATGTCATTTTAGCATGCTTTTGGCTTAACTCTAAGAAGCTTTTGTCCATGTTTTAGCATGCTTTAGCTCTGATTTGTGTTTTTTTGGCCATGCATGACTTTCTTTGTATAGCCATGGTTCAATCTAGCTTGTTAGTTTTGTGTATCAAGTCCACTAGCATGCATTAATTGGACTATTTGAATGATTTGGAATCATTTATACTGTGATTTCAGTCCATGTTTCATGGTCATGCACTTGCATTTTTTTGCTCTTTCAATGTGTTGGAGGGTTTCCCCCTTTATGCCTTAACATAAGTCATTGCGTATGCCTTCATGCCTAAGCTTACGAGCCCTCATTTCAATGTGCTTTTGGGGTTATCTTGCCATGATATAACTCTAATTTTTATTGGTTAAGTAATCCCTTGCTTGGTCTTAATAGGTGTAGTGTAATCCACCTTATTTGCCTTGTATGCATCATGCCTTATGCTCTTCATGCTAGCTTTTTTTGGCTTCCTTCCGTACATGTTTTAGTATCATTTTGACATGTTCTAGGACTATTTTGGATTGCCTCGGCCATATGCTTCATGTTTTGCATAGTTGTAGTACAAATGCCTATGCTAGTTTTAAGCTTTGGGTATGATAGCATGCTTCATTTGTGTTGTGTACATGATTTGGCGTCCTTTAACATGACATTTCAGAGCATATAGCATTGTCATGTTTCCACTTCATTCACTCTTTAAGTGCCTTTGAGTGTTATGCATTGTTGCCTAGCTTATGGCCTAGCTTGTATGCTTGCATGCCTAAGTCCTTGAGCCCCCATCTTAGCATGATTTGATCCTTGTTTAGACCTAATTAAGCTCTGTCCATGGTTGGTTCATGCATTTGTGCCATGTATTGCATGTCTCCTTTGTAATCCTCTTTGCTAGCTTTAATACTCAAGGACCTTTGCATGCAATACTTGTGTTGTTTGGATGATTTGGCATCATTTCTTACTTCATTTCAGTGTTCATAGTGTTGTCACACTTCCACACTTGTCACTCCTTGAGCACTCTTGAGAGATGTGCTCTTAAGTCAATAGGCCTTTACATTGTGCATGCATTTACTTTGTACTTCATGCCTCAGTTTCATCATTATGGCCACTGATTTGAGCATGGCTAAGGTCTGTCCACTTTCGGTTTAAGTCCACTTAGCATTGTGTATTCCATGTAGTTCAACGTATTGAGTATGTCATGTTGTTTGCATGTTGATTCATCGCATTGTATATGTAATGTTCTTTGCATTGTGTATGCTTATATTACATTGCATGGTGTGCATGCCATTAGCCTTGTTAGGTTGTTCATGTTGCATTGTATGTTTGCATGCTTGTGTTGCATTGCATTTTTGCATGCTCCATGTTACATAGCATTGTGCATGCCATGTCATGTGTTACATTGTGTTTGGAATAGGTGTTAGTCCAAACACAAGAAATGAGGGACGTTTTATACTTGAAGTGATGAAACGTGCTTCAATTCTCGGTCGCCAACGCTCTTGATCATACATGATAGAGCTCTAGGCATTTATGTGTTTATTTGTGCATTCATTTCATATTGAATTGTGCAACTTCGCCTCTCGGCCATCATGCATCGAAATGCGCAATTGGTGGCCCGAGGGTCGAGAACCGCACTCCCTTGAGCTTATGAAATGATAGGGAGGGTGGTTGTGCACACATATCTTGCAAATACATTGCCATGCCCTTTCTTGCTCTCTGTTGTAACAAATTGGAGAAATGCAGCAACAACTGGTCTGCCAGCCAGAAAAACTAGCTGGCCGACCACTTTTTCTGGTTTGCACCAACAAAAAGTGGTCAGCAGGTGGTCTTCCACATCAACAACTGGTCGGCCACCCTCCCACAGGTCCCCAAGGTGAGTTGGAAGCTTTCTGGAGCTTGGTGCAAGTTTCTGAGAGCAGTTGCAAACAGAGGCAAATTGGGGCATCGCGACGGATTTCCAAACGAGGCGACCGGGCATGCATGCAATCTTCTCCCTCTGAGGACCTTGTTTTATTTGGGTTATGTACTTTAAGTAGTTAATGCGTTTAGCTGCTTAATTGTTTTGTAATAGTTAGTTAACTAGGATTAGTTAATTAGCTTCATTGTGATGTAATAATTAGTTTAATTAGCTTAGATTAGCTAGTTAGCTTCTTATTCGGACCCTCTGTCGAGAGGGCCAACTGTTGTAATAAACGTACGTGTGTGTGATGCATGTCTTCCAACCCCTATTTCTTTCTCCCTTTTACTTAAACCGCTTACGATGGTTAGTTTCAGGACATATTTCATTTAGCATACCTTATGCTTGCATGCGTGGATCCATTCATCTGTATTGTATGCACCGGGCTCGGCGCATCATACTAACTGCATTGTATTTCAATACATTTACTTGAATACTGTTCAACATGTTATCAAGTTGCATTTCGCATGTCATTCTAGAATAGCCGAGCCTATTTTAATTGCATTATCACATGTGTTGCATTTGCCATCTTAACATGAACTAAGATCATGTATGATTTCTAACTAGTTCTTTGTTTTAGCTCGGAGTATACTGTGAGTGTTTATGCTTTAGCATACTGCATGTGTGTTATTGATTGCCATGTTTAGCATGCTTACCATGAGGCTAACTGCTTAAGTGTTTAACTGCCTGAATGCCTGTGGGTGAAAGTTGGATTGCTTGAATTTGAACAATTCATCAAAATCCTCGTTTTAGCCTACTTGCGAGTAGCAAACTTCAAATCATTTTCACAAACGAATATGCAATGTTTTTGTTCCAACTTAGGCGACCTAGTCTATACTTGTATGTTGTGCGCATCACATAGTAATTCTAGGTTAAATAACCGAAATAAGAACACATGTGTTTTCAAAAACAAAATATCGTGCTTAGTACATGCCGATCTTTGATCGGGCGAGCGGGGGTGCTCATTGCATGACCTTCCCCTCTCGTACCCAAGTTCCCGAGCCGAGGCAACTTTGGTGATGACGGACACGTGGCCTTAGGCACAAGTCGGTGTTTCTTAAATCCCCCCAAAATGAAATATTTAGGAGGCGACTCTGTATCTGGCCAAGCAGTCCATGTTTGGCACTTCTTTATAAAAATTAGTTTTCCAAAACGATTAGCCGGATTTGGACTCTTTGGTGATTTATCGATCTTGCATTGTACTTTGCGAGATCAGATTCAGAACTGTGACATTGAGTCCGAGCTGTAGTAGCCTAGAACTACAATTCGCGCCCTCGCGGGCGGAGCGGAGTTTTCGGGGCACGTCCACAATAACGTATATGTTTTCCAACCCCACGTCTTTCTCCCTTTTATTTACTACCTTATGATACTTTAGAGGCATCACGTTTTGCTTAGGATACTTCATGTTTGCATTCATTTGTATTTGCATGCACCGAGGCTCAGTTCATCATTCTAACTGCATTGTTAGTTTAATACTTCTTTGAATACTTGCTTAGATTGTATGCTATCAAATTGATTCACATGTCATTTTAAATAACCGAGCCTAGTAATTGCATATTGCATGTGTTGCATTAGTCATATTGCATAGTTAAGATCAGGCATTTTTCTAACTCTTTCATCTTTTTGGCTTGGAGTACTAGGTGAGCCTTTACTCACTTTAGCATATCGCATGTTTGTGATTATTGCCATATTTAGCATGCTTACCATGAGGCTAAGTGCTTAAATTCTATAATTACTTGAATGTCTGTGGATGAAAGCTAATTGCTTGAACTGGAATAATTTGAGTAATGTTCATATGCGATCACTTTTTCAAGTGGTACATATCCAAAATAATTTTTTTAAAACAAACATAACTCGAATGTTCCAATTCTTGCAAGTTAGTCTATAACTTGTGTGTGCACATCACATAGTAATGCTAGCCTAATAAACCGGAACAAGAGAATGTAATGTACATAAGATTCATATCATGATTAGTAGAGGCCGATCTTTGATCGGGCAAGCGAGAGTGCTCAATTCATGACCTTCCCCTCTCGTGCCTAAGTTCCCAAGTTAAGACAATCTTGGTGATGACAGACACGTAGCCTCTGGCATGAGTCATGGGTTTCCTAAACTTTCCCAAAATAAAAATATTTAGGTGACATCGGTATCTGGCAAAGCAGTCCATTTTTGACAATTTGATTCAAAATCGATTTTCTAAAAGATTTGCCGGATTTGGACTCTTTGGTGTTTATCAATTTCACATTGCACATGTGAGATTAGATTCAGAACTGTGGGAGTCCGAACTGTGAGGCTTATTTCGAACTTCCGAAAGGGAGAGCGAAAAAGTCGAGCTACAGCATCCCAAAAAAATCAATAGCAAATACTTGAAGCCTTATTATCTAACTGTATGGGAGACACAAGGGGTGTAAGAGATACTATGATAATAATATAAGAGCATTGAACACTTGGATAAATTTAGATAAATAATAAGGATTTCATTTTATAAAAATTCCAGTACATCATGCCATAGTTTGGCCCAAAAATTTATACAATGTTTCAATTGTTCTGTCACAATCAGTTCTCTACTTTTAGACTTGGGAACAATTGGATAGTTGAAGTTATTTCTTATCTATAATTGGATACTCTCTAATTAGTGGTATGCAACTTCTCAACATTTTGCTCCAGTGCTAGGTTCACTGCTGCTAATTCCTTCTCCAATTTTGTTTTCTTTTGCATCAGCTAAGTTTGAAGATGGGAAGCATAAGAGTGTTGTCCCTTTAAGTCGAATACCTCATAATGAATTTGGGAGACAAACTCTTTATCTTTCAATAGTACCCCTTATGCAGCCTTAGCCATCTGGCAAATGTTGATATGGAAGTCAATGGTAGCTGCTGCTTGAGACAAGTGGCTTTTGAAAGCCATATTAGACTCCTCAAAAACTTTGTAACACTTTAGGAAGCCATTATTGATGGAGGGTTTTTGCAAAGCCTCAAATGGAATCCTTGAGAAGGACTTCAGCAAATCCAAGCAAATGCTCATGTCCACTTGAGGCAAAAGAGTTTCTACATCAGTGGAGGAGTTCTCGATAATCTCCAACAAAGAGTCAGCAAGGATCAGTGACGCAGTTTCACTATTGGTAGATGAAATTGGTGCAGAGATGTTGAACAAACTAGACACCTGAGCTTCAAAGAGGTCCATCTCTTCCTCAGAAAGTGGCATTGTAGGGGAATCATCAGTTGAGGAAAGAGCTAGAAGCATTGGTATGGCCAGAGGAGTAGAAGATTCCATAGTTGAATCTATTGTCTTGGCCACCAATAAGTCAAGGGATATGGGACTGGAGCTAGATGGTAGAGAAGGAGTTGGTGAGCTGCTAGTATCATCCTTTGAAAAGCCAATTGCCACTGGAGGAGAAGTGACAATTGGAGTGCTTCCAGTAGATGAAGGGATAGGTTGGAACAAGGCAATGGACATTAGGGGTAGGTATGAAGATAGGCCAGGAGATAAGGAAGATGTAATGCTTTGCCTCAAGGAGAAAAAGGAAGAATGTATAGGAAATGTAGAGGAGGGGAGTGGAAGTATTCTCTAAAGAGGTTCTACACTCAATGACAGTTCAGGGTTGACCTTTCCTTTTCCCTTCAAGGCTACCCTTAGTTCTGAAGGGGTCAAAATTGGCCTTTCATGACCAGCCAGATGAGGAGAGGCCATCGTCAAAGAAGGCAAGATTAGATTAGTCACAGCTGCAGTCCAAAAATAGAAGAAAAGTTAGGCCAATATCAACCTTGAGACAAGAACAAACAAAAAATAAGAAAGGTAATAAAGAGAAGTACCTACATCAGTACTAGCAGGAGTGAGGGTTGGAGAACTGCGGAAGGAATAGTGAACAGCAATAGTCTTCTTTCTTGCAGCTTCTTTTTGTGCTGCCTTAGCAGCAGCAGCCTCCTTTTGTGAGATATTTTGTTACCTTCTCTTATCTACTCTATGGTAAACAATGACCTCTTTTGTCTACTCTTTTTCCACTGCTTTGGCAGTTGCTTCATGGGTATGGTCAATGATGAAGTCAGCAGGAGAGAATGTTTTCTTTTTTCTTTTCAATGGTGTTTCTTCTTTGCCTTCTTCTTCATCCTCTGACTGACCTTTACGTATTTCATCTTCAGGCTCAAGCAAAATTTTTCTTTTTCTTTGCTGTTGTTGCTTGCCCTTGAGAATATCCAAGGCATGAGTCCTCTTTGGGGATTCCTCCTAGGAAGTCCCTACAACCAAGTTTGAGGAAGAAATGTATAAATAAAGGATTCTGAAAGGAGGGAAAGAAGGGAAAGTAGAAGTACATACCTTTCTTTGAAGTGGCCTTGGTGACTCAAAGATGAGGAGATGATGTAGCTTGGACATGGGGTGGATCAATAGGAGCGGAAGAGGGAATAGAAGCAATGGTGACTTCAGTCTCCATGGGCTTGACTTGAGATGGCACATCCAACCCTTTCAGCAGGTCCGTGGGAGAAATGGCCAGGTGCATTTCCATATTGGCTGTCCACCAATCCTGGAACCTTTTCAGAGCTCTGCCATGATGGATGAAGGGTGTGAATTCCGAGTCAGTCAAGTCTTTCACCAGATTGAGGACTGCTTCATCCAACCTGGATTTTGGCACCTTCAACTTTGTGGTTGTAAGGTCTTAATTTGAAAGTCTGCAGAGGGGTATAGGGATTCCCTGAGTAACCCAAACTATTTGGGAAATTGAGCAGGAGCCTTAGAAATACACTTGTAAGCTTGATGGGCAAAAGTGCCAATAAAAATATCCCTTGCAACAAGAATTGAAACCCACATGTCTTTGTGAATCGGCCTAGAGCAGTTTGTGTCTGCCAGAAATGTTTTCAACCATACTAGGCCTCTGCTAGCTTCGAAGGGGGAGAAAAAGGTAAGAGAGGAAAAGTTGGGAGTTAGTGGAAAAAAGAAAAGTAGAAAGCAAAACTAGGGGATAAAGGGAAACTCTAGCATATTTCACTCCATAAGTGGTAAGGTCTTGCACCAAGAATTTCAAATACCTGGAATATAAGTCTATGAAGTATGTAAAAAGCCATAGTTGAAGTACCCAAAATGGACCTCCTTGGTTAACATCCATGGGCCTCTCACAAAATTGGGAACAGACTCTATAGACATGACCTAAGACATAAGGAGCCAAGGTTATCTTCTTCTTCGAAGCAAGAGCCTTGGCAAGAGGGGCAAATTCAGGCACAATCCTCTGAGAAGAGGTGCAGAAGAGAAATTTGCAGAGCCAATAGAGGTTAAAAGAAAAGAATTCTCGGTTGATCACAGGGCCGTCTTTCTTATTCTCAAAACTTACAAAATCACTAAAGGAATAGTTCAAATGAGGAATAGAGAAAGGAACCTTAAGGTCAGGATAGTCTGGGCCAAAGGGGGTACCAATGGGTGATAACCCTAAGAGATGACACATGAAAAAAATTAAAAACTGGATTCGAAAAATAGAGTGTAGCAGGTATTAGAAAAGGGCCTTCAGGAATAGTGAACCTGGATAGTCGAAGGGCGTCAAGGAGGCAGAGTTCTTGGAGATCCCATGTTCTGGCAGGAACAACTTGGTCATACCATTCCTCCCATTCTGGCCTCAATATGGGCTAGCAGCGATGAGGTTGGTGATCCTCCAAATGAGGGTACAGAGCGGGAAGTGGAGCAAGAGATTCTCTGAAGATAGGCCCAAGAATGTATTCTCCTTGGGCGTGGTGACAGGGGACGAAGATGAATCCATCAATGGTGCTTAGTTCACCAGTCTTGTATTTATCCATCTCGTCAGTAAGACACCTCCTCAAAGCCATGAACTGGCTCATACGCTCAATAACTGGTACTTTCGAGGAAAAAGAAGCCATTAGTGAGAGGCAGAAGGGAGGGTGATTAGAGTGAGTATGAGAAAGGTAAGAAGTTGAAGTCAACATCAATGGGAGTGAAAGGGAAATATTGGACAAGTGAATTGGTAAGATTGCGAGAAATGGGGGTTTTAAACCTTTATGTCCAAAAATTACCCATTCGGCCTAACGGATCAAATAGGCCCAAGTTAATTAAATTGGTTATTTTAGACCTATATGGGATTTAAGGCATTTATTTTAGAACAAGATGGGTCCTGAAAGCATAACAAAGAGAGTTTCCTTCAAAAGCAACATTTTGAGAGGGAAATACATTTCAAATGCTCAGCTTGGCTTCGAAACAGGTGATTCAACTTGACTTTGAAACAAGTGATTGGCTTCAAAGCCAGTGTTTTCCCAGAATCTTTAAAGATTATGCTTTAGACTCAAGCATAGTTAGGATTTATTCAATTCGAAGGTCTTCAAAGTACAATCCTAGGCTTCTTGACAAAAAGAGTTCCTTCAAAGGAATATTTTGTGGCCTTTTTAGGAAGGAGAGTGTGCTTTTGAGCTTTGTCTGTAACTTTGAGACAAATTGTTATCATAAGGCCATTATTGGTTGAAATAATGCTAAGATCTGCAAATTAACAAAATGAAACAGATGCCTTTAAACTTCAGAAATACAAAAGTACTTTTTGGACTTTCTATTGAGACAGAACCCTTTGGAGGGAAAATCTTGTCATTGTGCAAGGGTCTGGGCTTCGAAACACTTAAACCAGGCTTCGAAGCACTTAAACCAGGCTTCAAAGCAAGGTTGGGTACTTCGAAGCTGCTATGAACAAGGTAAGGGATTAGGTGATATTAACCATACAATTGGAATATGAAAAAACAATTTGATTGATATAAGTATTTACATCGTGAGAGCCTATTTAGTTACATTCTCAATTTCGTAAAAATAAGGAATGGATAGAGTTACAAGGTCATGAAACTTTGTCTAACAAAATTCAATAAATACATATTCTTTTCCTAGCCTATTCTCGATCCTATCTAAATTTGGTTTATCTAATTGATGAGCCCTTATTTGATAGAAGAGTTATTGGGCCCTCATTTCAAATTTCATTTGCTTAAGAGCTTTTTCCATTTCATCCATCTCTCTCATCCCATGCATATCACCCAGGTTGGCATCTTCTTCACATTCTAAGTCTTGGTTTTTGAAGTCTTCATATTCTTCAAGAAGGTTCTCTGCCACATACTGGGTTTGAATGTGAGTAGCAGAGGCCTCTGTAGACGCGCCCCGGGAACTCTCCGGGCTCCGCGCTGCGATGGCGCGAAATCCGTCTTGTTCTGAGCTACCACAGTTCGGACTCAATGTCACGGTTCTAAATCTATTCTCGCAAAGTACAATGCAAGACCGATAAATCACCAAAGAGTTTAAATCCGACAAATCGTTTTGGAAAACTGATTTTTATAAAGAAATACCAAACATGGATTGTTTTGCCAGATACAGAGTCGCCACCTAAATATTTTATTTTGGGGGAATTTAGGAAACCCTGACTCGTGCCTAAGGCCACGTGTCCGTCATCACCAAAGTTGCCTCGACTCGGGAACTTGGGTACGAGAGGGAAAGGTCATGCAATGAGCACCCCCGCTCGCCCGATCAAAAGACCGGCCTGTACTAAGCATGATATTTTGTTTTTGAAAACACATGTGTTCTTATTCCGTTTAATTAGCTAATCTTACTACGTGATGCGCACAGCATACAAGTATAGACTAGATCACCTAATTTGGAACAAAACATTGCATGTTCGTTTGTGAAAATTGT
Source organism: Camellia sinensis (assembly GCF_004153795.1). Classification (NCBI taxonomy): domain Eukaryota; kingdom Viridiplantae; phylum Streptophyta; class Magnoliopsida; order Ericales; family Theaceae; genus Camellia; species Camellia sinensis. Next base: position 165,376 of record NW_021026680.1, on the reverse strand, counting down.
TTGAAGTTTGCTACTCGCAAGTAGGCTAAATTCGGGATTCGATGAATTGTTCCAATTCAAGTAATCCAACCTTCACCCACAGGCATTCAGGTAGTTATATCAAATAAGCAATTAGTCTCATGGTAAGCATGCTTTCATGGTAATCAATAACACACATGCAGTATGCTAAAGCGTAAACACTCACAGTGTACTCCAAGCCAAAACAGAGAACTAGTTAGAAATCATGCATGATCCTAGTTCATGTTAAGATGGCTAATGCAACACGTGCAGAAATGCAGCTAAAATAGGCTCGGCTATTCTAGAATGTCATGTGAAGTGCAATTTGATAACATGCTGTTGAACATGTATTCAAGTAAATGTATTGAAAATACAATGCTGGTTTGTATGATGCGCCGAGCCCGGTGCATGCAAAACAGATGAATGGATGCACGCATGCAAGCATAAGGTATGCTAAATGAAATATGCCCTAAAACTAACCATCGTAAGCGGTTAAGTAAAAGGGAGAAAGAAATGGGGGTTGGAAAACATGCATCACACACACGCACGCTTATTACAACAGTTGGCCCTCTCGACGAAGGGACCGAATAAGAAGCTAACTAGCTAATCTAAGCTAATTAAACTACTTATTACATCACAAAATTGAATAACTAGCTACAACTAATTATTACAACACAAATGGAATAGCTAAGCACGCTAGCTAATTAAGTACAAACCAAAGCGTAAACTAGCCAAGGAAAGTAGCTAAATAAAGCAGTAAAGCAAGGCCCTTAGAGGGAAGAATGCATGCATGCCCGGTCGCCTTGTTCGGAAATCCGTCGTGATGCCCCAACTTGCCTTTGTTTTCAACTGCTCTCAGAAACTTGTACCAAGCTCTAGATAGCTTCTAACTCATCTTGGGGACCTGTGGGAGGGTGGCCGACCAGTTGTTGGTGTGGGAGACCACTTGCCGACCACTTTTTGTTGTTGCAAGGTAGAAAAAGTGGTCGGCCAGCTAGTTTTCTGGCTGGCCGACCAGTTTTTGCTGCATTTTTCCACTTGGCTACAACAGAGAGCAAGAAAGGGCATGGCAATGTATTTGCAAGGTCTGTGTGCACAACCACCCTCTCTATCATTTCATAAGCTCAAGGGAGTGTGGTTCTCGACCCTCGGGTCACCAATCACGCATTTCGATGCATGATGGCCAAGAGGCGAAGTTGCACAATTCCATATGAAAATGAATGCATACATAAACACATAAGGCCTAAAACTCTATCATGTATGATCAAGAGCGTTGGCGCGTCGGCGACCGAGAATTGAGGCACGTTTCATCACTTCAAGTATGAAACGTCCCTCATTTTCCATGTTTGGACTAACACCTATTCCAAAAACAATGCAACACATAACATGGCATGCACAATGCTATGCAACATGGAGCATGCAAAAATGCAATGCAACACGAGCATACAAATATGCAATATGACTTAAGCATGCAAAGAACATGGCATACTCAATGCTAAATGCTAAGAACATGGCATACTCAATGCAATGGACAACATGACATACACAATGCGATATAACCTAAGCATACACAATGTAAAGTATATGGCATACACAATGCAATGAACATGGCATACTCAATGCAATATGGCCTAAGCATGTAGACAACATGACATACACAATGCGATGTAACCTAAGCATACACGATGTAAAGTATATGGCATACACAATGCGATGAACATGGCATACACAATACGATGTAATGTAAGCATGCAAACAACATGCAATCAAACATGCTCAATGGACTTAAACCAAGATGGACAAACCTCAGCCATGCCCAAATTAGTGGCCAAAACACCAAAACAAAGGCACAAAAGGGCAAGGCATGCATGCACATGCATTGGCCTATCAAGTAGGCCTAAGAGCACAACCCTCAAGAAGGCTCAAGGAGTGATAAATGCGGAAGTGTAACAACACTAAACGCACTGAACTTAAGTAAAAAATGATGCCAAATCATTCAATCAAACACAAGTATAGCATGTAAAGGTCCTTAAAGCATGAAGCTAGTAAAGAGGACTACAAATGGGGCATGCAATGCATGGCATAAGTGCATGAACCAACCATAAACAGAGCTCAATTAGGTCTAAACAAAGACCAAAACATGCTAAGATGGAGGCTCAAATACCTAGGCAAGATGGCATACATGCTAGGCCACAAACTAGGCAACAATGCACAACACTCAAAGGCACTTAAAGAGTGAATGAAGTGGGAATATGGCAATGCTAAATACTCTAAAATAACATGTTAAGTGATGTCAAATCATGTACACAAAACAAATGAAGCATGTTATGGTGCCCAAAGCTTGAAGCTAGCTTAGGCACTTGTACTACAACTATGCAAAACATGAAGCATGTGATCAAGGCAACCCAAAACAATCCTAGAACTTGTTAAAATGAGTCTAAAACATGCATGGAAGGAAGCCAAAACAAGCTAGCAAGAAGGGTATAAGGCATAATGCATACAAGGCAAATAAGGTGGATTACACTACACCTATTAAGACCAAGCATGAGATGACTTAACCAATAAAAATCAGAGTTATATCATGGCAAGATAACCCCAAAAACATATTGAAATGATAGCTCGCAAGCTTAGGCATGAAAGCACACGCAATGGCTCATGTTAAGGCATAAAGGGGCAAACCCTCCAACGCATTGAATAAGTGAAAGATGAGAGTGTATGACCATGAAACATGCACTAAAATCTCATTTCAAATGATTCCAAATCATTCAAATAGGCCAAGTAATGCATGCTAGTGGACTCAATACACAAAGCTAAGAAGCTAGAATGCACTATAGCTATACCAAGCATGGCATGCATGACCAAAACAACACAAATCAGAGCTTAAGCATGCTAAAACATGGACAAAATATTCTAAGAGTTAAATCAAAATCATGCTAAAATGACATATTAAAGCATGATGCACATTAGGCTAGTTCATGGAATTGCACTATAAGTGCATGGATCATGCAAGGGGCCATTAAACCAAACCCTAACAGAGGTATAACATGGTAAAACAACACCAAGAACATGCTGAAATGGAGTCAACATAAGCTAGAAAGGCATGCTACTTCATGAAGCATACAAGACTAGTTTATGAAATTTACACTACAAGTGTATTAAGCATGCATGAGGTGATCAAGGCAACCAAACACAGTGGCATGCCATCTCGAAATAACCCCAAATACATGTTAAGATATGGCCAACATAAGCTTAATAAAGATGCTCAAACATGAGGCATATGAAGCAAGTATATAAAACACAAGGAAAGGGATACCTCTCCTATTTAAGACCTCAAAACCACCTTTCCACCACTGAAAATCCTCTATTTTAGTGGTAGAAAGGTCAAAACAAGGTGGTCCGAAAAGCTCAAAAAGAAGGCACAAAAACATGGCCAAGCAAGGCCTAAGAGGGGGTAGACAACCCCCAACACAAAAGTGACCTTAAACAAAAATCTTAAGGACGCAAAAAGTAGAACTTTTTGTAGTAGGAAGTTAAGCTTAAATCAGCATAAAAATAGGGCTAAAAGCTTAAGCAAAATAAGGGTTTAAGGAGTTAAAGGCTTACCTTGAGAACACTTTTGATGCTACAACTCCAACAAGTTTTTCAAGCTCAACCAAACCAAAACCTCAAAACCAACTCCTAAGCACCTCAGCAACAAAAGGATGGTGTTTGAGTGTGTGTTTGTGTACAAAAGTGTGATAAGGATACTTTAAAGGCACAAAAAAAGAACAAGAGCAAGATAGAATACAAGTATGTTGAATCACTCTCAAGCCTCTTGCACTGAACCTGGAGGATGAAGGGAAAGCTTCCCTCTTATAAGAGAAGCAAGGCTCAAGCTTCTTTGGAGAAGCTAAAAAGTTCAAGGCCATCCCTCCATATGGAGGATGGTTTCATCAGTGCCTTCCAGCTTCAAGTGGTCGACCACTACTTGCAGTGGTCGCCGAACACTATATAGTGTTCCCAAAAAAATGAAGCTGGTCGGCCATGGTGGGAGAGAGTCTAAAGCATGAAAAGAATGCAGTGGTGTGGTGGCCGACCAGAAAAGATTGGCCCAAAAGACCAATATGAACCAGTTGTCAGACCAAGAAAACTGGCTGGCAACGAAGAAAAGTGGTTTACGGGGAGAAAAACTGGTCTCCCACCTTGTACCGACCTTTCAAACAAGGAAAACAAGGTTTGTAAGCCAAAAACAAAACCCAAAAAACGGATGCAAGACGAAAGTTTATCGGGAGGCAAAGCGCGCAGCTGGGAGGCCTCGAAACTAGCTGAACAAAGAACCAAAAGTGGTTTACGACCCAAAAGTGGGTCTCCCAAACCATAGTGGGCCCTCTAGGCCAAGAAAATAAGGTTCGGTTCAAAAACGGCACGCCAAACGGAGAACGTTAAGCGGGTCCGAGACAGGCGCAGGCGAAAGGCCCGAAAATCGAAAACTATCTCCAAAGCGGGCAAAATGGTCTACGACATGAAAAGTGGTCTATCGACACAAAAGAGTGGTCTACAAGACCTCTCCCTCCCTCAGGAAAGGAAAAACAAGGCTTGGTCCACAAAACTCGAGCCGAAACACAAAGAGTTTAGTAAGGCCCGAGGCAAGGCACTCAGCCGAAACTTCCGGAAACTCGAAACAAGCACACAAATGCACTATCACCGAGCGATTAACTCGATGACAATCCGAGTCCTTAAGGTCGGTTTCAAAAATGGGGTGTCTACAGCCTCCTCCAATGATGCAAACTACTGGCAGAAAGCATTTTTATGCTAATTCGAGCCAATAAGGGAAGTTGGCCCAGGAAAGTGTAAAGCTCTACTTAGGCCAGGAGATTGAGTATGACTTCGGGAGACAATGGCACAAGGCCCATAAAAAGGTTCTTATGAGGGGTGTGCATCTCAAGACTTCAAAGATATAATGGGAAAGGCAGGAAATAAGGTGTAGGCCTTAATACTCTGATGTAGTTGGAGGAACAAGAGCCTGATAGGTGCGAGGTGCTGAATTTCGAAGAAGGTGAGCTTTTAATTCCTCAATCCAAATTAGGAATTTTTTGGAGGTAGGAAAGAGCAGTGTGGGGGTCCCCTCCCAAAGGAGGTGGAAACTAGGGCTCATTCACACACTCTAGCCAGTCAGAGAAAGCAAAGTTTTGCTTTCTTGGCTAAGAAGTAAAAGGTGATTCCAAAGCTTCAATGAGTGAAAGGGTCCTTTCGCACTTATTCCGATCGCAAGATAGAATATACAGTCCGAGAGCAAGTTATCTTCGAGGCATGAAGACGTCGAAAGAAACATACGGGTAAACTACAAAACTACGCATAAGGAATGAATTGCAAATGGGGTCATCAAAATTCAGGAAATCTACCATGGTGGATTGCTTCCTTGTTTGAAGTTGATTAGGTGTTGGCAAGCACCCCAGCTAGTATTTCCAAAAAAAAAAGGGAGGAAGGCAGCTTTGTGAAATCTCTAGAGGTTTCTAAGCAGAGGAAAAGCTTTTTGAGAATTCCATTTTTGCAAGTTCTGGTTCCTGGGGCTTTGTGGAAAAAATGGTTTGGAAATTACTTCTTCAGATCCTGGGAGATGCTAGTGATCCTCAGCTAGTCACCTAAAAAGATACAAACACTCCGATCAGGGGTGCCGGAATTAGCACTCCGACGGGCAAGTCAGTTTAGACACTCAGGATAGCTTGTTTACTAAGTTAAGTGAAGTGATTCTTACATACCTTTCTAAATCTGTGGTTCTTGTATTTATACTTGCTTTTTGGGCCTCGTGGCCTGAGCCTACTTTTATCCCATTCCCCTTTTATTTATTCAAAGCTACTGATCTCTGGCTATTCGGCCTTCTTAACGTATTCGGCATCCTAGTTACGCAATATGGAACCGAATAATATCTAATTTCTGGGGTACGCACCTTCCGACTATTCTATTTATTCGGCTCCCACAATTTCCCCCCAAGCACTTTACCAACGACAGTTGGTTGGAGTGTTTGGTTCCTAATTTCGAAAAGCCAAAGCCAAAATTCAGCAGTTGGCCTCATCCTCATGCGGATTTCTAAGCGCACCCCTTTTGGTTGTCGTGTCGACTTCCCGCCCTCTTGTACGTGTCTATTTATTACGATTTAAAATTTTGACGTCCTTTCGAGTATGTATTTTATGACGCTCATCGCTAGATTGCCTTTTGAATCGTCCCTGCAACTCTCTTCCCCGATATCCTCTTCGTCTTTTGTAAGTTCTCTCATTCCTTGCTTCGAAGACTTTTTCTGGTTTATTCGTTCCATGGCATATTCTTATAAACTGTAGGGTATGGCGAAACATTTAAAAGACCTCCTCTCGTCAGATCGAATTGCTAGCTTTAAATGCCATTTCTCCATTCTTGATGATGTCCGTCTGTCGTTTGTGGCAGATGACACTCTTGATATAGAGAGGGAGGACAAAACCTCGATTGTCTTTCCTCTTTTGTCAATCACAGAGGGTGGAGTCCGTTTTCCCCTTCACCCGCTTCTTAGGGCTGTGCTTCGCCATTGGGGTTTAATCCCTTCCCAATTCAATGTGAATTTCTTTAGAATTATAATGGGGGTTATAGCGCTCAACCGTCGCCTTAGAATTAACCTTGGCATTCCAGCCATCCGGCATTGCTATGCCTTGGCTAGGTCTTCTGGTCGGCACGGGCATTTTTTCCTTAGGGCCAAGGATATCGACCATCAGCTAATTACTATGCTTTCCAGTTCTGGGAAATGAGTTGATGATGTTATGCCATTGTCCAGGGTAACTGGGAATTTGGCAAAGGGGAGAATTACGTTAACCCTATTCCTAGACGGAGGGGCAAGCCAGGTGGCCGATTGCCTTCTCGCTTTTATTAGTTGTTCATTTTTGTTGTAAAGCCTCTTCTTTGAAATGTTACAGCTTGGCTTATGCAGGGAATGATTTGAAGAAAGTCCTGTCTTCGACTGACGACGCCGTTCTTTCGGATATTAAAGTCGCACTCAAGTATTTCGACCGTCGAAGTCTTCAGAAACAAGGGAGGGCAGCCGACGTTCTGCTTCCTTACGAGCCAACATATTCGACCTTCTCGGCGGGCAGAAAATATCCCAGTTCCGGAGGGTGATGATTCTCTTATCGCTCTTATTTTTTCTGACTTCAAAAACTTGAGGCAAGTTGGTTTTGAAGGGTCTGATTCGGAGCGAGATGTAGCTAATGTTACCGAATCAGATCAGTACGAAACCGAGTCTGACGAGGTATTGAATTCGGCCGATCCTCCATCCACTTCGGGCCGAAGAGATCTTTCACTTCACGACGTTTTTCACGGCTTAGAGGATCTTCTTGCCGCAGGCCCCGAAGACATGGCCAGGTTAAGCCTGACAAAACTTGCCAGGAAGGCGAATGCGGAAAGGTTGGCCACGCGGCGAAGAGCGGAGGCTCTTCCGTCTAAAGTACCACCCGCCACCGAATCTCAACTGTCCCTGTCTTTTAGCGAATCAGAGTCCTTGCGCGTTATTGAGGTGGAGACGACAAAAAATCGGAATGCCGAATCTACTTCGATTGTGCAAGACGGCCAAGAAGTTGAGAAAGAGACAGAGAAACGCCCTGCCGAGTTTGAGGCTAGCTCAATAGAACAAGGACGCAAACGTCCTCGATTAGAGGGATCGAATGTGATCGTTCCTTTTGTCATTCAGCCGATGATAAAAACATGCCGGTTTCTTCTGATGCTTCGGCGCTTAAAGATCCAGAAGTCGCATTCAGCTTGGCTACGTCCATGTCGTTGCTGTCTGACAGGGAGGCTTTCTGGGTGGAACCAGATCTGAATGCGACAGCACTAGCCGCCCAATCGGTACTTTTGGTACATATTCAGACTTTGCTTCACTTAAGCCAAATACTGTTGAAATTATGGTTTTAAATTCTTGTTTTGCAGACCGTCGGAAGGATAGTCGAGAAATATGCTGGACTCGCCGAGTATTTGGACCAAGTACCCAAGTTTGAAAATCAGGGATTCAAACATAGCTGGCACAAAGCCCTTGCTACTGCTAAAGTTTTATTGATTATGCCAATACCATATGAGCAAGTGGATGTTGAGCCATTGGAGTCTGATTCCGATGACTGAACTGGATGACTGACATAGTTTTTAGAATGTCGAATGTATTTTTACAGTTTTTCATTTGGTATTTTTCATGTGTTACTACAGTCATAGTTTTTTGCTAGGCATTTTCATGCGGGCTTGTAGCTTTTTGTTTAGTAATTTGTGTATATAAAATTTCATGAGTTGTGCTCAACTTGCTAAGGAAAATGTTGTTGATGAATGATATTGCTTTCGGTTATGGTTAGATCGGCTGCTTAGCTTAGGTATTTGGCCGACCAGATTAGTAAATCTGCCCTTGCCTTAGCCAGAGCGCGAGCTTACAAAGCCGAATGGGCCTAACTCGTGGGCTGGCTGAGGCACAGATTGATCGACGCTTGCGCTTGAAAACATGGCGGACTAGATTAGTAAATCTGTCCTTGCCTTAGCTAGGGCGCGAGCTTGGGAAGCCGAATGGGCCTAACTCGTGGGCTGGCTGAGGCACAGACTGATCGGCGCTTGCGCTTGAAAATATGGCCGACCAGATTAGTAAATCTACTCTTGCCTTCACCAGGGCGCGAGCTTGCGAAGCCGAATGGGCCTAACTCGAAGGCTGGCTGAGGCACAGACTGATCGGCGCTTGCGCTTGAAAACATGGCCGACCGGATTAGTAAATCTGCTCTTGCCTTCGCCAGGGCGCGAGCTTGCGAAGTCGAATGGGCCTAACTTGTGGGCTGGCTGAGGGACAGACTGATCGGCGCTTACGCTTGAAAACATGGCTGACCAGATTAGTAAATCTGCCCTTGCCTTAGCCAGGGCGCGAGGTTGTGAAGCCGAATGGGTCTAACTCGTAGGCTGGACAATTGTCATCCGTCTTTTGTCGTTTGGGATTACTGACGTTGCCTCGGGAGAGCTGCATACATTGAAGGATAAATGGGGCAGGTGCACGCCAGAGGCCCTACTTATTTCCATTCAGGCAACTTGGGAGGGACGAAGATTAGCTGAATTAGACGCCGCAATAAGTCGCAGTAGTGAGCCTATGCGTACGGGAAGAAGGACGTCCAAGGATCGGGAAACACAGCAGCCCCTTAGTCGTCGAAGCAAATCGCCCCGAAAGGACAGGCAACAACGGGGAAATTCTCCGCGCCCGCGACCGAGAATCGAGCCCGATGCGACGCCACGACCGTTGAGTTTTGTGGTTTTTGTGAGGAATAGACCAATGACGGAGGCGGATTCTATCATTAAAGACCCAGGTGTGGCAGTCGAGTTCGCTCGATAGATATTCCCGTCGGAAGTCCAATAATCGATGGTCGGACGTCAAGATTTTGAAGTATTTCGCGACGGCATACATGGGGCCGTGAAAGGACTATATACTGCTTACAAAGTCGGTATGCGTCTGCGGGAAGCGCGACGTGAGAGTGAGAAAAAGGACAAAAGGAATTGCAGTTTGGAGATTCGCGTGAAAAAGGCTGAGCGTGAGCTTCGGGAGCTGAGGAATGTTCAAACGAGCACGTTAGTAGCGGCCGGTCAATCTAAATTGGTCGTTGAGCAGAGAATGACCCAACGGACCTCGGGTTATGAAAAGAGGTTTTCAGGATGGCCTGAAGGTCGGGATAGAGAAGACCAAATGAGACCTTGCTGAGGAGGTCTGCCGATGTGAAAATCGTGGATTCAAGCACGGCTGGATCAAGGCCCTTCAAACCGAGAAAGCTCTCGAAGCCATGGACATTGATTCGACTTCGCTCCTGTATCATCGTCACTATTTACCCTATTCTGATTTTGAAATTGAGAAGAGCGACGATGAGAGTGCCGAATAAATAGACTCTGGAACGCGAGAACAGACTTCGCGCCGAACAAATAGAATTTCTTTTATTTTCAACGTTTGTATTTGGTCTTGAAATGTTATGTGCTTAATTAAACGTATTATTTCAACTTACTGGCAAGTTTTGTGTTGCCTGGTGCAAATGTTTAAACATGCATTGACCGGCTCGAATTAAGAACAATTCTTAGTGAATATTGATTCAGCCAGCGGAGTGGTCCGAATGCATCCCTCACAAAGGCTCCAAATTCGGAGTCTATATCGGCCTTAAGAGGCTTAATCGGCCCTAAGATGTCATTCGCCAAAAGGGGCTTCAAATCTGGAGACTTTAATTTGGCCAATCGTGATATCCACGAAGGGCGCTCCGAATCCGGAGACTTAATCGGCCCTAAGGTGTCATGCACCAAAAGGGGCTCCGAATCCGGAGACTTTAATTTAGCCAATCGTGATATCCACGAAGGGCGCTCTGAATCTGGAGAGTTAATCGGTCCTAAGGTGTCATGCACCAAAAGGGGCTCCGAATCCGAAGACTTTAATTTGGCTAATCATGATATCCGCGAAGGGCGCTCCAAATCCGGAGACTTAATCGGCCCTAAGGTGTCAAGCACCAAAAGGGGCTCCGAATCCGGAGACTTTAATTTGGCCAATTGTGATATCCACGAAGGGCGCTCCGAATCCGGAGACTTTATCAGCCCTAAGGTGTCATGCACCAAAAGGGGCTTCAAATCCGGAGACTTTACTTTAATTTGTCCAATCGTGATATCCACGAAGGGCGCTCCGAATCCAGAGACTTAATCAGCCCTAAGGTGTCATGCACCAAAAGGGGCTCCGAATCTGGAGACTTTAATTTGGCCAATCGTGATATCCACGAAGGGCGCTCCCAATTCGGAGACTTAATCGGCTCTAAGGTGTCATGCACCAAAAGGGGCTCCGAATCTGGAGACTTTAATTTGGCTAATCGTGATATCCACGAAGGGCGCTCCCAATCTGGAGACTTAATCGGCCCTAAGGTGTCATGCACCAAAAGGGGCTCCGAATCTGGAGACTTTAATTTGGCCAATCGTGATATCCACGAAGGGCGCTCCCAATCCGGAGACTTAATCGACCCTAAGGTGTCATGCACCAAAAGGGGCTCCGAATCCAGAGACTTTAATTTGGCCAATCGTGATATCCACGAAGGGCGCTCCCAATCCGGAGACTTAATCGGCCCTAAAATGTCAAGCACCAAAAGGGGCTCCGAATCCGGAGACTTTAATTTGGCCAATCGTGATATCCACGAAGGGCGCTCCGAATCCGGAGACTTTATCAGCCCTAAGGTGTCATGCACCAAAAGGGGCTCCATATCCGGAGACTTTACTTTAATTTGTCCAATCGTGATATCCACAAAGGGCGCTCCGAATCCGGAGACTTAATTGGCCCTAAGGTATCATGCACCAAAAGGGGCTCCGAATCTGGAGACTTTATTTTGGCCAATCGTAATATCCACGAAGGGCGCTCTAAATCCAGAGACTTAATCGGCCCTAAGGTGTCAAGCACCAAAAGGGGCTCCGAATCCGGAGACTTTAATTTGGCCAATCGTGATATCCACGAAGGGCGCTCCGAATCCGGTGACTTTATCAGCCGTAAGGTGTCATGCACCAAAAGGGGCTCCGAATCCGGAGACTTTACTTTAATTTGTCCAATCGTGATATCTACGAAGGGCGCTCTGAATCCGAAGACTTAATCGGTCCTAAGGTGTCATGCACCAAAAGGGGCTCTGAATCCGAAGACTTTATTTTGGCCTTAGAAGGTTTAATCGGCCCTTAAAGGCTTGGGAGCAAGCTTAAGAAAACGAGAAGCTTTGTATTGCAACGGTGGAATATGTACAAGTATCAAGCCCACAAGTCGGGTCAATGATAGAATTTACGTAAATGTGTTGAATTCCAAGGCCGTGGCAGGCTTCTTCCTGATATGTCTGAGAGCCGGTATGCCCCTGTTCCTGCGATGAATTCTATCTGATAGGGGTCGTCCTAGTTTGGACCCAATTTTCCATCGGCCGGTCTCCGGTCGGCTGGAAGTACCTTCTTTAGGACCAACTCTCCTGGTGTGTATCAGCACAACTGAACTTGCTGATTATACGACTTGGCGAGCTGCTGCTGATACCGTGCCATGGATGCTAGGGCGCGGTCTCTTCGTTCTTCGATTAAAATCAAATCCAGGGCAAGCATCATGTCGTTTCGGTCCGTATCAAAAACTTGCGATTTCAGAGTTGGGAGCCCGATTTCCAAGGGTAAGATTGCCTGGGTTCCAAAGCATAGAGCAAACGGCGTTTCTTCAGTGGATCTCCTCGACGTAGTACGATGAGCCCACAATACACTCGACAATTCTTCGACCCATTTGCCTTTAGCTTTTTCCAGCCTCTTTTTGATGCCGTCCAAGATGGATTTGTTAGAGGCTTCGGCTTAACCATTGCTTTGGGGGTAGGCCGGTGTAGAGAAGTAAGGCCGAATGCCATATTTGCTTCGATATACGCCACAATCGAACTGGGTGCCATTGTCTGAGATGAGAGCTCTCAGAATGCCGAATTGTGTTATGATGTTTCTCCATACAAAGCGTTTAATGTCGACATCTCGTATATGTGTTAAAGCCTCCGCTTCGACCCATTTTGTAGAGTAATCTGTCACGATGATTAAGAATCGCTTGTTCCCTGGGGCCCTCGGCAATGGTCCTACGATATCAAGTCCCTACTGAGCAAACGGCCAGGGGCTGGTGATAGAGTTCAACCCTTCGGCAGGTAGATGGGTTAATGGGGAGAACTTTTGATACTGTTTGCATTTTTTTACATAACTCTCCGCGTCAGCTCTCATTGTCGGCCAATAATACCCCTGTGTTATAGCTCAACGGGCCAGGGAGCGTCCGCTAAAATGGGCACCAAACTGCCCTCATGTATCTCTGTCAGAAGCTCCTCCACTTTGTCGGGGTGCACGCATTCCAAATATGGACCAGAGAGGGACTTTTTATAAAGCCCTCCTTGCGGATCCAGATAGTATCGCAGGGCTTTATTTCGCAGCTTGTGTGCTTCTTTTTTATCCTCTGGGAGTTGTTCAGAAGAGAGGAATGCAGCAATGGGATCCATCCAGCTTGGTGCGGATACTATAACGTTAACATGGATTTCCTCCGAAGGGCCAATACTCGGCTCCGGGATGAAACCTATTTCAATGGTCCGTTTGATCTCAGAATTGATGGCGGAGGCTAGGCACGCCAAGGCATCCGCGTGTGTGTTCTAGTCGCGTGTTATTTGGTTCAGTTCGTGATGGTCAAATTTTGCAACCAAGGAATTGGCCGTTTTCATGTAGGCCGCCATACGGTCGTTTCTTGCCGCGTATTCCCCCTTTAGCTGACTGATTACCAATTTTGAATCACAAAACACAAGCAGACGTCGAGCGCCGAGAAGGTGCGCATTCCGCAGACCGGCTAGAAGGGCTTCGTATTCGGCTTCGTTATTTGATGCTTTGAAGCCAAGCTTGACGGCCTGCTCAATTACTGCGCCGTCTGGAGACATGATTACAACTCCGGCGCCGTTGCCCGGTTGGCTAGACAATCTATCATAGTATAATTGCCAAATATCCCCGACATAAATTCTCTAGTTCGGATCTGGTTGAACTTCAGCCTTTGGTCGAACTTCGTCAGGTTTGAGGTTGGCAAGCTCGCCGGTGAATTCGGCAACAAAGTCGGCCAACACCTGCCCCTTGATTGCGGTTTTAGGTAAAAACTGAATGTCGTATTGGCCGAGTTCAAAAGCCCATTTTGAAACACGTCCTGATACTTCTGCCCTCCGTAGTACTGATCGGAGGGGATAACCTGTTAGCACCCCAATGCTATGTCCCTGGAAGTAATGCATCAGTTTTCTTGCCGCCGTGACTAGGGCTAAGATGAGTTTTTTTAGCCGAAGGTAACGTGTTTCGGCGTCAACCATAGCCTTGCTCACATAATACACTGGCCGTTGCTACCCCTCCTCCTCTTTTAGCAGTACGGCGCTGACGGCCCTATCGGAAACTGCCAGATATAAAATGAGTGGGTCACCAGCGGCGGGTGTTGTCAAGAGAGGTACTGAGCGGAGGTAGGTCTTGAGTCCGTTGAAAGTTGTTTCGCATTCGGTGGACCATTCAAAAGCCTTACCCTGTCGTAGTGTCTGAAAGAATTGTCGGTAGCGATCTGTAGACCGACTGATGAACCTGTTGAGTGCAGCGGCCATCCCCATCAACTTTTGGACTTCTTTTACTGAACGGGGGAAGCCGAGTTCCAAGATTGCTGTGACTTGCCTGGGGTTGGCTTCGATTCCTCGGTGATTGACAATGTAACCCAGGAATTTGCCAGAGCTGATTCCGAATGCACACTTGGAAGCATTCAGTTTCATTCTGTATTTGCGTAAGATGCTGAATGTCTTTTCTAGATTGGCTATATGATTCTGTTCTTCTTTGGACTTGACCACCATATCGTCGATGTATACTTCCATAGTGTGGCCGAGTTGCTCTTTGAACATGGCAGTGACCAGTCTTTGGTAGGTTGCCCCTGCATTCTTCAGCCCAAAAGGCATAACTTTGTAGCAGTAGGTTCCTCTTGGGGTGAGGAATGCAGTTTTGTCCTAGTCATCTGGATGCATGGCGATTTGATGGTAGCCTCTGTAAGCATCGAGGAAGCTCATGCATTGATGGCATGCCGTCGCATCAACAAGCTAGTCGATTCTGGGTAGAGAAAAACAGTCTTTGGGGCAAGCTTTGTTCAAATCTGTGAAATCGACGCACACTCGCCAAGTCCCATTTTTCTTCTTCACCACCACTGTATTGGAGAGCCATGTAGGGTAAGTGACTTCTCTAATTGCCCCGGCGTCGAGCAGTCTGTCTACCTCCTCAACAACGGTGGCAATGTGCTCCGCGGCTGACCATCAGCCTTTCTAAATGATCAGCTTACATTTGGGATCGACATTCAGATGGTGCTGTGAAACTGACGGGTCTATTCCTGGCATTTCATACGGAGTCCACGCAAAGACGTCGAGGTTATTGAGCAAGAAAGAGATCAGCTGCTGCCTGTCGGCCTGATTCAGAGAAGCGCCGATCATGAAGAACTTTTTTGGGCTTCCATCGATGTCAACTCGGTCTAAACCTTCCGTGGCCTTCTCATTTGGATACCGCCCAACGTCATCAAGGATCTCCCGATTCGGCACCTCAATGGAGTTTACTTGCAGTTCCTTTGGCGTTTTGGCGGCAAGAAGATAATATGCTTGTGCCGATTTCTGGGAGCCGCGGATTTGCTCAATGTCGTGTTCTGTTGGAAAACGTAGCAGTTGATGATAGGCACTTGGGACGGTCTGCAAGGTATGCAACCACGATCGCTCCATGATGAGATTGTATGGCGATGGCAGCCTGACGACCAAGAATTCCACATCCACCGTTCTGGAACCTGCTCGGACAGGTAAGCTGATCTTTCCCAATGGGTACTCTGGATTGGCATTGAAGCCGAATAGTGGATAAGGAGCCGGACTCAGGTCTGACTCGTTGAATCCGAGTTTGATGAAGGTTTTATAATACATAACCTCCGAAGTACTGCCCTGGTCAATAAGAACGCATTCGACGGTGAACCAGTTTACGCGTAGCTCAACAACCAATGGATCGATGTGAGGGAGTGTTAAGTCGATCAAATCAGAGCCGTCAAAGGTGATACTTGGCGTTTCTCGAGGCCGCTTTGCTGGCGTGAGTTGCTGTTGGGGGCCTAGATGTGATTGGATCGCATGTACAACCGGGGCTGCTGGCAGGCTGTATATCATGTGGACGGTGTCAAGCAGAAATGCATCCTTCGGAAGGGCAGGTGTTTTGATCGCACTCCTCCGGACGCATTGTTGGAGACGTTCGTCCTTTGCCAACTCCTCAAGATGATCTGTTGAGGCACAGCGGCCCTTAGTTTCTTGCTGTCGGGCTCGAGATCATCGATCATCTGCCCTCGGGGGTCGCTCAGAAGCCTGGCGCACTGTTTGTTTGGATTTTGTTATTTCCGAGGCCAGATCGCGACGAAGGCGTTCATTCTCAGCGATGATGTTGTTCAACCTCTGTTTGGTTTGCCTAGCTTGTGCCATGGTCGCTTGTATTGTCTTTTGCGTTGGGTTTGAAGATGAGCAGAGGTCTAAGGCAAGTCTTGCTGCGATGGTTTTTGGTCCAAGCAAGTTTGCTAAAGTGAGGTCAACTCTTTATGTGGTCTCGTCAGTGGCTATCGGAGGATCTTCAGTCACGCCTGCCATGGATGTATTTGAGTATTGTAGATGTCCCCGAACGTCCCAGGAGGGAAATCCCGTTTTGTTCATATGGGCTCACTACAGTTCAGGACTCAAAAGTCACGGTCCTGTATCTAATCTCGCAGAGTGTAATGCAAGACCGATGAATCATCAAAGAGTCCAAATCTGGCAAATCATTTTTGAAAATAGATTTTTTTAAAAGAAGTGCCAAACATGGACTGCTTTGCTAGATACAGAGTCGCCACCTAAATATTTTATTTTGGGAAAATTTAGGAAACCCTGACTCGTTGCCTAAGGCCACGTGTTCGTCATCACCAAAGTTTCCTCAGCTCGGGAACTTGGGTACGATTGGGGAAGGTCACTTCGTGAGCACTCCCGCTCGTCCGATCAAAGATCGGCCTCTACGAACCATGATATCGAGTTTTGAAAACATTATGCGTTCTTATTCCGGTTATTAGCCTAGATTTACTATGTGATGCGCACAGCATACAAGTATAGACTGGATTGCCTAAGTTGGAACAAAGCATTACACATCCGTTTGTTTTGAAAATGGATTGAAGTTTGCTACTCGCAAGTAGGCTAAAAACACGGGTTTCGACGAATTATCCCAACTCAAGCAACCCAACCTTCACCCACAGGCATTCAGGCAGGTATATCACATAAACACATAGCCTCATGGTAAGCATGCTATCATGGCAGTCACTCACACACATGCAAGGATGCTAAAGCATAAGTACTTACCGAGTACTCCAAGCCAAAACAGAAACTAGTTAGTAATCAATGCATGATCCTAGTTCATGTTAAGATGGCTAATGCAACACATGCAAAAATGCAACTAAGATAGGCTCGGCTATTCTAAAATGGCATATGAAATGCAACAACTGATACACGTTTTCAACTAGGAATTGAAATACAATGCAATTAGTATGATGCACCGAGCCCGGTGCGTGCAATACAGATGAATGATGCAAGCATAAGCATGCTAATTGAAACATGCCCTAATCTAACCATCATAAGCTGGTAAATAAAAGAGAGAAAGGCGTGGGGTTGGAAGACATACATCATACACACGCACACTTATTACAACATTGCCCCCCCTCGAGGGGTCCGAATAAATAATACAGTCCGAATAAATAACAGCTACAGCTAATTGTTACACAACATTAACTAATTAACAAACTAGCTAAGTAAGCATGTAAACTACATGAATGTGACTGCCTCGGCTCTGTTTTGGGTGACGATGGATGCATGCATGCTCGAGTCGCCTCGTCGGAAAATTCCATCGCGATGCCTCGTCTCGCCTTTGTTTGCAACTGATTTTAGAAATTTGCACAAGGCTCCAAGAGGCTGAAACTCCACCCTGGGAAGGCTGCCGACCAGATATTGGCTTGGGAAACACCTGCCAACCACCCTTTCTGGTGGAACCAAAAAAGGTGGTCAGCCTGCCAGAAAACCTGGTTGGCCGACCACTTTCTGCCCTTGGATTCTGATTTTTCTGCAACAAAGGCAAGAGGGAGAGAAAGCAAGGTATTTTCAACGTATGTGTGCAAGACCACTCTCCTCGTCTTTGCACAAGCTCAAGGGAGTGTAGACCTCAATTCTCGTGCCACCAATCACGCATCTTGATGCATGATGGCCGAGGAGTCGAATTGCACGACTCAATGGAATGAATGCAAGTATGAACACATGAAGCCAACAATTCTATCATGGGTAATCAAGAATGCCGACGACCGGAGATCGAGGCACATTTCATCACTTAGAGTACGAAATGTCCCTCGTTTCCCGTGTTTGGACTAACTCTTACTCCAAACACAATGCAATATGCATGACATGCACAAATGCAACTAGCATGCAATCCTAATGCAATGCGACCTAACCATGCAAACATGCAAGGATGAGATGCAAACCTGCTACTAGCATACACAATGCTATAAACTATATGGCATACACAATGCGACTAACAACCTAGCATACGCAATGCACACACGAAGATAGATATACACAAAGGCATAATCAAAGCATACACAATGCGATGGTCAAACATGCAACAACATGAATCAAATGGCATACACAATGCAAGGTGGACTTAAACCAATATGAGTGGACCTCAGCCACACTTAAGTCAGTGGCCATGTGATGAAAATGAGACAACCGAAATACATGCAAACATGCACGAATGCAATGGACCGGTCCTAGGGCATCAAATGCCACTCTACCAAAGCATGGCAAAGGATGAAGCATGGCATAGAATGGCACATGATACAACTCTGAAATGGCATAAAACATGGTCCCGAAACATGCAAATATGTCACCTAATGCATGCTAGAGGGCCCGGGTACCGAAACTAGTGAAGTGCGTTACACTAGAGGTACCCAAACAATGCACCAATGGAAAAACCAACCCCGAATAGACCCTAGGCAGGTTTGAAATAGTGGGGAAATGGCCTAAAATGATGGTTCAGAATGCAAAGAAATGGAGCTCATTCAATGGTCGGTAAATAAGGCATACAAGCCCGACTCTCGAACATATTTAAAGAGTACAAAACATGGCAATATGGCATTCAAACAAGCTCTGAAATATGATGTATAATGGGCCCAAAACATGAACACACCTCAATATATGCATGGAATAGACCTCAAAACTCAAAGTTAAGCATGGATATTGAACTACAAGCATGCAAAACAAACATCATTCAATCATAAGACCCAAAAACAGAGCTAGGGCAGTCCAAAATGCGCACAATATCAGTTTAAGGCATGGCCAAAAAGTTCCAACATGAAGGGTCAACAAAGCATGTGAAGTAAGCTAGTGAACCATGATTTACACTACACGTATATGATGCACATGAGGGCTCACCAAATCAACCAAAAACAGAAGTATGCCATGCCAAAATATGCCCAAATAACCACTGAAACTCAGTCAACACATGCAAGAATGGAGTGCTCCTTTGAAAGGCCATGCAAGAGGTTATTCTACACATGTATGATGGACACACAAAATGGAAAAACCACCTCTGGAAAGAGGTTATAAGGGTCCTAAAACCCACCAAAAAGGCCCTGAAATTAGTCTAGGAAGCATGTAAGTGAAAGCCCCGTTGAAGGGCCTTGAATAGGATTGTTCTACACATGCATAATAGACATTCAAAATGGCCAAAAGGGCTCGGGACAGAGCTTATGCAGACCTTAAAACTCACCAAATAGGGCCTGAAACATGACTTCAAAACATGCAAATAAGGGGCCCTTTGGAAGGCCAACAAAGCTAGCAAAGAGAACAAGGGGTGAGAGGGTCACCCCTCTATGATTTTGAAGCTCAAAGACACATGTTAGCCACTGAAAATCCACTGGATTTCAGTGGCTAAAAGGCCAAACCAAGGCCAATGCAAATGCTCAAATGCATAGCTCAAAACATGAGGAAATGAAGCATGGAAGGGGGTAGATGACCCCCAACAGAAAAATGACCTTAAGAAAACATGTTTATAAGCTCAAAATAAAACTTTTTTCAGTTTATGTCGAAACCCAAAAATGCTTGCAAATAGGTCTAAGATATGAAGCAAAATAATGTAAAAAAAAGGGGAAATAAAGGCTTACCCTTGTAGAGCCGACCCTCAGCAACTTCTGGACCAAGGTAATGAGCCTTCAACCTCTGCAAATCAGTTCTAAGGTGCTTGGATGGATGGTGGAGGTGTTGTGCTAGGAGGTGTAGTGTAATGGGTGCAAGAATAATGGGGTTTGGAGCTTGAAGAAGAGAGCTATGGAGGGAGAAGTGTATAAGCCTCAGCCAAATTTTTCTAACCCTTGCAAAAGGAGAGGAGACCCTCTCTTATAGAAGACAAAGGGCCAAGGCTTCTCTAAGAAGCTTCAACAAAGGGTCAAAGCTTCTAAAAGAAGCTTAACCAAAAGGTTCAAGCTTCCCTTAGAAGCTAAGCAAAAGGGGCCAAATCTTCCTTAAGAAGACAAGCAAAAGGGTCAAAATCCCGAAGGATGGGTCAAATGCTTCCCAGCTGGCACAGCTGTGTTGCACTCAGGAAGGGCAAAAAGCAGATGGCTGGCTGACCAGGGTTCAAAAAGGTCAAGAAGAAAAGCTAGTCGGCCTACCTAGAAAGGTGGCCTCCCAGATGAATGCAACACAGTGGTATGGTGGGAAACCAGAAATTGTGGCCCAGGAGAGAGGAAAACCAGCTTTCTAGCAAGGTTCAAAAGGGTTAGGAAGAAAAGCTGGTCGGCCTACCCATATTGGTGGCCTCCCAAATGAGTACAACACAATGGTGGTATGGCAAACCAGAAATTATGGCCTAAAAGTGAGGGAGACCAGTTTCCCGACAAGAAAACTAGCTGGAAGAGAGAGAAAAGTGGTCTACGAGAAGAAAGCTGGTTTCCAAGAAGAAAAGGTGGTCACCCACCCTTGTACCACCTTCCTAACAATGAAACTAGGGTCCATGCCAAAAATGAACCTTGACCGATGCAAAACGAGGGTTCGGGGGCCAAAACGCGCAGTCGGAGGCCCCAAAAACTGACTGTTAAGCGTCGGAAGTGGCGTGCGACCCCGAAGATGGTCTCCCGGGCCACAGTGTCCCTCTAAGGAGAGGAAACAAGGTGTGTGCCAAAAATCGGAGCAAACGGAGGTAGTTAAGTGGTCCCGAACCGAAGCACACGGCCGACGGCTCTGAAAAATTGAAAACTGGTCTCCAAACGGGAAAAATGGCCTACGACCACGAAACATAGCCTACGGCCACTGAGAGATGGTCTACGAGACCTCTCCCTCCCTTCGGGAAGAGAAAACGGAGAAAACAGGACCTAGTTCGCAAATCGAGGCAAAGCACAGAAGAGCCTCGAAGTCCGGAGGCAAGGCTCTCAGCCGAGACTCCGCAACCTCAGAACAAGCACAATATGCATCATCACTGAGCGCTCAATCGGTGATGTCTGAGTCTTAAGGTCGGTCAAAAATGGGGTGTCTACAAGTATTCCCACAGACGGCGCCAATTGTGAAGAAGTGGTTTGGAAATACTCTTCAGATCCTGGGAGACGCTAGTGATCCTCAGCTGGTCACCTGAAAAGATACAAACACTCCGATCGGAGGTGCCGGAATTAGCACTCCGATGGACAAGTCAGTTCAGACACTCAGGATAGCTTGTTTACTAAGTTAAGTGAAGTGATTCTTACATACCTTTCTAAATCTGTGGTTCTTGTATTTATACTTGCTTTTTGGGCCTCGGGGCCTGAGCTTACTTTTATCCCATTCCCCTTTTATTTATTCGGAGCTACTGATCTCCAGCTATTCAGCCTTCCTAACGTATTCGGCATCCTAGTTATGCAATATGGAGCCGAATAATATCTGATTTCTGGGGTACGCACCTTCCGACTCTTCTATTTATTCGGTTCCCACAGGCTCATATTTTGCAAAGACTTCCATAACTTGTATAAATGGAGGCAGATAAATGTGGCTAATAAATGCATGAAGGTTCTTTTGAGATTGATCATCATTATCCAAGAACTCTTCATATGCTTGATCAATTAAATAGATGGTTTGGTTAGCTATCAGATGGGTATCAATCCTTTCGTTTGCATAGATAATGGAGGCAGTTCAAGCACTAGGGAGAATTTAATGAAGTTCAGTGTTCCATTGCCTGGAGACGGTTATACTTCCAGGTCAAATAAATTCCATGCATGTCTTAGGACGTGGGCAAAGCACACTGATCCATCAATATTACCAAGTATTGGTTATATTAGTGCGGCCGGTATTGTTGGCTACATATTTTGTATAAGCCAATCAGAGCTTAACACGTGGCTCATAAAGCATGATTTGAGGAATTAATGCAAGTCTCTAGTCAGTGACAGACACGTGGTAGCATATGTTGGTAGCTTATGTTGGTAGCAATGGATCTGCGAAGCATTGAAGCAGTTATAAGGTACAAGGTGACGTGGCCTAACAGTTACTCACAATTTCAAATTCAAATTCAAATTCAAAAGGGAAGACCAACTGCAAGAATGGCGTAGTGGAAGTAAACTGTTCAAGGCCATGACTAGTGATTGTGGAAGGGCATTTCGATGGTTGGAAGACCACTTCAACGGTTACCACTAAAGGGTATAAATAGAAAAAAAAAAGGCGAACAAGGAAAGAACCAATACTCAGATCCAGAAACCAATTATTTACTTTATATTTTTTCTTTTCAGTTTTTACATTTCCAGTTCTTCAATTCCTATATTGCACTTCAATTCTTAGGAGTAGTTTCAAGTAGTCTGTTACTGTAAAACCCTTTGAGGCTGTGAAAGTGCGAAGGTATTATTGTAAGTTCACTTGTCAATGAAATTCAGTTCATAAAACTGTGTTATCTACTACTATTTTCAATATCTTTAATTTTCTCCCTTAAGCAAAGCCACCAGTAAAATTCCTCTTCATTGAGGCTGAAAGAACTTCAACACAATCGTCTGATAATTGGTTGGCAATTAAAACTTCTGTAAGGACTTATTAATCCTTGTAGACATGCTTAAAATTACATTATTAACCTTCGAAAGGCAAAAAAGCCAATAGTATCCAACGGAAAATCAATTGACGAAGAGTTGACAACCATATAAATAGTTTTGCTGTCTTAAATAAGTGATGTGGGACAAATTAATACTATGGAAAAAGAGTTCATTTCATCAAGTTACTGGAATCTTGAAAACTTGCCCTTTTGCTTTTTATTTTATTTTATTTTATTTTATTTTGTCAGCAACAAAGGAAATATTATGAATAAGGAAAAATAACAAGGTGTACTAGAGAGTGGTGGACAAGAAGTCCGCCATAGGAAACAACGGTCTTTACAATGTCTATTCTTCAAAATTCTTGACAATCATTGTAAGAAAGCTAGGCCCACATAACAGATTTCCTTATTGATAACACATTTTAAGATTGAGTCCAAACATGAGATTGTAGGTGTTAAACAAGCAAGCTCTCGTAAATTTTACTATTGCCTGTTTCATTACTTACTACTACTACATAAATTGCTTGATTAAGTTCACTTCTTCTGTTTGCTTGCCCTTCATCAAAGAGTTTGAGTTCACTATCACATGACGTACCACATCTGTTCGAACTTGGCTATACAACTTTTTTAAAGCATTGCTTTACTATTTGATTATCGCAAAGAATTTTTTTTATGTTTTCTTTATCACTTGTTTTTTTAGTCTCTTCTCCACAATAGTTTTTTTCTTTTTCTTTTTCTTCCTTGCTTCCTCATAGTTGTCTAAAAATTTTGTTGTGGTTCAGATTATCTATATTGCTGAATGCAGACTTCATTGCATACTTGAACAACTCTGTTCCAATTTGCTGAAAAAATGTTCAAGTACTCATCCATTTGGGTGATACTTTAGTGTCTGAAGTGAATCTTTTGAAATCCCTAACTCTTATCTTCTCACTCACCCTATTTTGTCTTTTTCATCCATTATTTCATGATTGCATCACTTGCTGAATTATAACTTGAACTAATGATGCAACTAAATTTAGTGCATTCCTAGAAGAAAAATGTTAGGGACCTAAATGTTTTACCAAATGTTCTATCAAATGTCTCACATAAGTATGGGACCCACACCATGTAAGTCCTATGTAAGCACCACACCCATGTGAGACATTTTGTAGAATATTTGATAAAACATTTGCTATCCCACTACTAGAAAATTGACTTTTAGCAGCGTTTTAAAAGCGCTGCTATAGGTATTAAAAACGTCGTTATATTAGTATAGATGACGTTTTTAAAAACGCCACCAAATGTCTTACCCTAACGGTACTATAACGTCACTATGATATTTAACGACGTTTTTGAAACGCCGTCATAGACATTTATACATTTTAAAAATCTAGCCGTTGGGGTTGGGATATAATGACATTTAAAAAACATCGCCATAGCCTCTCTTTTTTTTAAGTTGTGTTAATTTTATATGGTTGAACTAAAAAAATACCTGTCATAAACAATTATTAAGAACTAATAATTGATGTTTATTAAAATCATAAATAAACTAAGCTTGAAAACAAAATAAAAAATAAAAAAACAATGCATTGCATACCCAAGAATGGAAACAATTCATGTTCAGACTTTAAATACATCAATTAAAATCAAAATGGTCAAGAAGAAGTCAAATTACTTAAACTTCAAGAGTAGCTCTCATCAGTGTGAGATGAACAACATTTAAAAGAGGTGATTTGCCAAAAAAATTTGCACAAAACCCCATAAGTTGTTTTAACAATTACAACCTTCAAGGCTCTCATCTTAGCTACTGCTTTAAAAATGAACAAAGCAGCAACAACAACTATTAAAAATATAAGGATCTTACAAAAGTGACTCCCTAGCGGCATTAGCAGAGACTAAATAGAACTATTAAAAAAAATGTCTACTCAAGAGAAGAGACTCCCAAGTCCTCCTAGCAGAGCTACTTACATCCTCTGCTTAAGTGACCTCCATTTGGACTCATTTCTATCTTGAGAAATTGCCAATTATTTATCTTCCTTTGTCAACACAATGACAGCTGTGCTAGGTTTGTCTTCTATTCTACATCATTTGCTCCCAAGTATCATACAAGCAAAACTGAGAATTTACAATAGAGATGTTTCAACATTAGATAAATATTAGTATAGCCACTTTGAGTCTAGTTTCTCACTCATTTACAAGCTCGAACATGAAATTGATAAAGTCAAAACAATCAGGACTAGTCCATAAACTGGCTGATAAAGTCAATTGTTCTCTTTGATGAAGCTAAACTCAATTAACTATAATCTTATTCAAAAAGTAGACTCCAAATATGATGGCAAGGTTTACCAAATTAACAATGTGAAAGTATTCAAATAATTCATCGTCTTACCAGCAAAACCTTGCACCATTGTCATTACCCACTCAACTACTTGCTGTATCGACCAAAAGGCACATAATATTACCAAATATCCCACAAGATTTGGATTTTTTTCAAGCTACTACTTTCTAGGTTAATATATAAAACTATGTGGCTGATTTGGCTTAATTCAAGTTTTTAATTTGTTTCCAAACTAAAACCCACTCTTCTCTGTTTTCTATCCTTTGTTCTAGGTCTTTTCCCAATCTACAATTGTTCACTAATTTCCAACACCAAATCACATCATGTCTTAATAGATTTAGAAAAGTGAGAAATTAAAAACTAGTGATGTTAGTACTTTTACCTTGTTAGTTCTTCTTCTTCTTTGAGAAAAAAAGCATGAGAGAGATAATTAAGCAAATGAATAATGAAAATCTGTTTTAAATGACACATTGAAGCTGATAAAGTCAATACAATTAGGGCTAGTCCATAAACTGGTTGACTCGAGAACAAAACGTTGTGCTTAAATAAACTAGAGCATATAGAACTTCATGAATAACCACTCTTTTAAGTCCTCAGAAAGAACTTGGAAATGAGTTAAAGGCAACATAAAGGTTTGAAATAACATGTTGGCACTCCACAAAGACTGTTACTATCATCTTTCTTATACCACATTGGCATTTCTAGATGAAACCAACAAATTCATTACCAAGTTTGTTAAGTAATTGCTCTAATGTCCCAATTTTTTATACTGTAATGCATGAGAGGTAAAAATCTTTTCTATTCATAAAGCCGTCACCATTGAGGTACAAATTGGTTTCATGTAGAATGCAGCAGCAAGATCTGTGCTGTCGTTCTTGGATTAGAAGTTTAGTACCAAAACAAAAAAGGTGGAAAGCAAAGATTATGTAACTAAATTTTCCATGCTTCAAAACAAACAAAAAGCCACCTCCAAGAGTGAAAAATACCAAATTCCAAAAATGCAAATACTTGACAATGCATTCCCATTGGAAGATCGCAATACATTGGCAACAAAAGTAGCTGCTTCTGGGGTGGCTAAAAATACTAAATTCAAAAATAAATAAATAAATAAATAAATAATACAAAAACTTGACACTGCATTCCCCTCAAAGATCAATGCACATAGGCAAAAACAGTAGCTTATTTTGGGATGGCTATCATGACAACTTCTACTGGCTCTATAACTGAACTCAATTGACTATAATTTTATTCAAAACGAAGGCTCCAAGTATGATGACAAGGTTTACATAATTAACAAGGTGAAAGTATTCAAATAATTCATCGTCTTACCAGCAAAACCTTGCACCATTGTCATTACCCACTCAGCTACTTGCTACATCAACCAAAAGGCACAGATTAGAATTTGAATGACTCATGCTGAATCAAGGCAGCTAATGAAATCCACAATTCACCATTACAGTTATCAATAGAAGAACAATCTGATATAATAATATATGATAAAAATAAAGAACTGAATATTCAAGCTAAACACATGGAACATATATCACTAGCAACTATAACGATTTTGTTGAAACTGGTTTTCTTGATAATGATTTCGTTAGTAGGGTTCAATCTTTAATTTTTGTACTATATAGGGCATTGTTTTTCAAAATCCATTATGTTATGTCAAAAGTTATATATGTCTAGTTCATATCATTATCTTTGAACATTAAAATTCACTTTTATATTGACTCCATCTACACAACTCATCGTCACTATCATAAGAATTCACAGGACTATGAACTCAAGAAACTTCAGGCTCTATAGATTCTACTTCTCCTTTCTCTCCCTGCTCAGGTTTTGCTACTTCCTCCTCATGTTCACCCTGCAATCACTTTATACACTATGCCAAAGATTAGGTATGTACCCAATCTTTCCCCTTCCAAACACACATTAATGTGTACTATTTGGGTGTTATTTTTTTTTTTAATCTGGGGTATCAGGATGTATGTGCGCGCGCGCGTGTGTGTGTGAGAGAGAGAGAGAGAGGGGTAATATGGGTATCCTTTTATGGTTTTATTTCTTTCCCCATATATTTACTTCCTCACAAAAAATAATAATAATAATTCATTTTAACACCCCTTAACCTTTAATTTTATTCAACAAATGTAGCAGACATGGAAGTGAGCTCCTATTATTAAAACAAGTAGTGACCAGGCGAAAGAGTTGCAAAACTCCCAATTATAAATCATTAATTAAAATAAACTTTTCTAGACTTCTAAAAGGATTCAAGAATCTTATAATGTGACAAAGACTTGTTCATACTTTTCAAAAGCAAAATACATTGTGATCAACAAATTCATAACACGATTAGTTACAAGTTTGAGAAAGAGAGGACAGAAATCTACCTTCGGCACAATTAGTTGAAGCTTCTTGAAGCCTCAAGGGTTGCTGACACTCTTCTTTCTTATATTTCAACTTAACTTGGTTACGTGTACAACCAAGAAAAAGTTGTTGAATCATTGATATATTTGTACCAAATTGCCGTATAACCTAGAACACAAATTAAAATAGATAGCTTAAATACATCTTTTTTTTATCAGCAATAGATAGCTAGAGACGTCTTATAATCAAAAAGTGGTAAAGGGAAAGCATGAGAGAGATAATTAAGCAGATGAATAATGAAAATCTGTTTTAAATGACACTGTTAGTGTTAATTTAGTGTAGTGATAATTTAGTGTATTATTCATAACAACCAGCTGTCCTTCCATTATGTACAGTCACGACCCATTAGCCTAGACATTTGTTAGTGTACACCACTTTAGCTTTTTGTTTTCAGCTTTATGCTTTCGGTGCCTCGCATCCAATGTACATCACAGGCTATAAGAAGAGAGCTAGGCTCCCTTTGTAAATTAACAAAATATATACACATCTCATTTATTCACTTGCTCTCTCTCTCTCTATCAATTTATTTTACATGGTATCAGAGCTCGGTTCTTAACCTAGTAATTCTGCTTCACCGGCGGGCGACAACCTCACCTTGGCCGCCCGCTGGACCTCTACACATATCTTCACTCCGCTGCCACAAATTTCATTCCATAGCAGAACTCCGCTGCCACTAAACCCTTTTCTTGAGTAGTGCTCAAAACGAGGACTTTAAGTTGTTTACTCAACTCATCATCCTCCGGTGGTGATATTGCAACCACCATGGATAGAGAAGCTCTAGATCTTACCACCATGTCTTCGAGCTCAGGCTCCATCATGGACCGGGCCGATCCGGTTAACCCATCTAGGTAAGTAACATAGTTGGTGAGAACACTTCTGAGCCATGAATGGGCATCCGAATGTGACTCGACTGTCCTTTTCTCAATTGCCACCACAGAGTCCATCACTCTATCCATTGACAGCTCCATCAACTCCAGGCAATCTGCTAGAGCCCCTTGCTCTCTCTTGTCGTTGATCCGACGGCTGATACCGCCCGTTATCTCGATAGTATTTCATATGCCCGATTCAAGAAGGACTGCAGCAAATCAGGGCCCTTCATTTGCATCAAAATTTCAGGGGGAGCAATGTTTACTTTGCTTACAATCTAGTGGGTTTCCATGGCTCCGGCCATCTCTCCTATAAGGGAGCTCTTGCAGCCGTGTTCACCGAAGGGTTGTGTTCACCGAAGGGTTGATCTTCCTCTTCATTTCATCAGTTGGGTTGCGCACAACACTTGCTCAAGTTATTTCAAAACCAGTCCGAATCTCCTCCACCGCTGGAATCGGACTCTTCCTTGCTTTCATCGATTTACACAACAACCAAGGCATTGGACTCATCGCCACTTACAGCTCCTCCACAAACCCATTCTTCTTTTCTTTTTTTTATTTCTTTCTTTATCATCTGTGGGTCTTTTAGACCCTTTCCCAAGCACTGTTTCTGTTCTGTGAAGTGGGATGGTGCACAGTGCGTTGCACACTATTTCTGTTCCCCACTACTCCAATTTTTAACACAGCCTTAAGAGCTACCCATGTGTGTATCTCTTTGTCCAGATCAGTGCCTCATCATGCTCACCCTCTCTTTTTTTTTTTAATTCCCTTTATTCCCACTTCCTTCCCCTCTCCAATAAAATAATTCTCCACTACCTCCATGTATCAAAACCAGTTCCACCAGCACAAAACATGCTCATATGCATACCTAGCTTTCTCTCCACTTTATCACATGGGCTTGTCCCCTCTCTCTCCTCCTATCACGTTTGATTTCAAAATCAATTATTTTTATTTGTTTTCTCCAAACTACTTTTACACTCTTTCAAATACCCACATTTATTTTTCTTTCCCATCTTTTCTTTTAAACTTTTCTTTCCACCACTCTCTTTTAATATTTCTCTTTAGCTACTGCATTACTGAATGATGGTTGATTTTATTTCAAAAAAAAAATTTTTAACATCTCCATTTTGTGTTGAGCCGTTTTGCTCCACTTTATCAATCCCTTTGTTTCAACCTCCAATAGGTTTCTATCTTTAAACCTATTTGAGTTTGAGGGGGTATCGTAACTTATGATCTTCCAGGTTTTGGGTTAAGTGATCCCCATCCCAACAGGAATCTTGAGTCATCAGCTATGGATATGTTACAGTTATCATATGCTGTGGGGGTCACTGACAAGTTCTGGGTGGTAGGATACTCAGGAGAGAGCATGCATGCTTGGGCTGTACTCTCAGATACATTCCTGACAGAGTAATAGGTATATTGGTCTCTCTCTCTCTCGCTTATTTTATTTTATTTTTTAATTAGTAAATTTCTCTAAATAAGATGTTAGCCTTTAGGGACCCATGACTTGCAATTTAGAAGGCTGTATTCTGACTAAATGTTCTACCCCTGGGGGTTATGTTGGTTTTTTATCTGCATTTTCTCTTCATTGTGAGTAATTCATGTTCATGTCTTGATTATGTTGAACATTGGTCTGCAATAGTCACTTTGGAATTAGGAGGAGCTGAAACTAATAAATACGTAATCAATCAGTTTATTTTTATCTACACGTGTTAAGTTAGCAATCTGCAACCACATTTTAATGGCTCCTTTTGATATGCTCTCTGTTCTTTGTTGACTTGTAGAGACCAACCATCCACTACCGCGGCTGCTCTATGTATCAAAGCTAGAGAAGTCGGTAGTCTTTATTATCTATTAGTTACTCATTAGTGGACTCTCTTTCCAATTTTTTACATCCAGTCCTTGCTCCTTATTGTTTTTAGCAAATGCTTTCATAATTTAACCATGTGTTGTAGGTTAGTTGCTGCTCCAGATTATCAATGTGATAATTTGAACCACTGGTCTAATAATATTTTTTAAAAACATAATGATTATTTAGGGATATTTTTTAATGAAATTTACAGAACATTTGAACCACTGCTCCAGATTTTGCTAGTTGTTAGAATTTTTCTCATCTAATTTTAGTGGTGGTGATATAGTGAGACATGCTTTCTGTTTTGGAAGTAAATATTTGTTTTTGTATGTTATGTGCAGCGTGACTTAACTGATTCAACAGTTCTGAGGAATATGGGTGAAGGTTTAGGGCATTCTCTTCTTGCGTACAGAAGTGCATTACAGGGAATATCAAAGCTGCAGGTAAAAAGTTAAATTGAAAAACATTGCTGCATAATTACTAACTACTTTTCATCTTGTCAACGGTAAAGGTGTAGTAGTAATTATCTGCTTATTATAGGTTGTTTTCTTATGAAAATATTATGTCACACATTATTACTCTGATATTATTGATATGATGAAATTGGCGTTTGCTATTTGACTTTTATCAGGCAGCATTCTCCATTGCCCTTGCCATTGTTTACTTCCCTTTTATTATTTGACTTTTTTGTTGAACTAATTTTGCCATAGGTTAATGAAGCTTCTTTGTTTGAAGACTTGAATGAGTCATGGGAGGTGCTTGCGGAACCAATACAGACTGTATGTTCTTTTCTTCTAGTTTACATATCATATTCAATCTGAATTTTTTTGGGCCCTCTCTACAGATTTGAAGAATTAATATTGTGACTGCTAAAGAAAATCTTTTAACTGAATGCCATCAACAGCTCATATTGAATGCTAGTGACAGTGATTGACTGATTTTTTTTATCTTTCCTTCTTGACACTTGTTTGAATGAAATAAACCATTCTATGATTTTACTTCATAGGTTGATATTCATTCTTGGTAAAAACTATCAATTATGTACCCTCAAACTGTATGTTCCTTTCTTCTTGTTTGTTTGAGGTTCATTTAAAATTTAGGTCTATAGTGCTCTATTCTGACCAGTGATTTGTAAATTGATTAGTAGGATCGACATTTGAGAAAATGATATTTTTTCTTCTGTCTCCCCAAAAGTCATATAATATATAGGGAAAATAGCAGTGCTGAAGTTTAATGTTTAAGGCATGGCAGAAGTTGATTGAAATTAGATTTTGAATGATCTGGTTTGTGGACTAATAGTTTTGAGCATTCTTTGGTGGTTTCTTCATTTCATTAACTAAATCATCTCTAGATGTTCTTTTGATTCAATCAAATCAAATTACTTTATTATTAATTGTTTGAGTGCTTGCTCCTGATTATTGTATTATTCTTTATAGGTTGAAGGCCAAACAGAGGAAGTTATTTTTGACCATTTGCATGCAACTGCTTTCCAACACATGCCTTTAGGCAGAACCATTCTTGGTCCTCCTCAAAATGTCAGGACAATCACCAAAGATCATTTTCAAAAGTATATATCGACACGCTATACTACATCCAGAATGGTAGGTGGTGTCATAAAGTTATGAGCATTTTGTCTGTTCATAATTTATTGCTAGTTCTATTTAGTTGTTAACATGTTGCCTTCACCTTCATTCATCTATCAATTATTCAATGCCGTCAATTTACTTTCTTGAAGTCCTAAACATTGGGTGTTCTACCTGGAGCTACTATTCTAGGTAATTTTTGCTTCTGGAGTGTGAAGCATGAGGACCTTGTTGAGCAAGTGAAGAAGTTGTTTACCAAATTGTCATCGGATCCAACCGCGACTTCTAAATTAGTTGCCAAAGGGCCAGCAGTTTTTTTAGAATTTTTTGTGTTAAAATCCTTTGGTTTTTTATTTCTCTTATTTTTTCTTTTTTTCCTCGGATCTGACAGTAGGTGTTTTGGTTCACTTCTTATTTTTTGTATTAAATGGGGGAGTGGTGAGAGAGAGAGGAGGGTAATGTTATTTTGTGGCTTTGTATATAAGGTAGTAATTTTTTGATTGAGAATTGTGAATTCAATTTTTGGATATGTTATTTTGTGGGAAAATTAATGCTATATTAAATTGAATGAGAAAATGAATTAATGCTATATTTGTTATTTGAATGGGAGTTATTATTTCATATTAGTGTTATTTAGTTTTATTATTGGTGTTCTTCTAGTTCAATCACATAAAATTAGCACAATTTCAAAAGAAAAAAAAAGAAAGATAAGACGGCGTTTTTAAAATGCCACTATAACGGTTGGAATTTTTAAAATTAGAAAAACCTATGAAGGCGTTTTAAAAACATCGCTAAAATCATAGTGACGTCATAGTATTGTTAGGGTAGGACATTTGGCGGCGTTTATAAAAACGCCGCCTATACTAATACAGCGACGTTTTCCAAACGCCATAAACTTATAGGGACGACCGCATCATCGGCGTTTGATACTAAACATCACAAAAAAAATTAGCGACGTTTTTGGTACTTATAGCGGCGTTTTTTAAACGCCGCTAAAAGCCTTATTTCCAGCAGTGATACCGACATCCGCTCCCAGTACTCTGCAAGCAAAATTATCTCTCTAATACTCAAACTTTGGAAGTCAATCTCTTCCTCTGGAGTTTCAAGCAAAACCTTGTCCACTATCAAAAAAGTGAAATCGTGTCAACACATGATTAAGAATATAGTTCGTACCCATCATCAGTCACAATCCTGACACCAAAAAAGACCCAGTTACCTTGTCTTCTCTTTCGCCGAGTAGAGTGAGAAAACTTATGATTTCTTTAGTGGGGTTCAACCAAATACAACCTAATTTTAGGGAGCAAAGTCGAACAATCCCCAATAAATAATAATATAAATTAAATTGTAATGCAAGAATAGACATTAAGAAGAACCCTATGATCAGACCACGTCGACTCAAATCAGTGAATTCCACAATTCCAAACAAAATCAACCAATAACACACGCGAATTCACAAAAATCAAAATCCATAACCACATCGATGACAGATCGAACACAATATAAACATAGATAAAATCACTGAGACCAATTACTGAAAGCTCAATCTAGATCTCATAGTGCAGAGCAACACATCAGTGAAAAACAATTACTGAAACAAAGATTAAATCACTAAGATCAATTTTTCAAAACACTAATTTAGCATTTTTCAAAACACTAATCCAAAACACAGATAAATCACAAACAAAACAACTAACCTCTGATCAAAGAAGATGAAGAATTCCAAATCCACGGAGATAAATCACGGAGTTGTGCTCAAAATCGAACTTCAAAATCGCAATCCGGAGATGAATCACCGAACTGAAGAAGAATCATTGAGTAAGAGAGTGAAGAAGAGTCAAGAGCCCTAAGGGCTTAAGACCTATATAGAGCCCTAAACAAAAGTATTCACTAAGCAAAACACTAATCCAAAATAGAGATAAATCACAAACAGAACAACTAACCTCTTATCGAAGAAGACGAAGAGTTCCAAATCCACGGAGATAAATCACAGAGCTGTGCTCAAAATCGAACTTTGAAATCGCAATCCCAAGATGAATGACTGAACTGAAGAAGAATCGAAGAAGAATTACTGAGTAAGAGACTGAAGAAGAATCGAGAGAGAGAACTTATCTTTTTTTTTCAATCAAATAGATTCGATCCTCTGAGAGAAAGAGAGCGCAAGAGAGTGAGTGAGACAGGATTCGATCATCTAGACGGCGGTGCTCAAAATAGGGTTTTCAAAATAAAGGTTTGAAGAGACAGAAGAGGGTGTGAAGAGAGACAGAGTTTGGAGGCGTTTTTCAAACGTCTTCTATTCACAAAACGGTACCGTTTTAATTAATAACAAATGTGACGTTTAAAAAATGCTGTTAAATATTAGAAAAAGTGACATTTAATAAAACGCCGTTAAATAGTGTCCTAGCATTACTCATCCTAGAACCCACTAACTGAAGTTAGATTTGGGTTTGGAACCCTGCTGGTTCATTCTGAGGCTAAGAAAATGAGCATATCATTTGAAGGTTTTGGTTTTGAGCTGACCCATCAAGTCATCTGAAACAATCCGAACAAGCAGACACAATTTTCTCATGCAAACACATAGAAGTTCTCCATACTGATGGATTGTCCTTTTGATGTCTAGGTTAAGATTAATATGAATTCGAACTTTTAGAGAGAATTCTCTGATTGGTTTCAGGTTTTTATACATTATAAGAGGATACTGTACAATTAATGAATAGCCAGAAGACATTACATATTAATATTATTATTATTAATTTTACATAATATGTGTAAGGCTCGGCTTATAGGTTGACTTACTTTGTGCAGATATGTTTCTTTCTAGTGAATTTTTCAACTGAGTTAACATTTTTTATTTTTAAGTCTCTCTACGCTACACGGTCTTAAAAATTATGAAATAATTAGAAATATTTTGAAGAAGTCTACTAAAAACGAAAATAAGCTAATTTTGTTGAAAAACCTTTAAAAAGTTGCTTATTTTTGTCTTTAATGTTCTTTTTACAAAATTTTCACAAACTTTTTAAATTCTTAGGATCATCTAACCAAGACAAAACTAAAAAGTAAAGATTAACAATATTTTAGCTAATGTATGGGCCTATAAGCCATACCTTCTATGGCCAACCCAAACCATGAGTGGCTGTATTGTTAACCCAGTGTCAGATCAGATTGTGCTGGGTCCAAACACGACTGCAATCTACCTCCGTCCCAGAGGATAAGGACTCTTATCTTCCTCTGTTATAAGAATTTCCATTTGTACTCCCCGCTAAGGACATAATTTATATTTTCTCATTAAACTTTCTTTGTTATTGGTAATGGTCTCTTTTTTTTTTTTTTTTGATCGGCAAAAGTTAAATCTTTAATGATGAAACATACAAAGAGCAATATTACATCAATAAAGAGGAGCTTGGTGCTAAAAAGCACCAAGCGCCAGCTGGTGAGGAACCAACAAGAGAGACCAAGAAAAGAAGCAAGTTAACAGATAGACTAAACTAAAAGGAACAAAGAACCAACTGGTATACACAGCTGGTAAGAGTCAGCTTATTGACTCTTTTGCGAACATGGAAAAAAAGTCAGCTTATTGATTTATTTGGGCTTTATTGTCTCTCTACTTTCTTTTTTCTTTTCTTTTTTTTGTACGTTTTTGAAAAAAAAAAAAGCCAATTAATTAGCTTTTTTACTATTTTTCAAAACAAGCTAATGTAACCGATGCACTAATAGGAAGATGAGAAATTCGATGTTATGGCAACAATAGAACACAAACAAATGCATACCTACCCATGTAGGTAAAATAATTCATAATGAGGGCCAGCCCTAACGTTTTAGGGGCTTGAAGCGAACTCAAAGATAGAACCTCGGCTTTTATACATATTTTAATATAATAAAATAATAATAATCTTTAATTTATTTTTATTTTTTGCTTGTACCTTCTATAAATTTGTTGTATATGGTACACATAATTATTGACGTAAATCATAATTATTGAGATAAATTTTGAACATTTTCAACTAGTAACACTATTAATTTATTTATACTTTTTCCTGACGTATAAATTGTAAAATTTGACTAAAACTTTAAAAGATTGTTTCTCCAAAAGCAATTGTAACTCGTATAGTCAAACAATATTCTATAAATAATTTATACATTTGGCAAGAAACCATCCATTATTTTTAAATAATTCACTAATTCAATTGTTTGTTTAAATCTTCATTTTTAAACTACTAATGCTATAGTGTTTGGTTCACCGAAATGAAATTGAATGAAATGGTTATTCCTTAGTCTCTTTATAAATATTATTCCCTCACAATGGTGAATGGTGATTTCGTTAGTAATCTTTTTTAGTAAATCAAATGTGAAAATGGACATTATGATAAAATGATTGTTCTATTCAACTTTATTTTAATAAACCAAACATAACTTAACACTGAAATAATTAACCGAACATAACTTACTATCGAAATTATTTCGAGGCCTTATTTTTTAAACATAATTTGGGGGCTCGAGGCAGCGGCCTTGCCCGCCTTACCTCTGGGCCTTGCCTTGCCTGCCTTACCTCGGGGCTGACCTTATTCGTAATGCATTAGAAGAATGGGAAATACTACAAAGTTACAACTTTTGTGATAAAAGTTAAGAATTTTTACGATTTTTGTAGTGAAAGTCATGAATAACCAAAGTTATCCTTTTTGTAGTAAAAGTTATATTTTTTTGTGATAAGAAAATTACTTTTTGTGATAAAAGTTATATATTTTGTGGTAGAAATTATACTTTTTGCATAAGATATATACCATATGCACCTTTTTAGGTACACATGATAGCCTTTCCTTAGAATATCTCATCGAATTTTCTTACTGTTAAACACAAAAGGATAGTAGAGCTCACATTAATAAATACCTGTGAAACCCATGTTTTGTGTTTAATGATAAAAAGAAAAAATCAGGCAAAACATCCATTTATGCATAACCTTTTCCTTAAAAAAGTACTTGTAAAAGTTGTTTTAGAGTTTTTTTACTTTGATATTAGGATATATTATATTAACTTTCTTGAAATTTGAAAAAATAAAATAAAATATGAGTCTCACAGTTACTTCCCTTCTAATAACTAATTAATGTGTTAAGCTTTATAATCAAGTTATTCTCTTATCTTAGGCTGTATTTGGTTGAAGGATTTGATGAGGAGGAAAAAAAAAAGGAAATGTAATCTCATTTTTTGTTTGATTATAATGGGAAACATAGGAAAAATATAAGGAAAATTTGGCTATAAACCCCCCTTACCTTCCTTCCATTGTTAAAAGGATTAAGAAAAAAAAATTATACTTTCAAAACCCCCTCATAATTATAAAGTCTTGCATAAATGAAAAAATTTATTGTTTAAATATTTTATCAGACTATTATACCCTCAACTAAATCTTTTCACCTTCTCCGCCCACTCTCTTCTCACCTTCTCCGTCGCTCTCCTCATAATCAACCTCAGTACACAACGAAGTTCGAAGCAAAATCATCAACTAAAATGCAAGCTAGGGTAAAGTAAAAGGAGAGAGACAATCTTGAGGAGCTGATCGATGGATTCTCTGCCATTGCAGCTCGATTAGAGAGATCGACACAAATCTCAAATCTCATATCTACATAAATCGACATACGGCGTCTTCATCCTCAGATCTAAGATCGCGAACAGATCGTAGCAAGCTCCAATCAGTACTCGAAACCGGCTCCTCCCTTTCTCAGCGGGATCCAAGTCTCAAACTCCATTGACAGTCTCCTTCGATTCGCAACTCTCTCTCTCTCTCTCTCTATTAGGACCATATAAAGCTTCAGCACCGATTTCATTAGAGCTCACACACATTACACAACAAAATTACGTATATATGTAAATATATGTTCATTTGATTTTATGATTTTGGGCTTCTCCACATAATTTACGTCAGATTCTTTGAATTTTTGCTCGACAGCTACATAGACTTTGTTTTTCTCTCTTGAAATCTCTTAGATCAATAGCATATATCTAAGTTGTTGTTAGCCTTCACTGGATGTGGATGATATTATGATTTTTTTTTCTCTTTTTCATTTTATTTGTTGTTGTTGTGTTGTTGATGATGACGATGATGATGATAATGTAGATGAAGAAACATATTGCAACAGATACTTTTTTTTTTTTCTTGTGTTGATGTTGATGAAATGAGAGAGATTGTAATAGATATGGAGAACATGAATCTGAGCTGTAGATGTCGCCTTGTTGTTTCCAATTGGCTTTTTTTTTTTTTATTTGTTTATAGATCTTAGAGTAAAATTTGACTCTGGTTCATTTATTTAGTATGTATTTTATTTTTTGTAATAGTAAAATTTCACTCTGGTTAAAAACATGTTGATTTGCTTAACAATATAAAATTTTACTTTGAATCATAATAAACTTTACTCTGAATCAGAGTAAAGTTTACTGTGATTCAAAGTAAAATTTAACTATGAAATACGCTGTGAGGAATCAGAGTAAAGTTTACTATGATTTAAAGTAAAGTTTTACTTTGAAATACACTGTGAGGATTGCTTAATAGGAGAGCTGATAGATATGAGGGTAATATAGTAAAAGAAACAAATTTTAAAATATTAGAGGGTTTTGAAAGTACCTATATAATTCTTATCATTTTGAAACACAAATTAGACAGTGAGGGGTTTTTCACCAAATCCCCCAAAGAGAAAGTGAGAGGAAAATGCAATCTTAGAATTCGAATCCTATCATTCTTTCTCATTTTCTTTCTATTTCTCTTTCCATTTCCCTCATCAGATTCTCCAAGCAAACTCAACCTTAGTATTTTTAAAATAATTTTATCTCATCCGTATATCCATTTTTTATTTTATAATTTGTTTAAAATAATTAGTACAAGGGAAAAATATTAAATAAAATAGGTGTACTATTAAAATACTGATGGTCTTGTAACAGAATAGGGTAAAATGTTGTGTAAAATTAATAAGACTGTAGGACTCTTTATAATTTTTTTAAATCTCAAAGATATCAATTTCTATATCATTGTTTTTCTCACTGAGTGATTGTTTTGTATTTTATTTTATTTTTTGGTCTACACAAACCTAGGTGAAGGTATGGATCCTTTAGGCTTTACACTTATGTTTGATTTTTGAATTAAGAAATCAGATTCGGTACGTGGTTTTTAAATATAATAAAATGTCATAGTCTGCAATGTTTTGTAACTATTGATTCTCATTTTTATACAATTTATATGTACGATTCCTTTGCATCCATGTCTTGATTAAGCTCACAAAGTGCATCCGTTTGGTAATATTTATAGTTCATTGTTTATTTTTAATAAAAACAAAAAAAATATATTTGTTATACATGTTTTAAAAACTTGCTTTCAAAACAAAATAAAAGGAATGGTCAACTGAAGGTTGTGGTCAAAAATGGTTGTTAAAGGTTAGAGATGCTGAGTTTGGATGACTGCTGCTGTGAACCTGCTGTGTGCTAATCTGTCAGTCCCTGTGGGCTAATCAAGGTTCTAAATATCGGCCGGTACGTGCCGTACCGGCCGGTTCGTACCGGAAAATGGGAGGACCGAGTCGGATACTCACCGGTATACCGGCGAGAATGAATTTAGCGTCCGTATCGGCCGATTCCCGATACGTAACGGCCTGAATCCGATACGCAAGCGATTTTTTTCCGATACTGTCCGATACGGTTGATGCTCTGTTGAAGGTTTGTTCTGTGATGCTCTGTTTGTATATGTGAATATGATGCTCTGTTTTTTTATTTTAGCTGAAGAAGTCATATATATGTGATACTCTGTTTTTTTACGAAGGGGATATATATAAGAAGTATAAGAAGTATATGTGATGCTCTGTGAAGAAGTCACCTTCGATTGCAGCTCTGTGCAGTGCCACATAACAACCTGCAAAAATGGCCAACAGAAAATTCAAAGTAAATTTAAGTTTTTAGATGCTGTTTTAAATATTATTATTCAATCGTCTTCTCCACAGCTCATTAAGTTTTACTACTATTTCTGTGCAATAGGAAAGAATTTCATTTCGGAGCAAGACTTCTTTTCAGCCCTTTAAAAGGAATATAATATACATTATTTAAATTATAAAATTTTATTATTGGATGTCAACATCAACTTTTAAGAAAAATTTATATAGAAGTTTTGGTAAATGTAACCATATTCCAAGGCTAAGGGACAAAAAATTGTGTGGCGGTTGACGGAGAGTGAGGAAAAAGATGGTAATCTAGGCAGATAAAAGCCAAATATTGGGTACTCTCAAAATTTTGATTAAAATATGATAAATTAAGATTAAAAGGGTCAAAAAAATACATAAAATTGAGTTTTAGATGGATTACTGATGATTTTTGAAATTTCACAGCCGCGACGCCCGATACCCGATATGTACCGGTTGATACTACCGATACCGATACTCCGCGATCGATACCGTTACGTTACCCGATACCGCGATTTAGAACTATGGGGCTAATCTGCTGTGAATTCTGCTGTGTGTATGCTTCTGTAAGTGGCTATCTCTGTAACAGAGGGATGTGCTAATCTGTCACTCCCTGTAGGCTAATCTGCTGCTGTGATTTCTGCTGTGTGGATGGTTATGTAAGTGGTTATCTCTGTTGGTTCCTCACCAACAAGGTTTTGGTTTGGTGATGCCATGTGATGGCTTGCATTTTTCCTCTCTTTTGTTGATGTTTCTTCCTTCTTGTAAGGTTTCCATCATCAATAAAGGGATCTTTGTTGTTGATCAAAAAAAAAGGTTAGAGATGCTGGCTGGAGGTGATGTTGTCTGTTGGAGGTGCTGGCTGGAGATAGTTGCTGCTAGTAGGGAGGTTGTTTAATGGCCAGAGCAGGTTGTTAGTCACAGAAGATCGTGGCTGAAAGTAATTGCTGACAGTTAGAGATGGTGATCGTTTGCTGGAGGTAATAGCCAAAGGTGGTTTTCAAGGTGGTTGAAGGTGGTTAACGCCAGTGAGGTTAGCAATGGCATGAGGTGGTGGCCACAGGTGGTTATCGGAAGTAGTCACCGATGATGGTGACCTATAGTGGTAATGATCGAAGGAGGGTAGCAAAATGGTGAGGAAATGACGAATGAATGAATTTGTTGAAAATTGGGTCGGGTTTAGAATCCATACCCGATTGGGTCGCACATGGTGACATGATCCAAGACCCATAAAGGGAGATCGAGTCAAAGTAGAATTGGATTAAATTATCTTGGGAATAAATATAATTAACCCACTATCTCATCTGTAGCAGAGATAGAGTTGTGGATGGTTATAATACTCCCATATAATATAAGTATTATATAATGAGAGTTAATTTTAACCGTCTCTGATCAGTTTCTTGGAGTCTTCTCTATTTTTCTTCTCTCTCCATAGAAACACATAATAGCATTTGTACTGTGAAGAGTGTGGGTAGTTCTCTAATAGTTCTACTCCACTGCTAAGAATTATTCAAAGAGTTCATCCATATGATCCATGAATTCGGTTTGAACATAAAAGGTATGTCTGAATCTGTTTATTTCCGCTATGTATTATTTCTTATTTTTCCTACATTAATAACATTGGTATTAGAACCATTGTCGAGTGCTTTCATATTATTTGTGCATGAATATGTATATAAATATGATTTATACATAAAAATTGAAGCTTTTCGAACCATCTCTGATCATTCTGAATTTCATATATGTTGTAATCCATATTATTTAGATTATATCTGCAAAGTTTTGTAAAAATCAGACAGTCAAATTTTGAGAAAAATAGAGATTTATGTTTTATTTTTATAATTTTGACTGCATGCTAGTTTTACGTGCTTTGTTTTCATGTTGTGAAAACTATATATTTGAAATTCAAAACGGTATATTATGAGCCTGACTCCAACTTACGGTTGAAGAGAAAATTCAAACGCTAATTTTGGGTGAGAGTTGAAGCCATGCTTGTGTGCTGATGTCATCATGACGCGTTGAGTTGAGTTGCGTTGCCTGCTTGCAGCTGTTTAAGGCTTTGTTTGTTTAATTTTAGTTTAAAAACTACGTTAATTGCTTCTAGATTATTCAGTATAATTATGATTGGAGCATAGCTTATACTGTTGGACTCATAATTCATTTTTATATAAGATGTTAAAGTTTCAGAATTTTATGGAAAATAAAACATTTTTCATTAATGAATAATTCAAAATTTTTATGTTACATTGTTCTTAGGGGAGCATGACTTGGATTCTGGACTTGAAATTTTTACAGGGGACTATTTTTATGTAATAATATTTACTGGTTTGATTTTTGTATTTTTCCAAATTATTTATTATTTATTTTTGATTTTTTGTGTAATTATTAATTACTTGTAATTCTAGAAAATTTCAAAAAATTATAGAAATTTAGAAATATGTTATGATATTATTTAAATACTGTATATAGCATGTTAAGTTCTTTTAAATGATTAGAACTTGCGGTATGCTATTATTTTAAATAGCATGATTTATTTATTTTGGTGAATTTTAATTTCATGATTAAATATTCTAGTATGTTTTCTTTTATGAATTACATTGAGATGTTATTATGTGGAGTTACATATTTTATCGTGTTTTAGATATTATAGTTAGTGGGAGGTTGTTTGATTGAGAGAAATCTTTGTAGATTTACTCCCGAAAACCAATATTTTACGCATGAATTAAATTAAATTTTGAATAATTGTCACTTGTGATGCAAAAGATGATTACGAGCATAGTGGATTTTCGATCTTGCGACTTGTGTAATATTGTCACTATTTAATTTAGATTTTTGCGGCAATATTATATTGTGATATTCTAATCAAATTAATCCCAATGTGCATTTCCCCCCCCCCTCTCTGATTGACTTAGCTTATAGAAGTTAATTTAGTTGACCTAGATTTAGTAAAGATGTTCAAATGTGAATAAGGTAATCCTATTCTTTAGATGAGCAAAAAGTCTTGGAGATTTTAAGTCAAACATTAATTGAGCCAAAGTAAGGAAATATGATTCAACGTTGCCGTGGTTTTGTTGCCTTATTTGGCGCAATAAAAACTAATGTGTGCACTATGATTAGCGACATACTAAGTAGTTTTGATTGGCAAGTTTGGAGTTATGAAATTAGTAAGCTCTCAATAGATCTAGATATGATCCTGAATATTGAGCTACCCGGATTGATTTTGTAATTTGACTTGTAATAATGTTACATCATTGGATGAAGCAACATCCAAAAGTCACGTCATCCAAGAAATGCGATCTTAAATGAGTTAGTCATTAAGTGTAAGACGAGTAGCCAATATGAGTAGTATTTTTCTCTCTACCCAATTGATGGGAGTAGATGGAGAAAAATTTCACGCACTATGGTAGTGTGCATTGAAGTATTACTTGGAGTTAACAGATTAGTGCGTAGAAACTGCAAAATCTATTAGCACTAAGTAAGAAGATTAGCACCTAGTGGCTGCAAAATCTATTAGCACTACCAATTTGTCTAAGTCTAGACACTTACTGTCTCCACACTTGAGTGTGAAACATGAGAATGTGCTTCTTTGTATGTTTCCTTAGCTAGGCTAATACTTTTGAATGGCGTCCACTAAGCGCAAAAGTTACAGTATAGTAATGAAAAGGTCAAGGTCAACAAGGTTATTATGACTCTAAAAATTTGACACATCGCTCGTGAGAGCATTGTATTGAATTAGACTCTTCAGCCTAATTCGCACTTAAGCTGATTTAGGAGCTATCATAGATTGATAGCTTATTCTCTCATTCTTGTGGATAGTAGAATTAATTAAAACTAACTATGAAGCGAGAAACAAATATAGCAAGAGGAGTATCGTCATGTTTCAACTAGATACGGTAAAGTATGTGGAGAATAAAATTGACTTAAAAGTGCAGGGGATTAGCACTTACTAGTTAAATTTGCAACTTAGGTGCACTTGATATCTCCATAACATCCTTTTATGATCTAGTGAACATTAGTTAGCCATGAGTTATTACCTAGTTGGGCCTAAACCTTTACACATGTCTTTGAGAACTCACTCGTTAAGATTATTGAAATTAGTTTATGACATTAGTCAAGAACCGGTAGCTTATTGTACTTAATCACATTAATGAAAAGATGACATGGATGGTTTAAGTAGACCCTCTCAAGCCCACTCGCTTGTGGCATCTTGCTCTCATGTGAATGTGTAACTTTATTCGCAATGGTTACGCACAGGTAAGTAGAAAAGCCGCAAAGGGGAATCTATATTGGCGCATTTAGTCCACAATGATATTTGTGACTAGATATATGTAAGGATATGATGGCTAGCCCCAATCTCGACACATTTATAGATTACAATATACATCTTAGTTAAGACTATTTGATCTTCCATAAGTCAAAAGTTTTGAGATGATTTTTGACATTGCACATATGAGGTCGAGATCAATTAGATAAGAGCTTTTGTGCTTTTAGTTTTGACCGAGGCGGCAAGTATATATTTGAGTTGTTTTTTAGAAAGCTCTGTGACGAGAAAGGGATGCTTAGAAAATTGATTATTCCTAGTACTTAG
The DNA here is from genome assembly GCF_004153795.1 of Camellia sinensis. NCBI lineage: Eukaryota > Viridiplantae > Streptophyta > Magnoliopsida > Ericales > Theaceae > Camellia > Camellia sinensis. The sequence continues at coordinate 121,216 of NW_021026680.1, read as the reverse complement.
CAACACAATGGTGTAATAGAGATAAGGAATTAAGTATTGTTTATGTTAGGTGGATGATGGCGCAATATGTTTCCCAATTGAGAATTACACTTTAGTTTGTTGCATACAGCCCTAACTAAGTACCCTCCATATTAGATTTTACACTCCATTTGAGTAATAGGTTAGCAGAGAGCCATTTGTGGGCAATCTGTAACCATCAAGCAGCTTGTCTTTATTTTACTTCTCATAAGGTTGTGAAGTTAAAACCTAGAGTTCTATGGCGCATTATTGTATGCTGTCTTGTAAATGCTTAGGGTCATGTGGCGCATTATTGTATGCTGTCATGTAAACCCTTTAGGTCATGTGCTTATAGGTGAGCAGCTTTGTGGGAGTGTAACTAAGTCACATAAAATTTTCTTAATAAAGGTGACATGAATAGAGTTTTGGAACTCTATAAGATAGAGAATTCTAAGTATGGAGCTTCATGTAGCCTAGTTGAGAATGGAAAGAAATTTCTAATATCCTAGGAACAGTTGGAGCAACGTGCCTACTAGTGGATTACTCTATTAGAGAAGAATACTCTACATTCTTAGTTGCGTGGTAACGAATGTGAAAATTTTCCACGTTATCACTAGGTGATTGAGAGGGAAACATCCATGATTGCTCTGCAAGATGATAAAGAGCTTAGGATAATGCCAAAGGCTCTCTAGTCCCCTACTTTTAGAAAGTGAATCAATGTTACACATTTTAAGAGAAAGTCTTTGAGGATTAATCATTTCTAGGATTTGGTTGACTTTCCGCTATGACGCGAAATTGTTCTAAAGTTATGCGCGATTTGGATAGTTACTTTTTGAGGCATAAGACTCGCTAGATACTGAAAAGTCGTACCATTAAGGAAGGCGTAGACCATCAGAAGACTTCCTCCTAGGAAGTGAGGTTAGTTCGACTTAGGGTATGATTGACATGAGTTCGGAACTTTACTTTGTGGACATTGTGACCCAACTTCTCATTGGAGAATTGGATTATTAGATCCGTAGAGATTTACCTTTTGCTTTTATGGTGAAAAGTTAGAAGTGCAAAAAGATTGCTAGTTCTAATAAATCTTTTACGATCTAAAACAATTATCTAAATAGTGGTTCTTAGATTTCATCGAGCCATGATAGGCCAACGATGATCAATGAAGACCACTGAGGCATGATCAATGGTCCAAAAGAAGTTTTTGGCATAACCTACAAGAGCCAAAAAGTCAAAAAGTTACTAAAAAATTTTTAAAAGTCCATACTATTTGGGAGAAGTTTGTGGAGGAAGCCTTGAAAGAAAAATTATTATTTTGCCCTTTGAATTCAACTACCCAAAAGTCAAAAAGTTAAAATTCAAAAAGTCAACAAGGGTAGAATGGTCATTTTGATTTTATTATAATATTTTATTGCAGATCTTTTCATAAAAAGTCAAAAAATTATCCAAAACATACATATTTTTTTTCTCTACTTTTTAAGCTAAAAAGTCAAAAAGTGCACTTATATAGCACATCCCAAACAACCCCTAGTCATTATGAGCCAGAAATTTATAGGGTTGTCGCCACCTAAGGTTGGTAACCATTTGTTTTAGACATGATAGACATGGCTGATGTAATTTATATGCTCGAATGTACAATCCTTAGGAATTGTTCTAGAAGAATTCTCGGTTTGTCTTTGATGACTTATATGAGGAATATCCTAAAATAATTCTAGATGCGAAATTGCAAACCCATTGACTTACCTATCGATAAAAGCTAAAGCCTCAACTATTGAATAAATTCTTAGATTGTCTCTAGGAGAAACAGATAACCTATATTTCTTGATCTTTTGTCGTGAGAGCCTAAAGTACGCTATGTGGGCGTATTTTGCATGATGAGTATTATCTTTTGTAAATGGTCAACTAACTAGTGTAGACATTGACCTTGCTCATTAGACAATGGATAGGATACTCTATTAGTAATGTATAAATTTGCTCCATGTAAGATTCAATGCGCTAATTGGGCGAATCTTGAATGAATGCAAATTGGTCACCAAAATATCTTTAGAGAGGTACTTGGGCAAGAGATAGTGATCTTGAACCACTTCATGTGAGGCGCACAAGGTGGATTCTGTTGTATATGTTTATCTCAAGAGATGTTGATAAGGCCTATGCTTGGAATCTAGAATTGCGCAAATTGTAGTTGTGTTTTTCAATTGATCACTTATTTTTGTGAGATTATGGGATATTGATGCTATTATGGTTTGTGTCATAATGATTAGCAGATGATGATGTCAGCAGGCAAAATTGGCTAACTCACACGAACAATCGCCCTTGGTGCTTGAGAGCGAGCAAGGATGAGACTAGTAGTTTATTTTATTTTGGGCCAAGAGAGGCTTAAATTATCCACTATGTATGTTTCTTTGGTTGCAACCAAGATGAGGTTGTGTTAAAGACCAAATATGGATGTTAATACCCACTTTCTATGTTATGCATGTTATGATTAACTAGATGCGAGATCTTATTTGGCACCTAGAAGGCAAGCAAATAGAGAATTCAGGTTAGGTGTTAGAAAGCAACTAAATTAAGATCTGTACGATGTATAGAGTATGATGTCACTCTTTAGAATAGTTACTCCACCGTAACATGTATTCATACTATATGTGCTTGACAACCGAGTAATAAGGTGAGAGAATGGATCACTATCTCCTTACTGTGTGAGTCTTACATGTCATTATTGATATGACTTTCACTTATTGTAGACACCCCATTTTTGACCGACCTTAAGACTCAGACGTCACCAGTTGAGCGCTCGGTGATATTGCATATAGTGCTCGTTCAGAAGTTTCAGAGTCTCGGCTGCGAGCCTTGCCTCCGGACTTCCGGACTCTTTCATGCTTTGCCTCGGTTTGTGAACCAAGCTCTGTTTTCTCTTCTTGAAGGGAGGGAGAGGTCTCGTAGATCATCTCTCAGTGGCCCTAGGCTACGTTTCGTGGTCGTAGGCCATTTTGCCCGTTTGGAGTCCAGTTTCCGATTTTTCGAAGCCGTTGGCCGTGTGCCTCGGTTCGGGACCGCTTAACCACCTCCGTTTGCTCCGATTTTTGGCATGCATCTTATTTGCTCCCTTTTGAGGGACACTGTGGCTCGAGAGACCAACTTTGTGGTCGAACACCCCTTTCGGTGCCTAACAGTCAGTTTTCGGGGCCTCGAACTGCGCGTTTCGACCCCCAAACCTCCATTTTGCATCGGTTTGAGTTCATTTTTGGCAGGGACCTCTGTTTCATTGTTAGGAAGGTCGTAGAAGGGTGGAAGGCCAGCAATTGTTCTGACAACCAGTTTTATTCCTCCATCGCCCTCCGTCGCCCGTTTTTCCCACTTAAAAGCCAATGTTGACCACCATAAGGCCACTTTTTCCAGCCCTAAACCACATATTTGTGTTGTACACACCTACGAGGCCACCAATATCACATGGCCGGCCAGTAATTGTGTTTGACCCTTTTGAACCCCTCCAAAAAGTGGGCTTTTCTCTCTCCTGGTTTACTTTCTCTAGTTTTTGACCACATGGTTGTGTTGTGCACACATGAGAGGCCCTCTTTTTGGCATGGCCGGCCATTAATCTTCATTGAGCCTTTTGACCCTTGGCCGACCGGCCATGGGGAAGGCCGACCGGCCACCTAAACCCTAGCAAACCAGCCGGCCTTGATCCTCTCTCCAGGTACATTACAAATATGTATTTTGTTTCCCCCCAGATTGTGTATCCGGGGGGGCCAACTTTTGGGGGGAAACTTGAATTCCATTCCCCCCCTTTTTTCCCCCCTCTTTTGCCTATATATCCAGGCCATTCCAGCAGCTTCTGGGGGTTACAAAAATTTTCTTTGAGGCTCCCACATTGTATCTCTCTCTCTCTCTCTACACTCCAACCCTCAAAATCTCCCAAACCCTACACCACCACATAGCACCACACCACCACCATCCTTTCCAACACTTGGAGCTGGTTTTCCAGGGGAAATGAGCACCTTTTCTCAAGCCAAGAGCTGCTGAAGCTTGGTTTACAAGGGTGAGTCTTCATTCTCCCTCTTTTGTGCTTTATTTTGTTCTATATCTAAGCCATACTTGCTTACATTTTTGGGCTCCGACCCTAACTGAAAATAGTCATGTTTTGATGTATTTTTCATGATTGATTAAGGGTCCTTCCATGTTTAAGGTCTCTAGCTACCACTTGCTTCTTTACCTCTCTTGTATGCCTCTTTCTTGCATAGTATTTTAGGCCTCTTTTTAAACTGTTTTGAGCTTGGTTATAAACTGTAAAGTGGCTCATTTTGAGACTTTCTTCAACATTGTTGAAGAGCTCTTCACTGTTTGAGGCTTCCTTTTGTCACTTGCCTCTTTATCCTTCTTTTGGCCTTATTTTTGCATGTTTTGTTAGCCCCTTGTGCTTGTATTTTTGGGCTCTGATCCGAACTTTAAATAGTCATATTTTGACCCCCTCTTCATATTTGATCAAGGGTCTTTTACTGTTTGAGGCTCCCTTTTTACACTTTGTGTTTAAACCTTCTTTTAGGCCTATTTTTTGCATAGTATTTCAAGCTTACTTGTGCACTGTTTTGGGCTCGTCCATAAACTGTAAAATACCTTATTTTGAGCCCCTCTTCAACTTTGTTGAAGGGCTCGTCATTGTTTGGGGCCAGCATCTGCTACTTGCTTCTTTATCTCTCTTTTGGGGCCATTTTTGCATGTTAACTTAGCCCTATTTGTGTTCACTTTTTGGCCTTACTTAAAACTGTAAATATGCTTTTTTTGGGACTTTCTTGATTCTATCTTCACACTTCGTGTTCAAATAATGCATGCTTTGAATAGCCATAGGTCATTCCATGTACCTAATTTCATGTTTCAAGTCTCATTCCATGTATCGGGTGCCATGTTTCCATGTTTTGGGATCATTTTGCATCACATTTCAGTGCTGAAACTTGCATGTTTGTATGCCATATTTCGTGCCTTGCCATGCCTTGTTAGAGTAGCATTTGTGCCTTAGGATCGGTCCTCGGTTTGCGTGCATGTGTGCACGCATTTCGAGTGTCTCATTTTTCATCTCATGGCTACTAATGTGAATGTGGCTGAGGTCCACTCACGTTGGTATAAGTCCGTTTTGCATTGTGTATGCCATTTCATTTCATAGCATTGTGTATGCCATGTTACCTCGTGCATCGTGTATGCCATTTCATAGCATTGTGCATGCTAGGTTGTATATTAGTTGCATTCATGCACGTCATGCATATTGCATTGTGTTTGGGATAGGGGTTAGCCTGAGCACGGGAAATGAGGGACGTTTCGTACTCCGAGTGACGGAACATGTCTCCATTCCCAGTCACCGACACTCCGGATTATCCATGATGGAGTTTAGGTTTCGTTGTGTTTATATGTGCATTCATTTCATATTGAGCCGTGCAATTCGACTCCTCAGCCATCATACATCGATATGCGTGATTGGTGACACGAGGATCGAGGACTACACTCCCTGAAGGGTAGTCATGCATACATATGTGAAAATATTTTGCCATGCCCCTTTCTTGCTCTCTATTACAGCAAATCAAGAGTCAGCAGCCTTCCGGAGCTTGGCACGCATCCCAAGAACAATTGCAAACAGAGGCTAATTGGGGCATCGCAATGGATTTCCGCACAAGGCAACCCGGACATGCATCATTCATCATCCGGATCAGAGTTGAGGCAGTCCCTAGCTTGCATGCTAGTGTACAGCTTACCTAGTTTAATTTGTTAATTAATTAGGATTTTGTAATTATTTGGACTGTAATATTTATTCGGGACTGTATATTATTTATTCGGACCCTCTGCACGAGGGCGCAACTGTAATAAGTGTGCATGCGTGTGATGTATGTCTTCCAACCCCACATCTTTCTCCTTTTTATTTATCTGCTTATGATGGTTAGATTAGGGCATGTTTCAATTAGCATACAGTATGATAACATGTTTGCATTCATTCATCTGTTTTGCATGCACCGAGCCCGGCACATCATACTAACTGCATTGTATTTCAATTCCAAGTTAAATACATGCTAGTTGTAGCATTTCATATGCCATGTCTAGAATAGCCGAGCCTGCTATAGTTGCACTTTTGCATGTGTTGCATTAGGCATTTCTGTATAATTAGGATCATGCATGGATTTCTAATTAGCTTCTGTTTTGGCTTGGAGTACTCGGTAAGTTTTATGCTTTAGCATCCTTGCATGTGTGTGAGTGACTACCATGATAGCATGTTTGCCATGAGACTAAGTGCTTATGTGATATAACTGCCTGAATGCCTGTGGGTGAAGGTTGGGTTATTTGAGTTGGAACAATTCGTTAAAATGTGTGTTTTAAGCCCACTAGATAGTGGCAAAATCATGTTTTCTAAGCCCACCTGAGGGTGGCAAATAATTGAACAAACAGATGTTGCTTATAGATTTCACAGCAAAAGAAAAAGAGAATAGTTCACCGTCAAAGACGAACTTGAACAAATAGCCAGCTTTTCAAAAAGCGAACATGAAAAAATGTTTTGTTCCAATTCAGGCGATCCAGTCTATACTTATATGTTGTGTGCATCACATAGTAACCTAGGCTAATAACTGGTTTAAGGACACACAAAGTTTTCAAAAATATATATCATGGTTAGTAGAGGCCGATCTTTGATCGGGCGAGCGGGGGTGCTCACGAAGTGACCTTCCCCAATCGTACCCAAGTTCCCGAGCCGAGGCAACTTTGGTGATGACGGACACGTGGCCTTAGGCAAACGAGTCAGGGTTTCCTAAATTTCCCCAAAATAAAACATTTAGGTGGCGACTCTGTATCTGGCAAAGCAGTCCATGTTTGGCATTTCTTTCAAAATCTGTTTTCTCAAAACGATTTGCCAGATTTGGGCTCTTTGGTTCAGATTTAGAACCGTGACAATTTTAGAGTCCTGAACTGTAGTGAACCCAATATCGAACGGAACGGGGGACTCGTCCCTCCTGGGCCGTTCGGGGACGTTTACAGTTTCTGACGACTCTGCTGGGGATTTAGAGAACTTGACTCGAACTCATGATATCTTGTTTTGACTAAACTTGTGTGTTTCTTTGCATTGCATTTGTATTGGTGCGCCTAGGACACCGTGTTTGCCATCTGCTATTCCTGAACGGTTTGCCGGAGGCTTGTCTTGTCAAGACATGACCATAAGGCTGACCGGTTGTGGGCTCTGCCAGTATGGGAACACAAACCCTGGTCTTACCGGGCCACCCTTTTGACCATTTAACCTAGTGCATATTCAGAATCCATAGTGACCATTCCAAGCTAGAACAGGTTGCTTGCTCGATTTAGGTTGTTTGAAACCGCTGCGTGCGTAGTGAAATCCTAGCTCCTGACAAAATAGGACAGGGAAACCCTACCCCAACATAGGGGTGTTTTGGCTCTCACTTGTTTGCTATGTGCTTTTAGAGTGCGTCTCTATAGGAATACATGTATCAGTCTACAAGTTTGGGCATCAGGCCTGCAGGCACCAGTTTAGTAGTTTGGGCATCAGGCCTGCGGGCACCAGTTCAGTATTTTGGGATTCAGTTTACCTAAGGGTATCAGATTTGAGATTGAATTTTGGGGGCAGAATTCAGTAGAGGGCACAGTCATCCTGCTACACTCGTATCTGTTTTGGTGAAGTTGAGCTGAGGTGCTGTTTGTTTTCTCTTTTGCTAGGGTAGTCCTGGAACCATAGCTTCAGAAGGCTCCGATATCCCCCGAGGTTTATCGAACTTGTGCTGATAGACTTTGTCAGGTCAGAAATTCAGTTCAAGGGCAATCAGTGTTCCTTTGCCAGAGGCAGGGTAAAAGGGCCAGTCAGGCACAAATCACCAGTTCAGCAGTTACCAGATCAGTGGCCCTTATCCATCCCACCAGTGAACAGTCAGGCTGAGGTCTCAGTTTCTACTGCAGGGATAGATACCAGTCAGTTAGATGGATCAGCAGAACACATTAGGGATGGAGACAATGTTGTGCCAAATGCAAGAAAGTGTGAAACTCATGCAGCAAGATGTTGTCCGCCAAGCTGAATTTGCCAAACAGCAGGCTGCGGTCATGGCCTAACAGGCAGAGCTAATCACCAGATTGCAACGGCAAAACGGAGCATCTGCTTCGCATCAAGCTCCGCCCCCACCAGTAGATCTAATACCCGGGGAGACGCCAAATGTCCAGGAAGGTACGGACATTCCGACAGGGCCGGCTCTGCCCCCAATCTTACCCCAGCTGTCTAAAGCACCAATCAACCCACCGGACTCTCCCTTTGAGTTCGAGGTAGACCATACAGCGTTAAAGTTGAGCAAGCTTGAAAAGTTGTTCAAAAAATCCCAGGGGGTAAAGTCCATCCCGGACATTGAGGACGGGTACACCGACGCAGCTGTGACACTGCCAGACAGGTTCAAGATGCTTCACATCGACCGTTTTAACTGGTCAGGAGATCCCATGGTCCACCTGAGTTTGTTTTCAGATGTTCTGCGCCCGATGGGCTTGACAAGATTACAAAAGCTTTCCCTTTTTGGCAGGACCCTGTCAGGTATTGCGGCCATCTGGTATGCCAAATTAGAGGATTCAGTGAAACGAAGCTGGGAAGAGATAGCCGAGGCCTTCGTCGCACAATATTCATACAATACCCAAATCGAGATTACGACCCGTGATCTTGACACGACGAGGCAGGAGCCTAAGGAGAGCTTCTCAAAATTCGTGGCCCGCTGGAGGGCCAAGGCCTCAATGATGACCATTAGGCCAACAGATAAGGATCAAATACGGATGGTTGTGCGCAACCTCCAACCCAAACTAATGCAGAAAATGATCGTGCTCCCCTTCCCTACCGTTTCAGATTTGCATGAGATGGGAGTACAGATCGAGGATGCTATGAAGCAGGGCCTCATTGACCAGGAGAAGGAGCAGCCCAGGAGGGCGTTTACCCGCAGTTCGAATGCGACCACCAGCAGTGACGCAGCTGCAAGATCTTCTGAAGTGGGCATGGTTTCCACCACCACACCAAGAGCAGCCACCCCCTTTGTTGGTGCATCCACTTCAAACCCCCGAACTTCAGACTATCTACCCCGAGGCAAGAGGGTTTTCACCCCACTCTATATGTCTTTGTCTAAAGCCCTGGGGGTCCTACTCAGGAAAGGACATCTGAAACCGTTAGAGCAACAGCCTCTACCCGATCCTCTCCCTCCAAAACATGACCCAACTAAGTACTGTGCTTTCCATCAACAAACCTGTCATGACATCGACAGTTGCGTCCATCTCCGCCATGAGATACAAAATTTAATTGACAACGAGGTCATCCCCGCACCAGGTCCTGCAAAGTCTATCGGCACTTGATCAGTGAACTTGTAGGGGATAATGTGATGTGATCGAGGGATGAACCACCTGCGGGCGGCGTTCAGTTTATTTCAGATATGGTGTATGGCACGCACTGTTTTGAGCATTTGTGAATGCTGGTTTTTGTACATTCTGACTTAGGTATTGGGTCAGTCTTGTTGTTTTGTTTTTGAGTCTGTCTTTTTGTTTTGAGTTAGCCTCTTTTGTTTTGGGTTTGTCTTGTTGTATCGAGTCAGCCCTGTTGTATAGGAGTTGTTACCTCACCATTTTGTTTTGTGTTTGTCTTTTCGTTTTGTTTTGAGTCTATTTCTGCCTTGGAGCCAGTAACGCCAGCAGATTCGAATGAGCAGTAGTGGTTTTTCATGCTTTTATGTTTGCTTCTGCCGTGTGCCAGTTGTACCAAAAATTCCAAATGAGATGGCAGTATTTGACTAGAAGCTGTGTCTTTTCTATGCCTTGAATTCATTGCATCGACCTAAGTTTTCCAAAACTTTTTGAACATTGCGGTGAAAACGAAGAGGAAGGAATTCCTCGGGTTTTGCAAAATTTTGATCAATTAAGAGAAAGAGAGGCGTGCTAAGCCCCTTAATGAATGAAATCATGCTTGTTAGTGTGAGTACTGAGAAGGACCCTGGCTTGATCCAGACTGGTTTCACACTATCTTCAGCGCAAGGGATTTGTCGCTTTCTTAAAAATTTTCAAAAACAAAACGTTTTGCGCGGTCCTGTGAAGAATTGTGTGGAATCGCTCTTGAGATTGTGCAGCTTAGGATCGCTCTCAGCCTCGAGACTTAAGCCCTTGCTTTCAAACCTTGACCTTGGATTCAGAGTGTTCAACGGTCAACCGCGATATGAGGCCTGTGTGGCCAGATTTGAAACAGCCCTCGAACAAGAGGCACCAAAGTCAGATCAAGAAGATCAGACCTCATCAGAAGAAGCTTGCAAAGCTAGAACAGAAACACCCCTTGAATTAGGGGCAAAAATGTCCGATGTGCTCGAAGAGCCGAAGATGGATCCTTCTGCAAATCGATACAACAGCCGCTCTCTTGGATACGGATGGCTTCGAGATCCTAAAACCATTTGGCATGGACTTGTTACACTTTTATCCTTTGAGAGGCTCGCTGGGCCGAAAATCCGGAAAGGGCGACCCAGACAAAAGTTAGAGCAAGAAAAGTTATATACAAAAGGCAAAAAGAAAAAAAGAAGAAAAGCAAAAAAAAGAGAAAAAGAAGAAAAGAAAAAAAAAAAAAAAAAAAAAAAAAAAAAAAAAAAAAAAAAAAAAGAGAAGAAAAAATGAAAAAGAAGGAAGAACAAAGCTCGCAAAGTCGAAAACCCACGACGGGCGCCTTGGCAAAAGTTAGAGCCTAAAAAGGAGAGGTTAAATACCCGAGTGTACCTTAACCCCGAACTACGTAAGGCTTGATTCCCATGTTTGGGATACGTAGGCAACTTCATTCTGAAACCCAGCCGTAAAACACTTCAAATTCGATTGTGTCCATGCGATGGTTTTGGTCATCTTTGTCTTCTCTGTATCTGAGAGTCTGGTTGTGTTCGTCGCTCTAAGGACTGACTACAATGCGCTGCAGTGCTATCCAAACAAAGGGCAACTTTCCGTTGCCATTCAAAACGCCGCAGTGCCATGCAGCTCTCTTCGAGCAAGGGGGCAATTTTCGTCCAGATCCGAGGTTGTGCGTCTCAAGAGTAGGTTCCGTGCTTGTTAAGCATTGGCCGTTTGCAAAAATAGTTTTTGAGAATTTTTATTGAGGTTGACTAATTCTCTCGAAAATTATTCCAATTTTTCCAAAACTGGACCATTTCTTGGACCCAAAAAAGGAAAATTTTCAGTGCTCATAGCCTGACTTGCATGATTTTAAATCAGAAAATTGAACAAGCATGTCAATCTAACTCTCATTTTGGTCAAAATTGTTTTAGTAGAAAGCCAAAAACAAAAAATGGTCGAAATGATGAACTAGGGCATAGTTGAGTCAGGTGTTCTGTCTTTTCCCCATTGTCAACATACTTGCCAGAAAGGGCACCATACTTGCCAAGAAGGGCACCATACCTACCAGAAAAGGGCACCACTGAAGCTATCCGCAAAAGGGCTGAAAGCTCTCTCACCCGCCGAGCAACGAGGTATCAAGCTAAGTGCGAAGCACGAACTGGAATGGGACAAGACATTCACTCCCTTATCTGGACAGATCTGATCACGTCCAAACTCCCCAGCAGAGCATCGTCAACCGATGTCAGCTGCAGATTTGCTACACACCCGGTTGTAACATAGCCCCTCTGTGGAAAAAACTCACTGTTGTGAACAAGAAGAAGAATCTAGCAGAACGCTAGGGGCAAGAGCCCGCAACTGTCTGTTTATTCATCAACTACCCAGTGAAGGGATTAAAAATGAGAGATTGAATAATAGAGAGATGTGCGATGAGAGGAAAAGTGAGAAACGGGCTTTTTTAGAAAAATAGAGATTGAGTGCCAGAGTGACGTGAGAATCACAAATGAGAAAAGGGTGGGAAACAATACCCAGAGAAACTGGCTCCTCGTGTGCCGAGAGGTCTCTCAGCTTTGTAACACGTCTGTGTGTCATGTCTCTTGTTTTGTTTGTCTCGATTCTGGATTTGAGTCGTTCCGAGCGTGTCTTGATGTGTTTAGGTTGTTTACCTTTTGTTTTTCGTTGTTGAGTCTTTTTCGCTGTGTTCAGTCGTAAGCTCAATACCTGGTCAAGAACTCATTTTCTCAATTTCAAAAAATGATTTGTTGTGTGCTCAGAGTGCTGTGCCATTCTCCACATTTGTGCAAAAAAGGGAATTTGTTCTTTTGAAAATTGCAGGGTTCAACCCAGGTCATATGAGAACAGTAAAACTAGGACCTATCTGAAGCTATATGGGTTCCAGACTGTAAAGCAAAAGAAAAGAAGGAAAACCGAAGCATCTGAGTGTGTTTCACCTCCAACAAATTCCGTGATTGTACTCCGGAATCCGGATGTACCTCTTCAGGCCTTGTCAGTGCTCCGAAGAATGAGTGTGCCTCTACTCGAAGCTTAAACCTGCTTCAAGTCAGAATGGCAATTAAAGCAGCAGCAGATGTTATCCCTCACCAATGTAAACAGGGTGTCCCTTTTTCGAGCAGAGTTGTGTTGCCAAGTCCTCCGAAAGGTAAATCGGGGGCACCAGAGTACATATTTGATACCCTTCCATTGCATAGAATGTGAACTTTCATATACACTTCGGTTGCATGCGTGTCGCGCATCATTATGTTTCTGCATAGAATATGCCTTCAATGTTGCATAGAAAATGCCCCCATACTTGCATAGAAAATGCATTTTATCGCAATTTCTTGTGCATCTGCATTGCATTGTTTTGCGCACTCCTTTGTTTGGAAACATTGGGATGCGTTCTTTTGTTTCTTATACCTTTCTGAAACACCGGGATACGTCCCTACGTTTTCGTTTCTCCCTTCTTTCGAAACACCGGGATACGTCCCTACGTTTCCCTTTCTCCTTTTTTTTCGAAATACCGGGATACATCCCTATATTTCTCCTACCTTTCCGAAGCACTGGGATACGTCCCTATATTTCTTCTTCCATTCCGAAACAATGGGATGCGTCCCTATGTTTCTTTTTCCCTTCCGAAATAACGGGATACGTCCCTATGTTTTTCTTTCCATTCTGAAACAACGAGATACGTCCCTATGTTTCTTCCTTCTCTTCGAAACGCTGGGATACATCCCTATGTTTCTCTTTCCATTCCGAAACAACGGGATACGTCCCTATGTTTCTCTTTCCATTCTGAAACAACGGGATATGTCCCTATGTTTCTCCTCCTCTCCGAAACACCGGGATACGTCCCTATGTTTCTTCTCCTTTGTCGAAACACCGGTGTAGACACCCCATTTTTGACCGACCTTAAGACTCAGACCTCACCGATTGAGCGCTTGGTGATGTTGCATACCGTGCTCGTTCAGAGGTTTCAGAGTCTCGGCTGCGAGCCTTGCCGCCGGACTTCCGAACTCTTTCATGCTTTGCCTCGGTTTGCGAACCAGGCTCTGTTTTCTCTGTTTTCTCTTATCGAAGGGAGGGAGAGGTCTCGTAGATCATCTCTCAGTGGCCGTAGGCTACGTTTCGTGGTCGTAGGCTATTTTGCCCGTTTGGAGTCCGGTTTCCGATTTTTTGGAGCCGTTGGCCGTGTACCTCGGTTCGGGACCACTTAACCACCTCCGTTTGCTCCGATTTTTGGCATACATCTTATTTGCTCCCTTTTGAGGGACACTGTGGCTCGAAAAACCAACTTCATGATCGAACACCACTTCCGGTGCCTAACAGTCAGTTTTCGGGGCCTCGGGCTGCGCGTTTCGGCCCCCGAACCTTCATTTTGCATCGGTTTGGGTTCATTTTTGGCAGGGACCTCTGTTTCATTGTTAAGAAGGTCGTAGAAGGGTGGGAGGCCAGCAATTGTTCTGAAAACCAGTTTTATTCCTCCGTCGCCCTCTGTCGCCCGTTTTTTCTCACTTGAAAGCCAATGTTGACCACCCTAAGGCCACTTTTTCTTGCCCGAAACCACATATTTGTGTTGTACACACCTGGGAGGCCACCAATATCATATGGCCGGCCAGTAATTCTGTGTGACCCTTTTGAACCCCTCCTAAAAGTGGCCTTTTCTCTCTCCTGGTTCACTTTCTCCAGTTTTTGACCACATGGTTGTGTTGTGCACACATGGGAGGCCCTCTTTCTGGGGTGGCCGGCCACTAATCATGATTGACCCTTTTGGCCCTTGGCCGGCTGGCCATGGGGAGAGCCGGCCGGCCACCTAAACCCTAGAAAAGTAGCCAGCCATGATCCTCTCTCCAAGTACTTTACAGATATGCATTCTGTTTCCCCTAGATTTCGTATCCGGGGGGCTGCACTTTTGGGGGGAAACTTGAATTCTTTCCCCCCCATTTTTCCCCCATTTTTCTCCCCTCTTTTGCCTATATAACAGCAGCTCCAGCTCCTATCTGAGGGTTACAAAAATTTGCCCTAAGCCTCTTGCATTGATCCTCCCTCTTCTCCTCTTCCAAGCACCAAAACCTCTCAAGTCCTACACCATTTACCCTACACCCCTTAGCACAAGGCATCCATACTCCATACCAGCAGCTTGAGGCTATTTTTCAGAGCTTAGGAGCACCCAAACTTGGTCCAAAAGGCTGTCAAAGATTAGTCTTCAAGGGTAAGTCTCTTTCTCCTCTTCTTGGCTCTTTTTTTGCATACAATCTAAGCTATACTTTCTTGCATATTTGGGCTCCGACCCTAACTGAAAATAGCATTATTTTGAGCTCATTTTCATGTTTGTTTGAGGGCCTCTACCTGTTTGAGTCTTTCTTTTAACACTTGCTTCTTTACCTCTCTTGTATGCCTCTTTCTTGCATAGTATTTTTGACCTATTTATAGACTGTTTTGAGCTTGGTTATAAACTGTGAAGTGGTTTATTTTGAGCCCTTCTTTAACATTGTTGAAGGGATATTCACTGTTTGAGGCTTCCTTTTATCACCTGCCTCTTTATCCCTCTTTTGGCCTCATTTTTACATGTTTTGTTAGCCCCTTGTGCTTGTGTGTTTGGACTCTGGTCCGAACTGTAAATAGCCTGATTTTGACCCCCTCTTCTTGTTTGATCAAGGGACCTTTGATGTTTGAAGCTCCCTTTTTGCTCTTTGTGTTTAAACCTCTTTTTAGGCCTTATTTTGCATAGTATTTTAAGCTTGCATGTGTACTGTTTTGGGTTTGATCATAAAATGTAAAATACCATGTTTTGGGCCCCTCTTCAACTTTGTTGAAGGGCCCTCCTATGTTTGAGGCCAGCAACCATCACTTGCTTCTTTGTCTCCCTTTTGGCCCATTTCTTGCACATTGTTTTAGGCCTGTTTGTGTTTAGATCTGTGACTTATTGTAAACTGTAAAGTACTTTACTTTGAGCCCCTCTTCAACTTTGTTGAAGGGCTCTTGGCCATTTAGGGCCAGAAGCTGCTACTTGCTTCATTACCTCTCTTACGGGGCCATTTTTGCATGCTAGTTTAGTCCTATTTGTGTCCATTGTTTGGACTTGCTTAAAACTGTAAATATGATTGTTTTGGGACTACCTTGAATCTGTCTTCACACTTCATGTTCGAATAATGCATTCTTTGTATAGATATAGGCCATTGCGTGTGCGTAGTTTTGCGTTTCAGGTCTCATTTCATGCATTGGGTGCCATATTGCCATGTTTCGGGGTTGTTTTGCATCATATTTTGGTATTGAAATTTGCATGCTAGTATGACATATTCCATGCCTTGCCATGTCTTGTTAGAGTGGCATTTGTGCCTTAGGTTCGGTCCTCGATTTGCGTGCATGTGTGCACGCATTTCGAGTGTCTCATTTTCATCTTATGGCCTCTTATGTGAGTCTGGCTGAGGTCTACTCATGTTGGTGTAAGTCCATCGTGCATTGTGTATGCCATTTCATTTCATTGCATTGTGTATGCTAGGTTGTATGTTAGCGCATTGTGTATGCCATGTTATCTCGTGCATCGTGTATGCCATTTCATAGCATTGTGTATGTTAGGTTGAATCTTAGTTGCATTTCATGCATTTCATGCATATTGCATCGTGCTTGGGATAGGAGTTAGCCCGAGCACGGGAAACGAGCGACGTTTCGTACTTCGAGTGACGGAACGTGTCTCAATTCCCTGTCACCGTCACTCCGGATTATCCATGATGGAGTTTAAGCCTTGTCGTGTTTTCATGTGCATTCATTTCATATTGAGTCGTGCAATTCGACTCCTCGGCCATCATGCATCGATATGCGTGATTGGTGGCACGAGGACCGAGGACTACACTCCCTGAAGGGTAGTCATGCATATATATGTAAAAATACTTTGCCATGCCTCTTTCTTGCTCTCTGTTACAGCAAATCAAGAGTCAGCAGCCTTCCAGAGCTTGGCACGCATCCCAAGAACAATTACAAATAGAGGCTAATTGGGGCATCGCAATGGATTTCCGCACAAAGAAACCCGGACATGCATCATTCATCATCCGAAGCAGCGTCGAGGCAGTCCCTAGCTTGCATGCTAGTTTACAGCTTACCTAGTTTAATTTGTTAATTAATTAGGATTTTGTAATTATTTGGACTGTAATATTTATTCGGGACTGTATATTATTTATTCGGATCCTCTGCGCGAGGGCACAACTGTAATAAGTGTGCGTGTGTGTGATGTATGTCTTCCAACCCCACGTCTTTCTCCCTTTTATTTACCCGCTTATGATGGTTAGATTAGGGCATGTTTCAATTGGCATACAGTATGATAGCATGTTTGCATTCATTCATCTGTTTTGCATGCACCGGGCTCGGCGCATCATACTAACTGCATTGAATTTTCAATTCCAAGTTGAATACATGTTAGCTGTAGCATTTCATATGCCATGTCTAGAATAGCCGAGCCTGCTATAATTGCACTTTTGCATGTGTTGCATTAGGCATTTCTGTATAATTAGGATCATGCATGGATTTCTAATTAGCCTCTGTTTTGGCTTGGAGTACTCGGTAAGTTTTACGCTTTAACATCCTTGCATGCGTGTAAGTGAATGCCATGATAGCATGCTTACCATGAGGCTATGTGCTTATGTGATATAAACTGCCTGAATGCCTGTGGGTGAAGGTTGGGTTATTTGGATTGGAACAATTCATTCACTGTGTGTTTTAAAGCCCACTAGATAGTGGCAAAATCATGTTTTCTAAGCCCACCTGAGGGTGGCAAATCCACGTCTTAGCCTACTTGCGAGTAGCACCATCAAACCATTTTCAAACAAACAAACATGAAATGTTTCGTTCCAATTCAGGCGATCTAGTCTATACTTGTATGCTGTGCGCATCGCATAGTAAATCTAGGCTAATAACCGGAATAAGAACACATAATGTTTTCAAAAATAGATATCATGGTTAGTAGAGGCCAATCTTTGATCGGGCGAGCGGGGGTGCTCACGAAGTGACCTTCCCCAATCGTACCCAAGTTCCCAAGCTGAGGCAACTTTGGTGATGACGGACATGTGGCCTTAGGCAAACGAGTCAGGGTTTCCTAAATTTTCCCAAAATAAAACATTTAGGTGGCGACTCTGTATCTGGCAAAGCAGTCCATGTTTGGCACTTCTTTCAAAAATCTGTTCTCTCAAAACAATTTCCTGGATTTGGACTCTTTGGTTCAGACTTAGAACTGTGACAAATTGAGAGTCCTGAACTATAGTGAGCCCAATATCGAACGGAACAGGGGGACTTGTTCCTCCCCGGGGCGTTCGGAGACGGCTACAGTTTCTGGCGACTCCGCTGGGGATTTAGAGAACTTGACTCGAACTCATGATATCTGGTTTTGACTATGCTTATGTATTTCTTTGCATTGCATTTGCATTGGTGCGCCTAGGACACCGTGTTTGCCATCTGCTATTCCTCAACGGTTTGCCGGAGGCTTGTCTTGTCAATGCATGACCATAAGGCTGACCGGTTGTGGGCTCTGCCAGTATGGGAACGCAAATCCCGGTTTTACCGGGGCACCCTTTTCGACCATTTGACCTAGTGCTTATTCGGATCCATAGTGATCATTCCAAACTAGGACAGGTTGCTTACCCGTTTATAGGTTGTTTGAAACCGCTGCGTGCGTAGTGAAACCCTAGCTCCTGAAAAATAGGGCAGGGAAACCCTACCCCAACATAAGGGTGTTTTGGCTCTCACTTATCTGTTATGTGCTGTAAGAGTGTGTCTCTACAGGGATTGCATGTATCAGTTTATGAGTTTGGGCATCAGGCCTGTGGGCATCAGTCAGTATTTGAGAATCGGTTATCTGCGGGTATCAGAGATTCAGTTTTGGGGACAGTGATTCAGGGATAATGATCAGTGTTGGAGGACAGTGTGTATTCAGCTTATCGACCGTGTGTTGTTATGCCCGGCTGTGTGTCATGCATTTACTTTAAGCTGTTATGCTGTCCGTTTATCTGTTTATTTATTTCCTTATTGCTTTATTTATCTTTTTACTAGGGCACTTTTAGCACAATTGCTTCCGACCCAGTAGATATTCCCCAAGCACTTTGGACAAGAGGTCGCCGGCTCAATCGATCCGAGGATCTGGTTGACGGACAGCCAGTGTTTCATTCTCTACCTCCAATTGTCAAAAGAAGGCCGAGAAGACGCAGTGTGTCTGAGCAAAGGTTACCAGAACAGTGGTCTACCCTAGCAGTGAATAACCGGGTTGAGGTGTCAGTTTTTGCCATAAAGATACACATACCAGTCAGTCAGCAGGATCAGCAGAATACTGCCAGGATAGAAGAAATGATGCGCCAGCTCCAAGAGAGCATGAGACAAATGCAAGAGGGCGTTGCCCACCAAGCAGAGTTCTCTAGACAGCAGGCCACAGTCATGGCTCAGCAGGCCGAACTAATCACTAGACTGCAACAGCAAAATGCAGCATCTGCCTTACATCCAGTTCCTCCCCCACCAGGGATCCCGTTACTCGAGCTGGCACCTACTGTCCAAAATACCCTGCCAAACACCCAGAACACCTTACCCAATGTCCAGAACATCCAAGAGGACACAGATCTTCCAACGGGGCCAGTTCCGCCCCCGCTTCCGCCTCAACTGTCCAAGACCCATGCACCCAACCACCTGGACTCTCCCTTCGAGTTCGAAATAGACCATACAGCTCTGAAACTGAGCAAGCTCGAGAAGCATTTCAAGAAATCACAAGGAGTAAAGGCTATTCCGGATATCGAGGACAGATATACCGATGTGGCCGTAACGTTGCCAGATAGATTCAAGATGTCGCAGATTGACCGTTTCGACGGATCCGGGGATCCCATGGTCCACCTCCGGTTATTCTTAGATATACTGTGACCAATGGGCCTAACTCGACCACAAAAGCTTTCGCTGTTCGTCCGAACCCTGTCGGGTGTGGCCGCTATCTGGTACGCGAAGTTGGAAGATGAGGTAAAAAGAAGTTGGGATGAAATGGCTGAGGCCTTTGTCGCACAGTACTCGTACAATACCCAGATCGAGATTACAACTCGTGATCTCGAAACAACGAGGCAGGAGCCCAAAGAGACTTTCTCAGATTTCGTAACTCGGTGGAGGGCGAAGGCATCGATGATGACTTTGAGGCCCACTGATAAGGACCAAATCAGGATGATTGTGCGCAACCTCCAACCAAAATTGATGCAGAAGATGATTGTACTCCCCTTCCCCACCTTTTCAGATCTACATGAGATAGGGGTACAAATCGAGGATGCGATGAAGCAAGGTCTGATTGACCAGGACAGGGAGCAACCCCGGAGAACATTTAACCGCAACAATAACGCAGGCCCAACTGGCGCTGCAACCACAAGAGCTTCGGAGGTCAGCATGGTCACCACCATTCCCCCTCCCCTTCCAAGGCCCATGGCAGCCACACCCTTCTCCGGTGCATCCGGAAGCAACACGCAGAGTGGAGCTTGGTTGTGTACTGATAGGGGAGTGGAATTGGTTGTGACGTTAGTTCGTCTGGGGGGTAGATCACATTTTTTTCAACGAGGTCTTGAATCTCGTGACGCAGGCCTGGAAACATTGGTAGTATCATGACGTTCTGCTGGGTGACTATGCATAGTACTTGGCTTGGGGTTGTGGATTGTTTTTTCGGCTCCAGGGGTTTTTAGAGATGCCCTTTCTGCTTAGGACCCCAGCCTTTTTTTTAGTTGGGTGAAGTCTTGGCATTTTTATTTAGTGGTTTGGATTTACTTCGGATGCACCTTTGTGTTTCCATGTTTTGAAGGGGAGGGGGAATGGTGGCTAGTCTCCTTTCTCGTTCTCTCTGGCCCGTAATGTATGTGTCTCTTGGTTTCGTCTGCCTTCTGGTGCATCTGTGGCGTGTCTGTTGTCCTCCGATTTGGTACCCATCTCATGTAGATGCCGAAAGGAGTACAGTTCATCTTCTGCATCCAATTTTGGTGTTGGAGTTGCGCACGAACATCCTGAATTTGTCTTATCTCGTGGCCTTCAAAATCATCAACTGATGCCTTCGCCCTCGCACAGTGTTACGAAATTGATGTAAGTCTTCTTTGCCTGCTCGTTTGTTGAGATCCGAGTTGTTAATCCGATCTGGGTATTGTACGAGTACTGTGCGACTATTAGCTGCATTTCATTCTCAACTTTTTTTTCTTTCCAACTTCGCGTACCAGATAGCTGGCCACACCCCGAAAGGGGTGGGGTATCCGAACAGCGAAAGCTTTGTGTGGTCGGTTAGGTCCATTGGCAGCAGTATATCTGAGAATAACCGGAGTGACCATGGGATCCCGGATCCGTCGAAGTACGGTCAATCTGCGCATCTTGATTTTATTGGCACGTTACGGCCACATCGGTTTTTATATGTCCTCGATATCCGGAATAGCTTTACATCCTTGTTGATTTTTTGAAAAGTTCTTGAGCTTTGCTCAGTTTCAAGCTGTTTGGTCTATTTCGAGACAAGGGAGAGTCACGGTGGTTGGTGTGCCTTTTGGTCTTGCGTTGAGGCGGAAGCTGGGGGCGGAACTGGCCCGTTGGAAGTCCTGTGTCCTCTTGGATGTTCTGGACATTTCGGGTAAGGTGTATTCTGGTGTGTTTGGCAGGTCATTTGGACAGTAGGGCGCTCGAGTAGAACGGGATCCCTGGATGGAGGAGGAACATGGATGTGACGGCGAATGGCATTGCTCCGGTACTATGGCGGGCTTAATATAGTTTCTCCTGGCCTGGCGCATGACGTTGCGGCCACTGCTGCTTTAGAGACTTCGCTTGTGTGGACAGCCCTCAGCATTTCTGTTCATGCTCTCTTGGATTGTGGGCGACATCATGCTTCTCATCCTGCAGTATTCGCTGATCTGCTGACTGACTGGGTATGTTATTGTATGGCAGAAACTGACCCTCAGCCCGCGTTATTCACTGCTAGGGATTAGACCACTGTTCTGGTAACCTTGGCTCCAGACACACTGCGTTCCTTCTTGCCTTCTTCTGCTACTGGAGGGTAGAGAATGAAACACTGGCTGTCCGCTCAACCAGATCTCGATCGATTGGCCGGAACGACCTCTGTGTCCAAAGTGCTTGGGGAATATCTACTTGGGTTCGGTAAGCAATTGTGTTAAAGAACTGCTTGAGTAAAAAGATGAAATAAAGCATAAGAGAAAATAATAAACAGTTTATACGGACAGGCATAACATGGCTTTAAGTAAATGCAACACACAGCCGGGGGGGCATACAACACCACAGCGTAAGCGGGATTTACACACTGTCTCGACCTGGATCATATCCCTGAATCACTGTCCCCAAAACTGAATCTGATACCCGCGCAGATAACGATTCTCAAATCACTGACTGATGCCCAGAGGCCTGTGCCCCAAAATTTCAAACTGATACTATGAATCCCTGTAGGAGACCACTCTTGACAGCAAATAACAGATAAGTGGAGCCAAACACCCTATGTGGGATAGGGTTTCCCTGCCTACTTTGTCAGGAGCTAGGGTTTCACTACGCACGCAGCGGTTTCAAAGCAACCTATAACGGGTAGCACCTGTCCTGCTTGGGAAATCAGGTCAGTAGGTTCCGAATAGCACTAGGTCAGATGGTCAAAAGGGTGCCCCCGGTAAACGGAGTTTTGCTGTTCCATACTGCAGAAGCCACAACCGGTCAGCCTTAGGTATGACCTTGACAAGCAAGCCCTCGCGGCAAAACGTTGCAGATAGAGTGGCAAACACGTGTGGTCCTAGGCCCCGCATCCTGAATGCCATGCAAAGAAATAAAACGCATTAAGCGTAGTCAAAACAGATCGTATCGAGTTCGAGTCAAGTTCTTAACGTCCCAGCGAGTCGCCAGAAACTGTAGCGTCTCCGAACGCCCCGGGGAGGAACAATCCCCCTGTTCCGTGTCGATATTGGGCGCTCACTATTCAGTTCAGGACTCTCAATTTGTCAGCAGGTTCTATCTGACCAAAGAGTCGCAAATCAGCAACAATTCGTTTTGAGAAAATAGATTTTGAAGAAGATGACCCACATGACTGCTTTGGGCCAGATATACAGCAGTCCGCCACCTAAATGTTTTAATTTTGGGGGAAATTTAGGAACCCTGACTTCGTTTGCCTAAGGCCACAGTGTCCGTCATCACCAAGTTGTCTCCGGCTTTTGGGAATTGGTATCGTTGCGCGGAGGTCACTTCGTGAGCACCCCGCTCGGCCATGATCAAAAGATTCGGCCTCTATCTACCTATGATAATCTTATTTTTGAAACATGATGTTTCTTATTACGCGGTTATTATAGCCTAGATTTACTTATGTGATGCGACAGCATCAATGTATATGACTGGATCGCTAATTGGAAACAAACATTTCTGTTTGTTTGTTTGAAAATTGGTTTTATGGGTGCTACTTCGCATAGGCTGAAGACGTGGATTTGCCCCTCAAGGTGGGCCTTAGACAAACATGATTTTGCCACTATTAGTGGGCTTTAACACACAGGTGAATGAATCTCTTCAACCAATAAAGCCCACTGTTCACGCGTATTAGGATTCAGTCAAGTTATATCACATAAGCACAAATTAGCCTCATGGTAAGCTTGATTGGAGTCCACTACACGATGCAAGGATGTAAAGCATTAACTTACGGAGTACCTTCCAAGCCACAACAGAACTATTAGATCCATGCATTGATCCTAATTATACAGAAGTGCCTGTGTCAACAGGTATGCCAAAGTGCAATCTATAGCAGGGCTCGGCTATTACTAGACATGGCATATGAATGCTACGAAGCTAAATGTTGTATTCAACTTGAATTGAAAATTCAAGCGTTAGCATGGATTCCGCCGAGCCCGGTGCATGCAAAAGGAATGAATGAGATTGAAACATGCTATCATACTGTATGCCAATTGAAATGCCCTAATCTAACCATCATAGGCGGCTTAAATAATAGGGAGAAAGACAGTGGGTCTGGATAGACATACATCACACAGCGACGCACACTAGTATTACATATTGCGCCTCCGGCGAGGTCGCGAATAAATAATATACAGTTCCCGAATAGAATATTAGTACGCCTAAATTTACCAAAATTCCTAATTAATTTAACGAATTAACTAGGTAAGCTGACCGAACTAGCATGCAAGCTAGGGACTGCTCGACGGCTGCTTCGGATGATTAATTGATGCATGTCGGGTTGCTTCTTGTGTCGGAAATCATGCCGAACTGCCCACGTTTAGCCGTCTTTGTGAATTGTTTCTTGGTGGAGTTGTATGCTCATACTGGGCTGTATCTTCTATTGGCCTGAACAAGGGCAGAAAGGGGCATTGGCACTTATTTTACATATGTATAGATGACTAACTTTCAGGGAGTGTGTTCCCGGTCTCGGGCCACAATCGTGCATATCGATGCATGATGGCCGAGGAGTCGAGATTGCTCGACTCAATATGAAATGAATGCACATAAAACACACACGAGACTCTAAACTCCATCATGGATAATCCGTTGAGTACGTGGCGCTGACTGGAATTGGAGACAGTCTGTGCAGCTGCGAAGTAACGAACGTCCCTTCGTTTTCCCGTGCGGGCTAACCTCTAATCCCAAGCACGATGCCAATATGCATGAATGGATGAAATGCAACTAAGATTCAACCAACATACACAAGTGCTATGAAACGGCATACAGCGATGCCGAGATAACATGGGCATACCCAAAAACAATTTGCGGCTAACCAATTAAACCTAGATACCAATCTTGAAATGAAATGCAAATGAATGCATTTACCATGATACACGGACCAGTGCGGCATGACTCCAGAGTAGACCTCAGCCGCACTCACATAAGGGCCATAAGATGAAATGAGACACTTCGAAATGGTGCACACATGCACGCAAGAGAGAACCGACCTAAGGCACCAATGTCCACTCCTAACGAACTGGCAGGCATGACATATGGCATACTAGCATGCAATTTCGATACAGAATATGATTGCAAAACACCGCTGAATCATGGCAATAATGGCTACCACGTACATGTGAATGAGACCTGACACATGCAAATAGGCACGGATATGACCTGTATGCTATACAAAGATGCTTATTTGAACATGAAGTGTGAAGACAGAATCAGGTACAGTCCCAAAAAAGCAATATTTACGTTTTAAGGAAGTCAACGAATGGACACAAATAGAGACTAACTTAGCATGGCAAAAAAATGGCGCCAAAGAGGTGATAATGAAGCCCGAGTAAGCTATCTGGCTTGCCCTAAATGGCAAGAGCCCCCTTCAACAAAGGCTTAAAGAGAGGCTCAGAGATAACTTTTACAGTATTACACAGCCACTGAATAACAAACACAACAGGCCTAAGAAACTGTGCAGAGAATGAGGCCAAGGGAGACTAAGAAGCACGCTGATGGTTACTGGCCTCAAAATGAGGAGGGCAGGCTGTTGCATATCATATCTGATATAAGTAGTACTGCGCGCGTGCTCGTCACACGCATCTGATCGCTGGTGATGTGCTTCTTACTATTGATAGAGATATGTTTCAACTCAAAACTAGATACCACAGCAATGCTAAAATACTATGCAAAATAGCTCCTCTAATCAAGGGTTCTAAACACCAATGCAGCAAAGGGGAGCTTCAACCCATCAAAGCGTTCCGCTTGATTCAAAAAAGAGATCGTGAGGGGTCAATGATACTATCAGGCTATTTCAGATCGGACGGTGATGTCTGTTAGTGTGTTTGATTTGTATAATCTTATCACAACTAGTGTCTCCGGTGCTTCGCACCCCGCAAGAGAGTGACGGAGATGTAGAAAGGCATGACGCTGTTCCGAACGCGTCCTATCGCTGTAGTGAATATCCTTCAAACATGTTAAAGAAGGTGGCTCAAAATTAACCACTTCACAGTTTATAACCAGCTTCAAACAGATCGTATAATAGGTCAAACAAACTATGCAAGAAAGAGCATACAAGAGAGGTAGAACAAGTCGTTAAAAGAGAGACTCAACAGGGTATAGAGGCCCTAAAACAAACATGAAAATGAGGCTCAAAACTATGCTATTTTCAGTTAGGTCTCGGGCCCAAGATATGCCAGAAAGTATTAGGCTTAGATTGTATTGCCAAAAAAAGGCCAGAAGAGGAGAAGAGACTGTACCTTGAAGAGCTAAGCTTTGACAGCCTTTTGGACCAAGTTTGGGTGCTCCTAAAGCTCCTGAAAATAGCCTCAAGCTGTGGTAGGGAGTTATTGGAGCCTTGTGCTAAGGGAGTGTAGGGTAATGGTGTAGACTTGAGAGGTTTGGTGATATGCTGATATGCACGAGGAGGAGAGGAGGGATCAATGCAGAGGCTTAGGGCAAATTTTTTGTAAAAACTTCAAAAAGATGGCCAGCTGGAGCTGCTGTTATATAGGCAAAGAGGGGCAGAAAAATGGCGGAAAAATGGGGGGGAAGAATTTCAAGGTTTCCCCCCAAAGTGCGCCCGGATACGAAATTAGGGGGAAACGAATGATATTTTAAGTATTGGAGATGAGGATCATGGCTGGTATTTTCCTAGGGTTTAGGTGGCGGCCGGCTCTCCCATTGGCGAGCCGGCCAAGGGCCAAAGGGTCAATCATGACATTGTGGACGGCGCCACCCCAGAAAAGAAGGGGCTACCCTGTGTGCACACACACCTGTGGTCAAAAACTGGAGAAGTGGAACCAGGAGAGAGAAAAGGCACTTTTCGGAGCGGTGATTCAACAGGGTCACACAGAATTATGGCCGGCCATATGATATTGGTGGGCTCCAGGTGGTGTTACAACACAAATATGTGGTCGGGCAAGAAAAACAGTGGCCTTAGGGTTGGTCAAACATTGCTTTCAAG